>JAQPZY010000736.1:0-381993 GCA_029931535.1 Margaritifera margaritifera | reverse complement strand
AAGAAGACGGAATTAATTCTGTCCAGGACGGTCTAAGTGCATAAACCAGAGGAGGACTGTCTCGAATTTACAGATTAGGGCTAGCAGATGTCCTTTTGTCCACTATAGTTGTAATCTTTTTTCCCGGCGTGTATTTAGAGATGTTCTATTAGGTTCATTAGCTAAAATGTGTACTGACAACTTTGGTTCTAGCAGCCATGGTTGTGGTTGGACTGGGTGTATACGCATCAAAAAGCCGGCTCGTCAAAACGAAAATGTTGACAGCAATATTGATAGTTCACGGATTTTCTACTGCGAACATCCAGGCCATATTGAATAAGGGCAATAGTGCGTGAGGGGACTTCGATTTTTTTACATTTTGCTAAAAAAAAAAAAAAAAGCAGGCGCAAAAATGGACCGCTTTGTTGTCGCATTTTGCGTGTGTATGTTGTGTGTGTGCGTGTGTGTGTGTGTGTGCGTGTGTACAATTAATAATTCTGACCTAAACTGCATACCCCTCATCCCATTTATAATTTAATATTTTAATATTCCATTGCAGGAAAATTTGTACATGTAAATAATCTACTCTCTCTTCAATCATATGCAGTGTTCAAATACACATACGTAATGGCTGGCTAATACACACTTAAGATATTCCCCTCCCCCAATTTATAATTTCAGTTTAAAATTAAATGCAGAGAAGTTAATGTTACAGGATATACTCTACGCTTACATGCAGTGTTAAGATATACTGGTTAAAATAATGGCTGGCCAATACAACCCTTAAGATACCATTTACATGCATACCGATTTTAATATACAAGGACAAGGATAGACTATGCAAAACATACTAAGCACACATATACGATAAGTATATGCTTCAGAAGGATTAATTAATGAAAGTATCTTCTAAAATGGAGGAAAATCCATCCAAAACCACGTGTAAGCGTCACAAGCCAACATTTATGGCAATCAATAACTACAAGCATGTTCTGTAATACAACATTTAGTGCAATCAATATCTACCAGCATCTATACAAGACTATAATCTAAAATACTAAGCAATCAGCCGTTTTAAGTAGCAGCAAAAACTTATTTACTTTTGCTTACATATGGAGGCATTTACACAATAAGCTTCCAGACAGGTCTTTAAGAGGAATTTAAAATTATTAAAATCTGAGGGTGTTCGTAAGTTATTGGGGAGAGAATTCCATAGTTTTGCTGCTGCATACCTAAAAGATTTTAGCCCATATGTGGATGTTCTTACTTTAGGGATCTCCAAAGTGTTTACTTACCTAAAAGAGTAAGAAGATTTTTCTAAACTACCAGATCATTAAGTATGCTAGACATTTTTAGTTTGAAATGTTGAATATTTCAAGTGCCATGGTCTGCATTCTTTGGCTGTGGAGAGTTGATACATTTGCAAATCGAAGAGTTCAGAGTAACGTTTCTTGAAATCAATGAAGACAAATCTCAGAGCTCGTTCATGTAGTTTTTCATGTGTTTTCATGTTAGTGAGACTGCTGAAATGCCAGGTTAGGGGACAGTAGTTGAAGTTTTTCATGATGAAAGAGTGGTACACAGTCTGTCTTGCTTCGGTTGTAAGGTATGTTCCGATTCGTTTGAGCACATTTAGTTGTTTAGATGCTTTCTAACAAATTTCAGTGACTGCTGATTAAAGTTTAGCATAAAGTCCAAAGTGACTCTCAGTTGTTTTACCGAATCTTCACAAGATAATTAAGCCTCGCTGGAGGAGAAGGTCTGAATTTGTTCGTTGGTTTTCTTCCCAAGTGTAATAGCCTGGAACTTATTAGGGTTCGCTTTCATTTTATTATTGGTAAACCACCTAATCAAAGTACTGCACTCTATTCCCAAAGTATATTTCATAATATTAAAGTCGTGGTGAGCGTAGGCAAGTGTGTTGTCATTATCATAGGTGTATAGATCAGAATCATTTATGAAAAAGAAGATATCATTAATAAAAGATATTAAAAAGTATGGGTCCAAGAATTGATCCCTGCTGTACCCCTTTATAGATATTTGCCCATGAACTAGTTGAGTTTCCTATTTTGACACATTGTCTTCTGTTTGAGAGGTAATCTGCCATAGTGTTTACGACCGAATCTGAAAGCCCATATGCTGCCAGTTTCTGGAGGAGGAGTTTGTTGGGGAAACAGTCAAATGATTTTGATAAATCCATCAAAATTCGCTGCAGCATATTTGTTTTTGTCTTCTAGTAGTCGAATTAGTGTTGTATGACAGCTGAAACCCTTTCTGAAAGCAGAGATATACGGGTGTAAGATATTGTCAAAGTAATTAGTGATCTGGGTCCCAGATTGCTTGTTCAAGAGCTTCGATACAGTTGGGAGAATACTGACAGGACGATAGTTTTGTTTATCAAGTGGATAGTTTTTCTCGTATAACGGGAGAACCTGCGCTTCCTTGAGTCTTGTAGGGAAAATGTTTTGGTCAAGGCTGTAGTTTATGAGTTTGTTTATAGACCAGTCAGTGACTGAGTTTCAAGTTTTAAAACTGGCAAGCTTTCTCACATATACACGTTGGTCAAGTCGAGACTCGAAAACAGATGTGAGATGTGTGAGTGATCCTAAAATGCGAGCGCTTTAGACCATTCAGGCACCCAAAATTTTTGAGCAATAGAGATATACATCCTTTATAATTTAACTTATTCATATGTGCTGTATACTCTAAATTTGACTAAAATATACAACTAAATGGCATCACTCTCTATAAAATATTTCCAATGTGCAAAAGTCAAACATTTTGAAAACAAAAATATCGCTGAATCAGAAGAATTACTCAGCAGATCTAAAAATTAAGTGGCTATATAACGTTACTGATGTACAATTTTGAGTAGTATGTCCTAATATGAATTAAACTTCATTGCAGCCTTTGAGAATCTGTTGCATTTTGGGGTACTTTTTCCTGTCGGTAAATGTTGTTAGTAATGTGAAAATGGATGCTTTTCGACCAGTCATTATTAAAAATATTATTATATTGCCTTATAAGAATACGAGAAAATTAAAATCAAAATAATTTTTTAAAAAATCACTAGACCACTGACATTTTGTATGTTGCCATCTTGTAACAACATTTCTGCTCCACTGATATTTTTTGTATATTACCATCTCGTGTAGGATACGACAACATTTATTGACCAATTAATTGTTCAAACTCATTAAAAATACCTGACAACTCAGACTATGAAGACAATTAGCTATACACAACAGTAATTTGATTTTTGTTTTATCACATCATAAATAATGGTACAAAGCTACATTATATTGAAATCAACAATTTTCAGAGAGCCGATAGAAATATTTCCTTAGTTTAAATGAAAACAACAATATCGATGTCAACATATAATGTGCATTTGTTTGCAAGTTCAGATGGGATAACAGTGCTCTCAAAGCTATTTTTGCTACAAAATAGCATAGAGGAGAATAACAATGTTGATTTTTATATTTAAGACATAAAAAATGTATACTACAAAGCTTCAGAAAATATACTGATATACAAATTACATTTAATGATTATAACAATAACATCCTAAACTCTGATATCAAAATGGTAGCGCGGTATAATGAAGGAATAAATAACGTCTTTGATTTGAGCAAAGACACATATCTATATTCGGCTAAATTTACAGTACACTTTAAACATCTCATACATTTTACATGGTCAATCAATTACGATTCAACAAAAATAGATACAGAATGTATGCAGAACATAGATTTAAAACAACATATGGTGACGCAACGTATGAAGTAGCTCTTTTAGAATCAACGGTAGGAATGGTAAACTTTCACTTAAATCTTAAATCATTCATCCGTTTCAACAGATTGTAGAAACGTTACAAATTGTTGAAAATGAAAGTACCTGCTGTGGATAGATTTTCTGTTAGCTTGTTGATAACACATAAAAACAAATTATCAATCATAAGTATTCTTTGAATTTTTTAAATCGTTTCAAATGGAGTACCAAATGTACACCTATCGATTGGAGAGAAAATATAAAGAACATTATTTAAGAATCTTTACTATCAACCTGAAAATCCAGTTGCTTACAAACAAAAAAAGCATTACATTGTGGGGACAAATAAAACGTGACAAAACAAAATACAATACGCTCAATTGAAATAACAGTTAACTTAACAATCTACATACACATTACACAAGTAAGCAAAAAAGTTTCCTACAAAAGAGGTTACTTTACTCACTTACGGGGATGATCAGTGTCAGGCATACATATTTGATATGCAAGCTTATGAAAAATACAGTGATGGATACAAATACATTTTGACAGTGAGAAGTATTGTTTATTTTCGAAATACTATTGGGCTGAAAAAGTGACAACGAAAAAATAAAATGACATGCACGACGCTTTGGGAAAATCTCTATATTGAGGGCTTGTTAGAAATGGAAAACATATAATACTATTCAACATACTCAGACAAAAAACATCTGCATTGGTACGGTTTAACGGATTCCTAAAGACCAGAATGTGGTAATCTTCCACTCAAAATGAAACAAGAAAATCGCTTGACATTTTACCCAAGTTAATTGAAGTTCAAAATACAAAACAATCTTTGCAAAGGGCTACATTCATAATTTTACTAAGGAAATATTTAAAATCAGGCAAGTAATTTTAGGTGATCCAGTTGTTTGCAAACTGGAAGACCTGAAGGGAGCGGGGTATAGAAGTCATGTTTTGTGAGCAATGGTTATCTCCATACGACAAACAAGATGACATATACAAAGTTGAAAAGATGTTAAAAGCAAAAACGGATGAATGGTAAAAAGCATATAATCATGGAATATAAATGATAATATGAATCATTTAACAGTTTGGAACCAGCTAAAAACATTTTGCCATTAAAATAAACGAGTATCAAAGACACACCTGTCCTCCGTAGACAGAGCTATGTGTATCAAGTCACATGAAAACTCTAAGCTTTTGCGAGATAATTAGCTTTTACAATGTGACGGATGTAGACAACGGTTGCAGTTGAAAATCAAGAAATTAAAACATGCCTTATATATCAAACACCAGGGGGGAAATGAAAGTACATCGTACACAATGTCCTAGCACTTGCCGATGCCATTCAGTTGCCACATACGTATTTACTATCGAT
Source organism: Margaritifera margaritifera (assembly GCA_029931535.1). Taxonomy (NCBI): domain Eukaryota; kingdom Metazoa; phylum Mollusca; class Bivalvia; order Unionida; family Margaritiferidae; genus Margaritifera; species Margaritifera margaritifera. Next base: position 376,862 of record JAQPZY010000736.1, on the reverse strand, counting down.
TTAAAACCTAGTATTCCAGATTATTTGAGATTGTGTAAGGATTTGTTTTACAACTGGTATCAAGAAGACGGTCCAGTCATTTACACGTCACCTCCCTCGTTTTTGTCTGTCTAAAACAATACATAAAAACATTAATCACTTCTTAAGTTTGTAACAGTATTCAACATGACTTCCTTGCAGTCTCATCCTCCTGCCAAATTGATTTGTGCACTGTATGCCATCAGTCGCGAAAGAAATGCACCGTTTCCTTTACAGTTGTTAAAAGAAAGTATCAAAGAAGTATTACGATGGTTTGGCTTGACAGCACGTCAGTTACTACAAGAAATTATTCATATTCCTCATCAAACAGAATGTTTTTTTTTTTTAAAAAAAAACGTAAAGTAGCTTTAAAACAACTGGCTCATCTAAGAATTGATATTCAAACCAAGAAACAAATCATCTTGAAACCGCTTGGAGGTGGATCATGAAGGTGTCATTATTCGTTCGCTTCTACGATGGGATCATAATACCGTAGCAAACAAAAAAAAACCTACTAAAATAAATCCAAAAGACTGACAAAAAATAATAGAGGTATAGTAAGTTCACCCTCTACATCAACTTCTCCCAACAAGAAGGAAACTTACCTCCTAATCCTAATCTCACAGAGATGTCAAACTTACAACAAGAGTTACAATCGTTGACGGATCAAACATATTTGTCAGAAACAGAAGAAAAAAACCCCGCAGTAGTACGGATAATTATTGCAAAGTCTTCAACCGTTTCACCAGAAAGCTTTAGACGAGACGCCTAAACCTACTCTGAGAGATTTCAAGAATGCCAGGAAAAAGGAAGAAAAACAAAAAGCAGCAGCAGCAGTAGAAGTTCCCAAGACGATGACAGACACGGCCATAGAAGAAGAGATAGAAACAAGAAAAGTATTTTTAAAAAAAACTCTGCACAAACACTTTTTCTCCCAGTGTGGCAGCCTTGTTGACACCTTCCCCTATTCCAAAGCGAGAAGAAATGAAAGCTTGGGTCAAAAAGATGACGTAGACACCCTCTTTAGCAGAAGAAAATAAAAAGGGGAAAACAGAAGTAAAAAAAAATCAAGAAAAAGGTGATAAAAGAACTGGTGATTTGTGTATAAACCGAAACTTTCTTTCCTACTCCTATTGCTCCTTGGTACGTCAAGGATCCCAATATAAATTACTACAAGAACCTAAGAGGAGTACCGAACAGTAAGCGACTTATTGAGCAGCATGGATGCACTTTTAGCCAGCATTTACTACAATCCTGCTGGCTACAAAGGAATTCAAAACTTGTATCGTGCAGCAAAACACCAAACTAAAAAGTCTTCGTTTGCAAGATGTACGATAATGGTTACAAGAACAATCGACGCACACGTAACACAATTTCCATTCGACGAAAATGTCAAAGAAGTCATATTACAGTAGCAGGAATCGATCAACAGTGCCAAGCCGATTTAGCCAATGTCTGTCGTTTAGCTTCGTACAATCGAGGTCACAAATATTTGTTTTGTGTCATTGATATATTTTCAAAATCGGCTTGGGTAGTTCAATGCGATCTTTAAAAATCGTCTTGAACCAAAGTGGTCGATATCCGCTGCGATTGCAAACAGACAAAAGCACCGGATTTCTTAAGCAAGCTTTTCAAAAAGAATTGACAAAAAGACACATTCATTTTTTTACCACTGAAAATCCTGAAACTAAAGCCAGTGTCATGGAATGTTTTCAAAGAACCTTGAAAGAAGGTGTCTGGAAATGATTTACACATCAGCATACTCTCAAATACATCGACGTGTTACCACGTTTGATCAAAGTTTAAAATCAATCGTACCATCGTAGCATCGTATGTGCTCCAGAAGAAGTGACACTTCAAAACGAAGTGACCGTGTTTGATCGATTGTTTGGAACATCGAAGACCAGAAAAAAAGAGAGAAGTGTTATACATCGGAGATTATGTTCGCACTGGAAAAAGCAAAACGCACTTTTGACAAGGACTATTTACCGAATTAGACGACAGAATTGTTTTGTGTCACAGGAAAAGCGCGTGGACGTGACCCACTTGTCTATAAATTGGAGGATGTGAACGGAGAAGTTTTAAAATGAACTTTTTACTTCCCCGAGTTACAACAAGTGACCAAGAAAGATGACGTGTATGATATCCAAATCATTCTGGATCGAAGAACACAAAAGTGGAAAAACATCGTATCCAAGAAGTTAAAAGTCCGTTGGAAAGGATATCCACCCACTTTCGATTCTTGGATTGCAGCTTCACAAGTCATGGACTATAAAAAGAAGTAGACGTCACAAACTTGCTGTTAAACACTGATTCAGCCCCTTCTTAGAGTTCATCGCTCCAAGAACTACAAAAACAACAACCACAGTGTTTGTGGTGTGGAGAACGTGTTCCTAAAGTAAAATAGTCTTTTTCTGTCATATATTTGTGGTGTATTGTGTCATTGGAGCAACGATTGGAATTTGATTTTTGCAACAATGAGATAAACAACTGTGGACTATTTGACTCAGCAACTGTATTGGCTATCTTCTTCAAAATCCTTGGTAATAGCCGTCTTGAAACTTATGGTGATTCGTTGATTATATGCTTTAAAAGATGCTGTCTTGACGTAACGTGTTCAACGACCAGCAAAATCCCAAACAAGCCTTAATGAAGCAGGAAAAATGTGCTGATTCAGAAAGAAAATAACTCATGACGCCCCGAGACACAAATATAAATTCACTTCACACTCCAGAGGAAGGCATTGATTCCTCTTCTACGCCACATCAAAAGACAAGGCAGAAAGAGACGTCGAAAACCTTTCAGACCTCATAGACATGACCAGAAAAAGAATGAGAAAAAATAACAGTCAGAGATTTTGACCTCTTTGTTTACTAAATACTAAAAAAACTATAAAAAAAAATAAAAAGAAAAAGATGCACCGAGATTCTTGCGAATGTTCCAAAACAGAACTCGATCTATTTGCAATACCAGCGACAATGATGACGATACAAGAATCACAGCGGATAGAATTTCATCCGTTGTCTTCATTTACCACCTCAGCTCGTATTGAATCAACCTGAAAGTCAAAGTTCTCAAAACGGACAACAACAATCCAGGCGCCGATGCCAGAGTGGCTACTGCCAACAATATCATGCATTCGTTGTTCAGCAAAGTGGATTTGTACTTGAACAACAAACTGGTTAGCAGCAGCATGGACACTTACCCTTACCGAGCTAACCTCGAAAATCTCTTGATGTACGGAAAAGAAGCCAAGAACACACACCTCGATGCTTGTGTGGTGTGCAAACCTGACATCTTGGATGCCTTCACAGAAGCTGACGATCCTCACAATGTTGGATTTAACGACCGCCAAAAGCAAATCAAACAAGGCCGTAGTTTATAAGTGATTGATCGTTTACAATTGGACATGTGGTTCCAAGACAAGTATTTGGTGAATGGCGTGAATGTGCGTCTGAGACTGAATTGAAGTAGTACCGTGTTCCATTTGATGGCTGATACTAACGAGTACAAAACTATCATCGAAGAAGCCAGACTATATGTTCGTTGTGTGGAAGTCCTACCTCAAGAGGGAAACGATATCAGTCAAACTCTGACCAGAACTACAGCCAAGTATCCGCTGTGACGAATGAAACTCATAATTTTCATCATTGCCTCTGGACTCCTATCCAAGATCGAAGATCATGTCTTCCAAAGTCAACTGCCTAAACGTTTGTTCATTGGCATCGTCCACAATGCTGCCCTCAAGGGAACTATTGATCAAACTCCTTTCCAGTTCCAACACTTAAACGCACCCAAGATAGAAGTCACCAGAGACGGTCAGATGTGGTGTGCCAGGCCGTTTGAACATAACGTTGCCCAGAAAATTACTCGAGATCTTACTTGAATCTGAAGCCACATGACAATTAGGAACCAACAGTAGCCACGGCATTTCGTACGACGATTATGCAGGAGGATGTGCTTTGTGGGTATTTGATTTAACTCCTGATAAAGGCAGCGACGAGGGACATTTCCACCCTATAAAATCAGGTCAACTCCGTGTGGAACTTCAGTTTACACTAGCCCTCGTGAACACAGTGAACGTGATGTTGTATGCAGAATTTAATAATACTCTGGAAATCAACAGTCTGAGAGAAGTGATCCTAGACTTTTAAAACAAACTTGAACACGACGCCATAGACATAGGCGAAAACGATGATGGTTTCCATCCATAACAGGAGCCACAGACCCATGACGTCATGATGGCTAAAACAATAACAACACATAATCTCCTGATTTGCTCTCCACTTGGCTGGAAGAGCCACACTCCTGACCAGAGAACATTCCTATGGTTGTCAAATCGATCATCCTCGTCATATGCGACACGACAAATGTTTGACGATGCGTCAAGAACGAAAGTTGGAAGACTATCTGCAAGAAGCATGGACACTCATCCCGGATGAGAATATCTTGAGAGAGTGGTATACAAATTTGAGTAACCATCCCCTACATCCATTGACTTCCTTGGAGAAGAAACGCATCAAAGCTCTCTTGCGACAGAGAAAAGAAGACTTCCCGTTCATGGACTTACTTGAAAAATCTTTATAATCTCGTACATAGCTCCTTGGAATCCAGTGGTGTGTGCTAAAGATGACATTCCTCATTAAATACTTAAAGACGTTTGAGTTTATGTCATCAACTCGGGCGACAGTCATCACCCAGAAAACCATTCAGTAGGCGTTTACTTTCCTAACGACCACATTGTGGAATATTTTTATTCCTATGGATTACCGCCTCTCAAAGACGAGATCATAGACTTTATGAGAAGAAATGCTGTATCCACTCAATTCAATAATGTGAAATTACAAGGATCAGATTCGAGAGTGTGTGGACAATACTGTGTGTATTTTCTTCATTATTGCAGTCTTGGGTTCCCATTAGAACATTTACTGACTTGTTTTGGACGTGATTTCTCAAGAAACGATGCCAAAAATAGAAATGTGGTTTAGTGATCATTATGGATATCTGTTTTCTTAATTCAAAAACGTAGTGTCCATCGATGGTAAAATGACGATGTAATAGATCATTGAAAGTCAAGTCTAACTTCTCAACTTTGTCAACCTTATAAATACGTTCTTTTTAACAGTGTTTTGTTTGGGTATTTGGCAGTTGTACATGAAGATAATCGGACTAGTCCTAATCCTTCCTCTTCATTCTTTGTTGACTTTTGAGTGAGCAGGGCGTATTAAATTTTGTTGATGTTGAAAAAAATGGTGCTGTTTGTTTGGTTGGTTGGGGGAGGGGGTTGATGTTGTTGTCGTTTCTTTTGACATAGTCTTCTCCTTTCTCCCGGTCGATCTTTGAATTTTTCTACGTACCTGTTTTCTTTCACGTCCTCGTACCGAATATGAGAAATGTTTTCCTTGTCGTCCACGTCTCTAGCATATAAAGTCGGTCTTGCCATCCATCGTCGTCTCGAGAAAGATGTCAATAATGAGACAGCCAGTGCAAGTCGGGAAGTTGATTGAAGCCATGTGCTTGCTAAACAAAGTGGAGCTCTTCCTGTGCCGGGTGGAATAATGGAATGCTATCCGTATCGAAGGCAACTGAAGAGGGTGATGGTAGCCTTTAGAAAGGCAAAACAATTGATCCGGGAAGTGTTGGAGGAAGACACAGAGAAGATAAATAGGGTATGGGCGGAAGAGAAGCAGGCGCGGACGCAAGAGAGGAGGGAGAGAAAATTTCCGCGCCTCAATGAAAGATGGATGAGGGTACAGGAGAGGAGGAGGCAAAGGGAATAGTAATAAGAAGAATGACACTAAGAGCAGCAGGAACAACAACCAGAACAACTCATGATCCCTCAAACTGAGGACTGGGAGATGGAGGCAGACAAGCATAGTTTTAGGCCCTCTGTCTCCGTCAATTCTTGTGGAGAAAACGAACGGAGAAGTAGATGTGGTGCTTTTGGAGCCCGGCCCGGGAAGTGTGGACACTAAGATGAGTGTGGCCAAAACTAACGGAAAAGAGATACTACTCGACTCACTCATTTCCAAAATATTGTGTGTTTCATGTCCGTGTATATCTTGCGAAACTAAAACTTAAATCCCCCATGGATATTTCTGTGCATAGTGTATGTGTTTGTGTGTGTGATCGTTGTTACGACTCTAGGTCTTAAAATAATGTAACAGAAAGAAAGTGAAACCTACAATGTGAGTAAAATCAAGAAGCAATTTATTTGTAGACAATTAAGGTGAAAATTTAAAAGACACTTACAGTAACGTGAATTAAAATCCAAATAATCCAATAATCCTAAGTGTCCTAATCACAAGTCCTAAATATAGAATGTTCCGAATGATTTCCAGTAGCCTTGAATGTCACGATATGTCAGTAATCTTGAATGTTCTGATATGCCTGAATGATGTAATCCATAATATCTTTGAATAAATTCACATAAATCCCAAAGTCAAGTATTAATCTAATATGAGAATGAGCACTTTTAGTAATTCCAATGAATATTTCAAATAAATAATTCCGCTCTCTGAATTTGCTCCGGTTTTCACAGCTGTAACATCTGATTGCTAATATAAATTCCTTAATAGACTGATCTTAATAATATAAAGTTTAGTATAGGAATGAAATCTTGTATACCAAACCTGTATAAATATAAGGATAAATCACCTGAGAGAATATTCTAGAATATGAGTAACTCTAATGGAAATTTCCGGTGCGTACGTGACTTTTCTCAAAACAAGATATGGAAAATTCCAATCTAATTGTTAAATGCTATGTAAACAAAACTGACCTTGAACTCAAATGCAGTAAATATGCTATTTACAAAATGACTAAAGTACAACTTACCTCATGGATACATATAATAAATTCAATATCCATAACAACGCGAGCACTCCTACCATGTGTGTGTGTGTGTGTGTGTGTTTGTGTGTGTGTGTGTGTGTGAGCGTGAGCACTCTTACACACTTGTGTGTGACAGCATATAAATATGTTTGTTCATAGTGTGTGTACATCCTTTTTCTCCTTTCGCATCACAAATAGGGTTATAGGGATTATAAGGGTGGTAGGGGTATTTTAGTTTTGCTTGTAAGGGGATAGTAGGGAAGTTATAGGGTGATAAGGGTCGAAAGGGAAGTTTTAGTTTTTTTTTTAAGGGGTGTCACTTATATTTTATTTCCCTTCTTTCACATCATAATATTTGTGTGATAGTATATATGTGTGTTTGTGGGTATAGTGTGTGTATATTCCGACCCTATTCGTTTGTCAGAAAGTGTGGGTGTCGGTCATTCAAAAGGCGTGTTGGTTAGTAAGTATGGGTGTTGGTCATTAGATGACTGGGTGTTGGTCAGTCGAAACGGCCTATTAATATTAGGTGGATTTTTAACATTATATTCCCCCTTGTACCCATACAGTCCCATCATGTTATTCCTATAAACATTTTTAACATTACTATTCCCCTTGTACCCAGAAATCATTTTAAAAACCATTCTCATAACCATCATAGGCATATGAACTAATGTTAAATTTCCCTTGTACCCAGAGGGTCATACTAATGTTACATCAATGGACTAATGTTAAATTCCCCTTGTACCCAGAGGGTCATTTTGGTACCCAGAGCGTCACATATAACTAATGACAATACGGAAGAAATAAAGCGAGATAACATTTTTAAAAATATAAGGCTGATTCAAACGACATCTCAAATATGCTAAAAAATAAAATAATAAAGACTACAAGTTAGTCTATGATAATTTGAACAAAATAAAGGGTAATGAAAGTCACATAAATGTTGATGAAATCATGACGGCTTTAAAACTCCTTTCAAATTTCACTTAGAGAAGGTATAGCAGTCGTGCCAAATACACATTCAATTACACATATTTCCTTGACAAACTTCTTACCATGAACAATGTAAAGACGTCCATAAAACTGTGCGGTACGAGGAAATAATAAAATATGTATTTGATCTAAATAAAACCTTCAATCACAAAGAATTATCACAAAATTAAGCAGAATCAATTGATATAGGATGTCTTTTTGCAAAACGTGGATGAAATAAAAAATAAATACACGGTCAGCTGTGTGTAGATCTACAATATTGTAAAACACAATTATTTTCGTGAAATTTCATCTAACATCTAATAGTAACTGAAATTATTCTACAGAAATAAATGGTATCATCTCTATTTGAGGTTGTGTGTCACAACAGACTGTAACAATGTGTCAGAGACAACTTGCACCAAATTTGCAGTTAGTTGTAAAATATTACAAATAAAACAGAAATAACTGATAGAAGGAAATTTTGAAAAATATTGGTACGAATAAGTTTATCAGTAGTAAAATATTATGTTTGCAAAAACATTAAGCAAGTAAATATTGATCAACATGGTAGCGCGGGATATGTGTAACAATATAATTAAATCGACGGAAAGTGTTAACTAACACTGGCACCAAAAGAATTGACGATGACAAAAATTTAGAAATCCGACTGGTTGAGAAAAAAGAGAGAAAAGTAACAAACAAAAAAATTTAAGGCTGAAGTCGTGCTCACGGAAACCAGAATACCAATTATCAATATTTGAAAGGAGGGGGTGGGGGCATTTAATTATTCGATGAAGCAGAAGCTGTAAAGAATGAGTGTCAATCCAAAATGTAAACTCTGAAGAACATAACTATGACAGAAAATTGCCTTTTTCTAAAGGGACAAGCACTGCTGCTGCAGAGCCATGGTGTCAAAATCAGTACGTTGCATCTTAGGTGCACGATGAAACAGAACACAGGTTATCTACGTTTTTTGTTTTTTTTTTACAGTAATAAACATTTTGTCCACAACATGAATAGGAGTTTAGAATCTATGGATCAAAAATTACAGGTCAATACAAAAAAGTTGAAGAAATCGAATGAGTAACAGAGAAGAAGAATTTAACAGCACCGGCTGGCTCAGCTTTCAGCAGAGCTGATAACAATCAGCAAAACTTCGTTTAACCAAAACTTTTGGAAATCATCAAAGAAAGGACTAAAACTGAGTCAAATCGATTTATAAGCAATTCTCCCAGAACACAAATTGAACATATACATTCAGTAACATATAACTGTTTGTTCTAAATAATGGATTTGAAATCTTACTTAGTGAATTGTTAAATATTTCTAACAGTAATTGACAAGAGATAATATTGCTAAAGGTGAACGAAAAAAGGTCATATCCCTGAATGAGATATAAAAACATTGAAAAAATACTAAAATACTTAAAGTCAAACAAAGAATTTACAAAATTAGTTAATTATTTTGTCTTTCTCAATGCAAATGTTGTAAAAATCGATGATAACTCTCATTGACTCTTGAGCAAAAATGATCTCAGAACAAACCATTCAAAGTAATAAAAAAATTGATTACTCATTCGTTATTTTTTGTACAATCCTTGTACGCTTTTGTCCTCTTTAGCCTTTTCAAAAAAATACGAAAATAAATACTGAATTGTCATTCTCACACTTTTTGAAAAGCATGCAAGAGTAATTAAAATTTCTTTATTTCACTTTGATTCAGAAAGACCATTGTTCAAATTAATTTTCATCAAATAGGTTTTATTGGATAACGATAGAGCGAATATTAAACTTTCCGATCGAAATTTTATCCTCTTCATTTTGTGCAAATTTATTTCTTTCAATAAAATTAGTCAATGCAACCGTAAGTAATATAGTTAAGATGAATTTGCTTTTTAACACAATTGCGTAACATCTTTTTATACTTTGTATACCAAGTTTTAGTCTTTTCTCCACTCTACAAATGTTACAGATGATTTTGAAAAACAATAAATAGAACATTCATATTTTTTTCTGTGAAAGAGGTCTATAAAATTGATTCTGGGCTATTCAGATTTTAACTGGTTGTGGTATAGAGAAGTCCATCTAAGTCAGTGCGATTGTTATCCACTGAGTACATTTTTCTTATGAAAATTCGGTTGTAAACATAAATTATGAATCAATTCGCTTTTACCGCATTGGTTTGTTTTTTTAATTTCACTATGGTCCAGAAAACCTCAAAGACCTGTAGTTATTTTTTTTTATTTTGATTTCTGAGAATGGGCCATTCCCATACTACTAAACTTTCTCAATTGAATTCTTATAATCATATAAACAACTGGGCATCCTGCTTTTTATTGCTTAAATGATTCCCTGTTCAAATACGAAATAATGTTTTTTGAAAAGTAAAAGTGTAGAATCTCTATAATACGGTTTTAAAAATTACTTAAAAGTTTTACAAAATCGCCATAATATGGAGTTATAATACTTTGAGGAAATATAGACCTGTATAAGAAACTGATTTTTTTTTTTTTTATTTGTTAGCGGCGGTTAATTTCGAATTTAAAAAAAAATTGTATATCAGGCGATTTCGACAACTTTAAAGATTGAATTAAGACAAAATAATCATGCTCAGATGATATAATCCCAATTGCTCAACCACAAAATTATCATTCGATCAAATCTGCTACGCCGGACACCGTGTATATATTTTGTTATTGAAAAACAAATCCAGAATTGAGCAAAATACACACACACACACTCTCTCTCTCTCTCTCTCTCTCTCTCTCTCTCTCTCTCTCTCTCTCTCTCTCTCTCTCTCTCTCTCTCTCTCACAGATAACGATGATAACGTTTCTTTCTGTTATGCATGTCTATTCCCTTCAATCTTATAAAAAATATATCGTTAGTTTCATTCTTTAACTGTTGCTATAATTCGTGGCCTGTCATAAATCGTGTAAGTTAGTGAACCGAATACATTTAAATAAATTTCAAAAAATTAGAAAGGCTGATCGACTAGGTACTACAAGGGTCAAATTTGGCCCAACCACCAAAAGGCTGTAAGTTTTGTATAAAGACTGTTTAGGATGCATTTTGTTCAGAATAATAAAAATGTTGTTGAATTTAATCAAATTATGTATGCTGGAGGCACCAAAAGTTTACCTACATAAAATGACGTTACTTCTGGTTCCATGACGTTATCGTGATTTTAATGACGTCATGCATGCACATTTTAATTTTTCAAGACTTGCTGATTATATATATATATATATATATATATATATATATATATATATATATATATATATATATATATATATATGCAAATCACGGGGACTAAAGAACTTTGACAAAAGACTTCTTGAAATATCAACAAAACATTCATAAGAAAAAATATATATTCAACTTAACTGCTTTATTATTATTATTATTTTTTTTACCCCAAATGGATCGCTATATGTTTTCTGTGTATCTTTACAAAACATACTTACTTTAAGATGCTGTAAAGTACTACGTGTATATAACATTATCATCACTGGAGGAAAAATCATTTTAATATGCTCCAAAACTTATTTTTTTTGATTGACATTAACCCTATAGAAAATCATTGAAGTGAAAGATACACTGTAATATAGACATACACTGTGATAAAGACACACACTGTGATTAAGTCATACACTGTGATATAGACATACACTGTGATAAATACATACACTGATATATAGACATACACTGTAATAAAGACATACACTGTGATAAAGACATAGACTGTGACATATTGACATACAGAGTGATATATACATACACTGTGATAAGACATACACTTTGATAAAGACATACACTGTGTTAAGAAGGAGAAGCAGAAGAATAGAAATTGTCATTTGTCAATTGAAAACAGAGAAATCGGTTATCCGAATAATGATTCACCTAAGATGTTGTCCATCATGCAAGCGTATCACGATGTTAGCCTAGCACATGCGACTTTATACAGAACCAATTCACAATTGACTTTGAGAGTTGGCACAATAAAGTGTAGAGTATGTATTTGAGAAAACAAAATTACGATAAAAAACAGCTACTTAAACACATTGCATGTTAACAATCTTTGCAAAGCTAGTTTCCACATCACTAAGTGTATTCAATAACACTTTTATTCCAGAATGCCAGTACTTAAACGAAAACTTAACTATCCACAATGGACAATTTGGATGAATTAGAGAGAAAGAAAATCATTTTACGAAGTAATGATCAACAAAGGACACGCTCGCAATATTATTAGTTTCAAATTGGTTTCGGGTTTGGGGAATGTCGCTTCAGCAGATTTTCAAACATTATCTACCATTTCCCCTAAAAGCAAACATATGGTGTGACTTTTACATGCGTAATGTATGGTAAGAAGAATATTGACATCAGGCCCTTTGTCGATAACAATTTCAATACAAATGAGCTAACATCATAGCACATATGTGAGTATTTATCCATACAATTATCGTCACAAAAAATCTAAATGTTGTACATCGTCACTGTATGTTTAAGAGAACTAATTATGTACACATATATAACTAGAATACATACAGTATATAACTTGACTGGAATGTACAACGCAATACTATTAAATTATCCGTATAGTTATTATTCTAAGTTCAGGAAGGTCTTGCTCATCATTCAAATAAGAACTCCAGTCAGACATCGAATTAAAAGGAGCATTGTGATGACGTGCATATCCAAGGTACCAGATGACGGCTGCTATGTTCAAGAAGGTCGATTGAGTCTCTGAATCCTCGATTCACAATAAAAACATCATCTTCTTGCAGCCATTCTCTCATTTTTTCAATATTGCTGATGAGGGCATGTTTTAATATGCTGGCATCGTTATTTTTACCATCACTTAAGTATGGACCAATAACACTGACAACGTAGCCGGTTGTACTAACGACCATCATTGGTTTCACAAGTGGACGTCGTTTGTGAAGACCAAATGATCGACGTTGGAAATTAAACTGTGAACTTTTCTGTATGTATATGTAGGTACCATCTATGAAAAAAATTGCTGGAATGTTATTTCCACCAAAAACGGCCTGCGCCAGGCTTCTAGTATGTTGAGAGATTACAGATCCTCTGTCTATGTGTTCAAAGCCAACATATTTCGTTTTGAGCAGACACTACATGGGTAATTTCTGGGCTCATGTAATCTGAAGGAAAATGACCAAATGTTAGTGGTGGTGCACGATATGATGGTCAAGGCCGGACAAAAGGCGGAGGAAATTGAGCAGTTGACCCTGGGCCCCTGCCTAGCGAGTACCTCGCAATGCAGTGAAATGGCATTTTAAAATAAATCTTTTATCTTATTTTTGAATATTTTTTTCAGGGAAGGGTGGAGGAGGGGGGGGGGCTTTTTGAAATTTATACAGGTCCTCCTATCGCCTTAATCCGGTCTCGACGACGGTAACTATACATACAAAAGATACTATTCAATGTACAGAATTCTTGATATGAAATATGTTTGGTTGGAAATTAGTGCTGTATAAAGCACTTTACAAAAATCAATGTTATGAAGTAAACTTATGCTATAAAGTGCTGTAATGTCCATGATTACAAGTTTAAGGAATCTATAGACAACTAATCAGCAAATATCAGCCTCAAAATGTAATATAATTATGCTGTTCATGACCTGTAGTCTGATTGTGAACATGCTGTATTTAAAGCTAAAGGACGGGACATGTAGTTTTTTGTAATTAGTGATTTTTTTCTTATTCAATTGATATTTGAGTCCTAGATGCTATTTATTCATTTGAATATTCAGTTAAATAATTAATTAGTGATATGAAATACATTTCGAGACTGCATTGCAGTCTATATACTTTTTTCTAGCACATGTCCTTGCAACAAGATGTAATTTTTTAAAATATTTTACCCATGAGGCAATTAATTTTTGACATAACAAATAATGAACTTTCTTCTTCTAGTACCTGCTTTTAGAGTCAGCCATCTTTTCCTGCATCACATAATCTCCTTACTAGTAATCTTTGTCACTACATCTTCAAATTAAATGCTGAAGAATGAAACATATAACGACACTATGTATGTACAATTAGTCTTTTTTTTTTTTTTTTACAAAAATAAAAAAATCAGTGGTGACTATTGAGATTGTTTTATAATCATCAGGAAAATACAATTATTACATCTTAATATCTTAACTTAGTATTACAATTTTTTTACAAACTAAATAATTGGTGACCATTAAGATTTTTTCATATCATTCTGGAAAATAAATTTATTACTGATTGCTATCTGTACTAAGTTGAAATGAGAAGAAAAAAAATATCCTATTTTACTGGGAATCGAACCCAGGTCGGCTTGTATACAAGCGGACATTATCCCATTGGACCACAAAACTATGAGTGAATAAAATGTATTTATAAGAGTAATATAAATTTTCTTATACTCTGTTGCAGCCACAAGTATTTTCTTTCTACTAAATGTTTCTGGTCTTTAGCACACTGTTTATATAAGATATGGTTTTGTACTTGTTTGCAAATCAATATAAATCATATATTCATAGCGCTTTTCCTCACTAACCCTTCCAGTTATAAACGTAGTGAGTTTGGAACTAGAGTCCCCTAGAGAATCTGGCACCAGTTACCGCACGATCGTTAATTCTCATGGATTATTTTTGTTAATTGCTGAGACAAAATGTAATTTATTTTGAATGTTAATTATTTATTCTGCCAATTCAAATTGTACTACATTGAGTGTTCAATAAGTGTTGAACGTGAGGTAGGCCTGCCTGGTTCCGGACGGAAACTGCTTCAGACCTTCTATGCTTATGTATGTCAATCGCTTTCAAAGATTGTAATTTTATTTACCAAAAATTTCAAAACGAATTAACAACAGTTTCACAGTATTTCATAGCACTATATATAATGCTGTTATAGAGAAATATTTGTCCAAAATACCAGTCTGATACAAATATGTTATAAACCAAGCTGGATTGTCAACATCGTCATAAAACACGTCGTCTGCAAATCAACACCGCCTGGAAATATTTAAACTGTGAAGATTTTCCTTACTTTCTAAAGAACATGTGTGTCTGATAAAGTATAACTGCATTTAATTTCATACTTTACTCATTTATTGTGGCATAATATTTGTAAAATGAAATTTACATACCTTGTAAACTGCTGCTGCGATAAAAGCGTCACTGTTGCCTCCCATAGAATCTAACCATTTTCTTTAAAATTACCGTATCCCACATGAGTGAAACAACATACAATTTTCTGAGATTACAATTTATCTAATAAGGGAAATGTATTGAAAGTTTCCCGTTGTTTCATGACTGCGGGAATAGTTAAATTTGTATAAATACATTATAATCAGACGAATTTTTCACATTTTTCGCATTTTACACCTCACGCGCGGCTGCCGATGACGTCATCGCACGCGATAAATATGAAAATTATAACGTATTATTAAAGACAAAGGTATGTCTATACAAAATAAATAAAAAAGTTTTTAAAATAAAGAAATTTTTTTTGGTGACATTTTCTGAGGCCATTACAGTGATCTAGAGTCCCTAGTCCTTTGACAGAAAGTATCCTAACTTAGACACCCTTTAAGATTTTACAAATTATGCCATTCCACCATCAACTATGGCTGCCATTAGTAAAAGTAGAAAAACATTTATGCAACTTTATCTCAAAAAAGCACGGAACATAATTTTATCAACTGTTACACAAAGCGTCCTGGTATAGGGGCCTTTCAATATTGGACAAATTATGCTGATATGCAATAAAATAAATATGAAGACACAAAAACTAGAGAAACCTTGAAACAATTATTTTCATAACAGCACTGGAGAAATTTCATGAGAAATCATCATACTGACCCAGATTTTTTGGCCAGCTGCTCTTGCATGGGCTATTAGGCAGATGTCAACAGGTGAGTGATCTCAGACACACTTGGACCTCTTGGTTTGTCTCCTACATGTTAAGGATAATTGCTGTTGAAATGTTGGAGTATTAAACATTTAGAAAAATGGATATTTTTACATA
This sequence comes from Margaritifera margaritifera, assembly GCA_029931535.1. Classification (NCBI taxonomy): domain Eukaryota; kingdom Metazoa; phylum Mollusca; class Bivalvia; order Unionida; family Margaritiferidae; genus Margaritifera; species Margaritifera margaritifera. The sequence continues at coordinate 361,004 of JAQPZY010000736.1, read as the reverse complement.
TTTAAAAATCCAAGCAATCCAAAAGAAAGAAAAAATGTATATATTGATGTGCAAGCATTTTCTGCATGGTGCTACACTTTGGTTAAATACCTATCCACATGTCAAGATAATCGCATAGAAGAGTAGGAAACAGTACCCAGTCACCAATCGTCCATAAAATAATAGCTGAAATGATTTAAAAATTAAAAAATTCGCACCGGTTGAGGATCAATGGTTCTTCTTATCAGATACATTGAGAAAAGAGTATGTTGGTAAGTGAATTTTTTTCTCAGTATGATACAATTATTGAGCTCACAGTGGAATTCAGACACAGAAAGCATGTGAGGCTGATTTATGGCAGGTCATTGTTATTTTATATCGTGCCATAAGAGACCAAAGTCACAAACACATCACCTTATGTCCAATCTGTCCCAGAGCTCATGTCACTATGACTCGCCAAGGTAACAAGTGATGTCATATCAATGACTGACATGAAAATGTAATGATTGTGTCATTTCATGCTATGTAGTAAATGTTGGTTTTACTAATAGCAGATATCCTTAAAAACCATTACAGATGAACATCTTCACTGTCTAAAGTACTTTGCATAAAGTGCTATACCCCTGCTGTATCTTTGGAGGAGACATATTGTGTTACTCATGTCCATCATCCCATGGTATCCCATCCATTCATCTATCCCACTGTATCACATCCATCCATCTATATCATAATATCCCATCCATTGTATCCCATCCATCCATCCATCCCATTGTATCCCATCCATCCATCCATCCCATTGTATCCCATCCATCCCAATGCATCCCATCTATCCATCAATCCCATTGTATTCCATCCATCCATCCATCCCATTGTATCCCATCCATCCATCCATCCCATTGTATCCCATCCATCCATCCATCCCATTTGTATCCCATCCATTGTATCCCATTCATCCATCCATCCCATTGTATCCCATCCATCCCATTGTATTCCATCCATCCATCCATCCCATTGTATCCCATCCATCCATCCATCCCATTGTATCCCATCCATCCCATTGTATCACATCCATCCATCCATCCCATTGTATCCCATCCATCCCATTATATCCCATCCATTGTATCCCATCCATCCATCCATCCATTCCATTGTATCCCATCCATCCCATTGTATTCCATCCATCCATCCATCCCATTGTATCCCATCCATCCATCTATCCCATTGTATCCCATCAATCCCATTGATCACATTGTATTCCATCCATCCATCCATCCCATTATATCCCATCCATCCCATTGTATTCCATCCATCCATCCATCCCATTGTATCCCATCCATCCCATTGTATTCCATCCATCCCATTGTATCCCATCCATCCCATTGTATTCCATCCATCCATCCATCCCATTGTATCCCATCCATCCCATTGTATCCCATCCATCCATCCATCCCATTGTATCCCATCCATCTCATTGTATTCCATCCATCCATCCATCCCATTGTATCCCATCCATCCATACATCCCATTGTATCCCATCCATCCCATTGTATCCCATCCATCCATCCATCCCATTGTATTCCATCCATCCATCCATTCCATTGTATCCCATCCATCCATCCATCCCACTGTATCCCATCCATCCATCCATCCCATTATATCCCATCCATCCATCCATCCCATTGTATCCCATCCATCCCATTGTATCCCATCCATCCATCAATCCCATTGTATCCCATCCATCCATCCCATTATATCCCATCCATTGTATCACATCCATCCATCCATCCCATTGTATCCCATCCATCCCATTGTATTCCATCCATCTATCCATCCCATTGTATCCCATCCATCCCATTGTATCCCATCCATCCATCCATCCCATTGTATCCCATCCATCCCATTGTATTCCATCCATCCATCCATCCCATTATATCCCATCAATCCCATTGTATTCCATCCATCCATCCATCCCATTGTATTCCATCCATCCATCCATTCCATTGTATCCCATCCATCCCATTGTATTCCATCCATCCATCCATCCCATTGTATCCCATCCATCCATCCATCCCATTGTATCCCATCCATCCCATTGTATTCCATCCATCCATCCATCCCATTGTATTCCATCCATCCCATTGTATCCCATCCATCCCATTGTATCCCATCCATCCATCCATCCCATTGTATTCCATCCATCCCATTGTATCCCATCCATCCCAGTGTATTCCATCCATCCCATTGTATCCCATCCATTCATCCATCCCATGATATCCCATCCATTCCATTGTATCCCATCCATCCCATTGTATCCCATTCATCCATCCATCCCATTGTATCCCATCCATCCATCCATCCCACTGTATCTCATCCATCCATCCATCCCATTGTATCCCATCCATCCCATTGTATCCCATCCATCCATCCATCCATCCCATTGTATCCCATCCATCCATCCATCCATCCCATTGAATCCCATCCATCCCATTGTATCCCATCCATCCCATCCATCCCATTGTATTCCATCCATTCATCCATCCCATTATATCCCATCCATTGTATCACATCCATCCATCCATCCCATTGTATCCCATCCATCCCATTGTATTCCATCCATCCATCCATCCCATTGTATTCCATCCATCCCATTGTATCCCATCCATCCCATTGTATCCCATCCATCCATCCATCCCATTGTATCCCATCCATCCCATTGTATTCCATCCATCCATCCATCCCGTTGTATCCCATCCATCCATCCATCCATCCCATTGCATCCCATCCATCCACCCATCCCATTGATTCCCATCCATCCATCCCATTGCATCCCATCCATCCACCCATCACACTGTATCCCATCCATCCCATTAATCCCATCCATCCATCCCATTGATTCCCATCCATCCCATTGTATCCCATCCATCCATCCATCCATCCCATTGCATCCCATCCATCCATCCATCCATCCCATTGCATCCCATCCATCCATCCCATTGATTACCATCCATTTTGAATTTTATTTCCACCTGAGACTAACATACAGAGGGATTGGAAACTCGCTACCTAGCCCACCAAATATCACCCATTCCCTGATGTTATGAAAATGAAGTTCCCAGTGCACTTTAAGATTGTATGGTGGATTGTTGAGGGGGCCTGAGAAGCTCATTCATGGTACATATTTTGTAAAGTACACTGATCCTATATTTCATAATTAACTAAGAACAAAGTTATCCTTTTATTGCCAAAAGATGTTATAGTGCATTTATGTAATTTATTTTGACATTTAAGTAAAATTTTGGGAAAAGTGAGAGATAAAAGATGAATTTTGAATTTGCATAAAAAATGTACACAATGTCTTTTTAAAAACCACTTTACAAAATTTGTGTGCAAGATAAATGAGTAAAATTTAATTTATATACACTTAGTACTTTGAGAAATGCATTGCTACTAATTTTAACTACATAAATTATTTCATTTACCCATTTTGATACATTAACAAGGGGCCTAAATGTGCTTGAGGTCACTCACCTGGCTGAAGCTAATGGCCAAAATCCAAGAGCGGTTGGCCAATGAAATCTGGGTCAGTATTACGTTTTCTGTTGACATTTCCTCCAGTGCTATTGATTGTATATGTTATGAATACAGTTATTTCAATGTTTCTCAAATTTTTATATCTTCATAAATATTTGATGGCGTATCAGCATAATTTGTCCAGTATTGACAGACCCATATACCAGGGCATTTTGTGTCAAATTGGGTCAAATTCTGTTCAGCAGTTTTTGTTACATAAAGTTGTGTAAATGTTTTTCTGTTCTTAGTAATGGCAGTCATATTTGATGGCAGAATGGCATTGTTTGTATAAATTGGAAAGGCCTCCAAGCTAGGACACTTTCTGTGAAATTTGGTCAAATTCTGTTAACATTTTCTCATTTTAGTAACAGCAACCATATTTGATGGCAGATTGGCATCATTTGTACAAACCTAAAAGCCCATCATTTCAGAATGCTTTATGAAAAACGGGGTCCAATTTTGTTGAGGGGATTTGGGAAGTCCTTTAAAGACCTTTATAGTTTTAGTATCAAATGTGATTTTTGATGGTGGATCAGCATCATTTATACAAAATTGAAAGCCCTTGATACCAGCATGCTCTGTATTAAATGGTCAAAGTCTGTTAAGCAGTTTTTATGAAGAAGCCATTTACAGGTTTTTCTATTTTTAGTAACATCTGGCCATATTTGATGGTAGATTGGTATAATATTAACAAATCTGAAATACCTTCATGCCAGGATGCTTTCTGTCAAAGTTGGTTAAATTCTGTTCAGTGTTTTTTAAGAAGAAAATATTTAAAGGTTTTACTATTTGATGGCAGATTGCCATAACTTGTACAAACTTTTAAACCCATTAGGGAACGCTTTGTGTCAAATTTTTCTATTTGATGGCAGATTGCCATAACTTGTACAAACTTTTAAACCCATTAGGAAACGCTTTGTGTCAAATTTGGTTAAATTCTGTTGACCAGTTTTTGAGACATTGTTGTTAAAAGGTTTTTAGATTTTTGGTAATGGTGGTTATATTTGATGGCAGATCGGTATTATTTGTACAAACTTGAATGCCCTTCTGACAAGAATGCTTTTTTTTTAACAAATTGGGTCAAATTCTGTTGAGCAATTTTTATATTTTTGGTAATTGTAGACATATTTGATGGTGGATTAGCATCATATTGTACAAACTTGGAAGCCCTGTGTGTCATTATTTTTTCTGTCCACTTTGGTCAAATTCTATTAAGTGAATTTTGATAATAAGTCATTTATAGGTTTTTCTAATTATAGCAATGATAGCCATATAAATTGGTGGAGATGCATCATTTGAATAAATTTGAAAGACCTTTATGCTGGCATGCTTTTTGTCAAATTTGGTCAAATTCTGTTGAGTGGTTTTTTAGAAGGCATTTAAAGATTTTTATATTAGTAATGGCAGCCATATTGGATGACAGTTTAGCATCAATTAAACAAATTTAAGAGGCCTTGATGCCAGAATGCTCCCTGTAGAGTTATGTGGAAATTGGTCAAGTGTTTGTTAAATGCTCGCCATAAGCAAGAGTGTATCATGTTATGATGTTAATTCAACCGTATGTCTGTTCCCTATTTGGTTTCCACAAAATAACTTCAGTTCTACATCATATTCCAATACATTTGTGTAAGGAGGAAGCCTATTAATTTAAATGACAAAAGGTAAAATGTAAAGGTCACAGTGACTTCAGGAAGCAAAATGGTTTCTGCAAAATAACATTAGTTCTACACCAGAGACTTGAACCAAACTTTGTGGATGACTTACTCTTGGGGTAAGAAGGCTATTGATTTCGAGATGAAAAGGTCAAAGGTCAAGGTGACTGCAAGAAGAAAAATGGTTTCTGCGCAACAAAAGGAGTTCTACATCTCAGACCTGGACTAAACTTTGTGGATGGCTTGCACATAGGATAAGGAAAAAGCCTATTGCTTCCAAGTTAAAAAGGTCAAGGTCACTCAGACTTGAAAATGAAAAATGGTTTCAGCATAAAAATGTAAGTTCTTGACCATGTACCTTCACCAAAGTTTGTGTATGGCTTACATTTTAGGTAAGAAATAAGCCTATTGATTTTGGAGTCCAAAGGTCAAGGTCACTTACTGAAAGAAGAACAATGGATTTTGCATAGTTACTTTAGTTCTAGACCACATGCCTTGACCAAGGTTTGTGGAGTGCTTAGACTTAAGATAATGAGAAGCCAATAGATTTTGAGCTTAAAAGGTCAGAGATCAAGACCATTGTTGCTTAAAGAAAAATGGGTTTGGTTCAGTTTTTGTTCTAGAGTAAGTTTACTAAATTTTGTGACTGGCTTGCACTTAATGGTCAAAGGTCAAGGTCATGGCGAGTCTAATAAGAAAATAATTGTTTCTGCAGTCAGTCTACCGTATATACTCATGTATAACCCAGGTCCAAATGCAAACAACATAGACCCTGATCTGCCATTGCAATGTGCTGGCAATTCAGGGTCTGTGTTGTTTGTTCTACTGATTAGTCCTTACAAACTGCATAGACACAGATCTGCCGGCACATTATGCGATTGCAGATCTGGGTCTGTGCAGTTTGCAGTTGGTATTGAATTATACACGAGTATATATGGTAGTTCAAGACTACATATTTTGAACAAAGGCCATTAATAAACTTTGGTCAATAAATCTACACAGCCAACTATGCCCTACTAGTGCCTACATAGGGCACTGTTAAACACAGGGTGGGTATGTAATGTACTGTTCATGGTACTCTAGTTGAGAAGTTCTAAATAACAATTGTGATTGGACAATGCATGATGAACAAAGGGCCATATTATAAGCTCAATTGGCCAGGTGTGGCCAGGTGAATTAAAAGTGAGTAAAATATATATCAGAATGGAAGGAAAAAGTTTATGTTCCTTTTGGTACTGATGCAAGTAAAGTATAAAATATTAATTTAAAAAAGGAAAGGTACAAAAATATAAATTGCTTTCCAACAGAACACTGTTAGAACTAACTTCAGCATGTCACCTAGGTAATCACAGCTATCTTTCTTGTGCAATGGCAGATTTATCCCTGCTGTGCCTGTGATCTTGCTGCTCAACTGACTACTGGAAACCTCATTTGCATGTCAGAATGGAATGGATGATATCTAGCAGCTCTCTGGAGTCTCCAGTTCTTATGTTATATACTGTCCCTGTTTCCACTAAATAACGTTTTTAAAAAAAGACTTTATGGTTTGAAAATTTTCACTATTTTTCTAACAAAATGTAATGAAGTTATGGCCCCTGTTTAAAAGTTTACCCTTCTATAGCATCATACTGGCAGGGGCATCACTGTGGTGTGGACACACTTTTTGTTTGATCTGTATAATTAGGGTAAAGTTTGACACCATCTCCCTTAGTGAACCAATGTGCAAAGTTTAATGACAATAATACAATCGTTACAAAAATAATTCAATTGACAGTTAATGGCATATAGGTCAAAGGAAGAATTGACAACATATTAATCACTCTGACTTTTCAAATGCAAACTGTATCATGGAAAGGTAATAAATCTTCTGGATGTATATTCTATTAGCAATGCTGTGGCTTTCATAGCAACCAGATACAAAACTTGTTTTTGACTTCAAACTTGGTCAGAATGTACCTTAGAGCAAGCTATGCCAAATATTGTGTCTAGGGTGGCTTCTCTGTACAATGTGTGGTTTCCATAGCAGCCAGGTATAAACCCAATTTTGTACTTTTCCAGAACAGTTAATCCATTTATGATCAAACTTGGTAAGAATAATGTGTTGAAATGTGTTTGCTGGCATCAAGGCCTTTTAAGTTTGTATAATGATGCCACCCTGCCATCAAATAGACAGACAATAATGAAGGATCACTTCATCAAAGCTTATAGGGCAATTGTAACATAACATACATGTGACAGAACCAGGATTTCAAACCAGTAGATTTACAAATTTTGATCAGTAGATTGGCTTCTAAAAAGGTAGATTTTTTATCGGCATAAATTTTATGTGTTTTAAGGGGATTGAAAACAAAAGAAGTTCATTTTGTCACATAATATGTATTCTCTTCATATTATAATAAAACACAAATTTTGAACATGAATCAGATTCAGAATCTGATGGAAAATATTACAATAATAGTTAGTTAATATGAGCCAGTATATTGTTAATTAAATGAAAAAAGATTAGTTTTACATCTCACAGTTCACTGCAAAGATTTTTTATAAAATCCACAGGCATTTTTAATTTCCTTCACAAGATCACAGTCTGGTGACCACTGGTGACATTCACTGTGATTGTTAACCTTCACACTTGGCAGGCTCTCAATAGTTTTCTTGTCCAGATTTCCCCTTGAATCACTCTGGATTTTCTGAAGAATGGAGAATGTCCTCTCTGTGTCAGCATTGGAATGTGGCAAAGATAGGACAACTACACTCAGTCTGGAAAGAAGTTCTAACTTAAGTTTTCCCGTTGCTGGGTTTCTGAGGCTGCTGACTGATCTCCAATACTGATCCAAGCTCATTTCACCCCGAGGACTTTTAATATAAGACTCACGGTCATCATGGATTACCTTTGATCCTTTTATTACTTATAACACCTCAAACAACATCCCGCATTTGGCCTTAAACTCTCCAAATTACAACAATAAGGTAATCAATTAGCCGCTTGTCGTGTACACATGCTAGCTGTTATTTAACAATTGTAATCCGACTACTCAACCACGCATCGTCGCACCGTCGTAGCATAGGAGGAACATTTCCGGTTCCCAGTAGACTGGTTCTGGCTGGTTTATCTAATGTGTTGGTGGTAGAATGTGTAAAAAAACGGTTTTTTTTTTAATAAATATTTTTCCTTTAGATTTTAAAAAGCGGTAGATTTCGACTATTAAACGGTATGTGCGGTAGATGGCCTTTAAAACGGTATTTTTGGCCTACCGCCGGTAGAATCACATGTATGCATAACATGACAGGAAGCATCCTGACATAAGCACCTTTCACTTTTGTACAGATGATACCAACCAACCAAATACTATGGCAGCTGCTGCTAAACACAGAAAAACTTCCCCAAAACCACTTGACCAATTTTAACAAAACATAGCAAGAAGCATAGATATGTCTGTTCATGTGCACAGAAATTTGTGCGTGCAACTAGCCTCATAACTCTGGGCAAAAATTGGAGATATTTACCATAATGTTTGTACCCCTGCTTCGAGAAATGGGAATTATATAGGATTCACTTTGTGCATTCATCTGTCCTCCTTGAAAGTGGAATTATTTAGGATTCACTTTGTGCATTCATCTGTCCTCGAAAGGGCTAAAACTCCAATACTACTTTACCTTTGACATCAAACTTGCAGTGTTGGTGCATCTGAGGATGAACCTGTGTTGTGTATCAAAACTAGGTCACTGTGAACCTCTTTCCAGGATTTACTAACAAGCATTCCGTGAAACTCTGTGTCTCAACTGTATCAATATGCTTGTCAGTATAACCCCTCTGAATTTCATAAACTTTCTCACAAAGCTTTAACATTGTTGACCATAATGTTTAAGTAAACGAGACAGGCAAGACAGGAACTCTTCGCATATCAGCGTATAAACTTTAGACCTATAGTAATATTATCCTACATTTGAAGTTGAATACAGCAACTGATGTTGAAGATATGTGACTTTCAGAAATTGTAGCACAAAACTTTAACATTGTTTTACAATGATGATACAGTCCTTCTGCATAAGCAGGCAAGATAGGCAAGAAAGGAACTCCAAGAATATCAGTGTGTAATATTATCCAAAAGTTTCAGTTGAATGCAGCCACAGATGTACAAGATATGTGATTTAAAAAAACTTGAACACAGGGTTTTACCATTGTTCACAATGATGCTTAAGCATGTGAGACAGGCAAGACAGGAACTCTGGCATATCACAGCATGTGAGACAGGCAAGACAGGAACTCTGGCATATCACAGCATGTGAGACAGTCAAGACAGGAACTCTGGCATATCACAGCATAAACTTTAGACCTATAGAATTTCACTTGAATAAGATATGTGACTTTTTCAAATATTTTAATGCAAAACTTTAACATTGTTGATGCCACCAGTGCTGGAAAAGTGACTACAATATCTCGCCATACTTATGCAAGTGGAACAAAAATTGGTTACTAGTATTAACTCTAGCAAAGATTAAAACACCAAAGTAAAATTTCTCTGGAAACTTAAGACTTGGATCAAATCCTCAGATATTGCAATATTACATCTCATCAGCATTTTTAGTTAGGTCCTTATGATAAAAAAAATCCATGAGAGAGAGGTAGGCTCTGTTTTGTACCTGTCCAAAATAATGACCATGCACAAGACAGCTTCAAATTGCAGTATCAAATGAAGCAGCACAAAATTTGCAGACATGAATACACTGCATGATTTGTTAACAAAAAGTGATTTTATTTCTTATTACATGTAATCATTGTGTTTATTATGTGTTTTGTAACTATGTTCAAGGACCATATCTGCTCTCTTTTCAATTCTACAAAGTTTATGTCACTTCTTTTAAGGTTAATAGTATGTGACATCATCTAGCACATGGCCTTAATACTCACTGCAAGTTTACTTGTAGCCATTTTATGTGACATCATCTAGCACATGGCCTTAATATTCACCACAAGTTTACTTGTAGCCATTTTATGTGACATCATCTAGCACATGGCCTTAATATTCACCACAAGTTTACCTGAAGCCATTTTATGTGACATCATCTAGCACATGGCCCTAATATTCACCGCAAGTTTACTTGTAGCCATTTTATGTGACATCATCTAGCACATGGCCTTAATATTCACCACAAGTTTACTTGTAGCCATTTTATGTGACATCATCTAGCACATGGCCTTAATCTTCACTGGAAGTTTACCTGTAACCATTATTAGGAAAATCTAAAGTTGTAAAATGTTTTTGCAGGATTTGGAGATGCTGACAAAATGTACACATTGGTCGCACCAGAATGTATGCTATAGCCAATCATTTTTAGGAAGAAATATTGATGCATCTTATAAACATTACTACAAGTTTCCATAAAAAGCTACTTCCTTTCAGCGGCTTAAAAAAATTTCCTTTTTGGTGGCATCTCAAGAACTCTTAGGGCGATTCCATTTAAACATACATGGTACCTAGGGAAGATTCCATTTAAACATACATGGTTCCCAGGGAAGATTCCATTTAAACATACATGGTACCCAGGGAAGATTCCATTTAAACATACATGGTACCCAGGGAAGGCAGTTAAAAAAAATATATGCCAGGGTACTCTGATTACAAGTTTATATGATAATGATAGAAAATTGTAAATTGGATCTGTGGGTGAATACTCCATGTTGAAAGTGCCTTCCTTGAGTCCCAAGTATGTTTTACTGGAACAGCCCTTAGAAAAATATCAGCCAGGTGAGCAATATCAGACCCTCTTAGGCGTTTGGTTATTAAAAGCAAAAGTTAGATAAAATATTGCAGAAAAAGCTGAACATAAAAGGGATAAGAGCATGTAAGCTATTTATTCATGTACAATTGATGGATAAGTACGCAATAATTAGATAGATGGTACATGCATATAATTTGTAGAAAGTGAATTAATCTATATAAAAATGTATAAAGCATGCATATTAATTAATAAAGTCAAAACAGCAAACTCTCTCTCTCACTCATGTTCGTCAAGATCCCAGATCTTACAATATTGATTCATTTTTCCTAATCAATTTCTGGTTTAAATTGAGAAAGCTGACTTAGATATATGTAACAGACACCCTTTAACCTTATTTGTTTTTATCAAGGTGTTTGATAGGGTGTGCATTATTAATACATTAGGATACAAATTGAGAAAATCTCACTCTCTCTCTTTCCAAGTTTTGCCAGAATCCTTAGCATGAAATTATGATTTTTGACTGACCGCTGGATAACAGCTCTTAAACAAGGAATCTGTTATTAATGAGGTGTATTCTATCACAGTGCCTACTGAAATGAAGAAAATTCTCTGACTTTTTTCCCACAAGAATTTGGTTACTCCATATTGATAATCCTATAAAAATGTAAAGAGAAATGATACTTTTAATAATATTCAGAATCAGGTATATGTAACTTCATGCTTATACATCCATAAGTAAAAGAGGATTTGCTGCAGTTTCTAAAGGGCATTATAGTATTATCTAGGTCTTACCACGGTTCTGAGAAACACCCTGTAAGGTATCAGTATTATCAAGGTCTTACCATGGTTTTGGGAAACACCTTGTAAGGTATCAGTATTATCTAGGTCTTACCATGGTTCTGGGAAACACCTTGTAAGGTATCAGTATTATCAAGGTTTTACCATGGTTCTGGGAAACACCTTGTAAGGTATCAGTATTATCTAGGTCTTACCATGGTTCTGGGAAACACCTTGTAAGGTATCAGTATTATCAAGGTCTTACCATGGTTTTGGGAAACACCTTGTAAGGTATCAGTATTATCTAGGTCTTACCATGGTTCTGAGAAACACCTTGTAACATATCCATGTTTTCAAGGTCTTACCATGGTTCTGGGAAATATCTTGTAAGGTAAGGTCTTACCATGGTTCTGGGAAACACCTTGTAAGGTATCAATATTATCAAGGTATTTCCAAAGTTCTGAGAAACACCTTGTAAGGTATCAGTATTATCAAGGTTCTGGGAAACATCTTGTAAGGTGTCAGTACTATCAAGGTCTTATTAAGGTTTTGGGAAACACCTTGCAAGGTAACATTATTATCAAGATCTTACCAAGGTTCCGAGAAACACCTTGTAACATATCAGTGTTTTCAAGGTCTTACCATGGTTCTTGGAAACATCGTGTAAGGTAAGGCCTTACCATGGTTCTGGGAAACACCTTGTAAGGTATCAGTATTATCAAGGTCTTACCATGGTTCTGGGAAACACCTTGTAAGGTATCAGTGTTATCAAGGTCTTACCATGGTTCTGGGAAACATCTTGTATGGTATCAGTATTATCAAGATGTTACCAAGGTTCTGGGAAACACCCTGTAAGTGTCAGTATTATCAAGGTCTTACCATGGCTCTGAGAAACACCTTGTAAGGTATCGGTATTATCAAGGTTCTGGGAAACATCATGTATGGTATCAGTATTATCATCTTACCATGGTTTTGGGAAACACCCTTATAAGGTATCAGTATTATCAAGGTGTTACCAAGGTTCTGAGAAACACCCTGTAAGATATCAGTATTATCAAGGTCTTACCAAGGTTCTGGGAAACATCTTGTATGGTATCAGTATTATCAAGGTCTTACCAAGGTTCTGGGAAACATCTTGTATGGTATCAGTATTATCAAGGTCTTACCAAGGTTCTGGGAAACATTTTGTAAGAAATCAGTATTATCAAGGTGTTACCAAGGTGTTACCAAGGTTCTATGAAACACCTTGTAAGGTATCAGTATTATCAAGGTGTTAACAAGGTTCTGGGAAACACCTTGTAAGGTATCAGTATTATCAAGGTGTTACCAAGGTTCTGGGAAACACCTTGTAAGTTATCAGTATTATCAAGGTTCTGGGAAACACCTTGTAAGGTATCAGTATTATCAAGGTGTTAACAAGGTTCTGGGAAACACCTTGTAAGGTATCAGTATTATCAAGGTGTTACCAAGGTTCTGGGAAACACCTTGTAAGTTATCAGTATTATCAAGGTTCTGGGAAACACCTTGTAAGTTATCAGTATTATCAAGGTTCTGGGAAACACCTTGTAAGGTATCAGTATTATCAAGGTTCTGGGAAACACCTTGTAAGTTATCAGTATTAACAAGGTTCTGGGAAACACCTTGTAAGGTATCAGTATTATCAAGGTGTTACCAAGGTTCTGGGAAACACCTTGTAAGTTATCAGTATTATCAAGGTTCTGGGAAACACCTTGTAAGGTATCAGTATTATCAAGGTGTTACCAAGGTTCTGAAAAACACCTTGTAAGGTATCACTATTATCAAAGTTCTGGGAAACACCTTGTAAGGTATCAGTATTATCAAGGTGTTACCAAGGTTCTGGGAAACATATTGCAAGGTTTTATCAAGGTTCTGTGAAACACCTTGCAAGGTATCAGTATTATCAAGGTGTTACCAAGGTTCTGGGAAACATATTGTAAGGTTTTACCAAGGTTCTGTGAAACACCTTGCAAGGTATCAGAACAATATAACTAACATTTGAGACTTGCATCTACAAACTGTGTAAACTCAAGATGCAAATGGATAATATATGTACAAACTTTTGAAAATAAATCCAAAATGTCAGGTTCTGTTTCAGACTAATAAAATAAACATTGAGATTTTAACATTGCTCTCTTTCATGATAAGTGAACAATTGCAAGTTATAAATGCCAAGCACAAATAAATTGTTAACTACAATATAAATTCACTCTATGCTCCCAATAATATCATCAAACATGTAATCAAGAAACAGTCCTTTGATTGTTAACAATGTCCTTTTGTCATAAAAACAGACCTTTTCACAGCCCTCTACAAAAGACTTCTAGCTGAACAGTGATTATTAATAGTCTACACACATTTCACACCTGAATGTACCTGTCTGTACACATGGTGAAATTATTCATACCTGAGTAAGTGTTTTTCAGGTGAATGGTGCTCATAATCCCATTTTGTTGAACACAGAACACAAAAAATCTGTAAAAGTGTGACAAATCTTCTTGAAGTACCACTGAAGCATATATTGAGTACCGGTAGTTCATATAAATCATCCAAAGATAAAACCAAATTCCTGTGTTGTAAATAACCTGTTTTTATCATCCTTAGGGAAATGTGAAGATAGGCATGAAGATGACTGGTGGCATAATTATAAATTGGTTTGATTTAAGAGCAGTGTCAGCATAATTACTGACAGCACTAACGACTTGTACTCTGATATGCACAGACATTTGCTCACAAGTTATAGATCACTCATTTTTCTCCAAGCACACTGTCTTCAATACATGTAATGTGAAATACAGTCTTTTTTGTTGGTTAATTGGATGATATTCATTGTTGTACTGCTGGAAGAATTAAAGTATGTGCCCATATAGTCAGCACATTTTAGCCCTGTAGCAAAAATATAACTAAATTATAAGATAAAAACAAACTTTTCTTACTAGTCTTGTTTTGCCCTCCAGTATTACTTGGAATTTAGGATTAGTGGTTTAACTGTTTTCAATCGGATGGACATTGATGTTTTTAACACCAGTTTAGTGTTGAATTGGCAAGGAACTAAAGCCAAAATTACAGACTAGTTTCAAAGACTTGTTTTAAGATCTGGTGTAAATTCTTAAGTATCTATAAATGAGTCTATATTTACGCCATTTCAGTGCTGATTCAACACTAAAAGTTATGATAAAAAAGTTTGTTTAGAAGGGAAATTTTAATGGGGGGGGGGGAGGCAGACAGGGTGGTTGCCCCGGGTGCCAGAGGTCTTGGGGCACCAAAACAGCTGATAATAATTCGGGCCTCATATTCTGGCCCTTTGGGCCATCATCGTCGCCCGGGTACTATTTACCCTTAGTATGCCACCATATAAACTTCCTTGCCCAGAGAGAGTGGAAGACTTTTGGCTGCAAAACCATGCGAGCCTATCACAACCTCTACCTAAAGACCGATGTGCTTCTGCTAGCAGATGTGTTTGAAGCATTTCACGACACCTCACTCCAACACTACGGTCTTGACCCAGCTCACAATTAAACTTATAGTTCACCTGATATGAGCTCGGATGCCCTCCTAAAGAAGACTGGTTTTAAGCTTGAGCTGCTGACAAACATTGACATGCACTTGTTTATTCAGAAGAGAATATGTCCTCGTATTTCGATCATGAGCTGCCTTCATGTGGCTTTAAGTGGGTCGATTCGCCAGATCTTGCACAAATTACGGAGGATTCGCCAAAGGGCTACAGTCTTAAAGTAGACATAGAGTATTCAGATACTGTGTTGATACTGTTGGACAAAATTGTGGATCTGATGTCATCTATTCATAAAATCGAGGAATTTTTGTTATGACATCTGTCCACAACACAACAGTGTACATTATAGACCCTTAATGGTATTTCTCGTGTCTCTTGAGCTACCATATATTGAAGGGTCCATTTGGCGATATGAGCAGAATATTTCTGGATCAAATCCTATGTTTGATGACATGTAAATCCACGTGGAATAAAACAACCCTATGTCCTGTGGTCATTTTGAATTTCGTGGCTACATACGGCTGTTACCAAATACCGGTAAGTGTATAAACTGTACCCTGGTGTGTTCAGGACAGATTTGTGTGCAGCAAAATTGCACATTTTAATGAACACATGACATCATACCCTCAAATAGTCCATCAGTATCAACACAGGTTTGGGGGATTTATTTATCAGACTACCGGAGAAGCTTCATGATGCGCACGGCGTCAATCCGCTGGCTCCTGAGGCGATGATCTTCAGGAATATTTGCCGAGCAAGTACCAGCGTGATTTGGTGATCAAATTAGGGGTAAGTAAGCGTTAAACTCATTCCAAGCCTGTGAAAAAAGGAGCGATACCAAGGCAACATCGGAGTTTGAAAAAGATTTCTTCAAGCTGATGAACAACTCATTATTCGGGAAGACTATGGAGAACTGGCGGAAGCGGATCTGGGTGGATCTAGTGAGGCCTATGGGTTGAGAAGACAAGCTGCACCGCCTGATTGCTGACCCAACGTTTCAGATGTGGAAAATATTTAGCGGCAATTGTGTTGGCGTTCATTCCACAAAGGCCAAATTGAAGTTAAACCGCAAAATCAATATGGAGTAGGCAATCCTTGACATAAGCAAGCTCCTGATGCAAAATTTTCACTACGGTCATATCAAGACACACTATGGTGGAAAGGCGGAACTACTATACACAGACATCAACAACCTGCTGCTGCAGATTGAGACTGCCGATCGACATGGTTAGATGACAGCCTCTATGACACAAGCGAATATCCCCATGAGCACCCACTCTACAGTACAGCTAACAACAAGGTTGTAGGCAAGTTTAAAGATGAGTGCATTGGTCAGCATATTGCTGGGTTCATTGACCTCTGCCCCAAGATGTACTGCATTCTGAAGGCTGACAGCATTGAGACTCGCAAGGCTAAAGGCATTTTGATGAGGGTAGTAAAAGCTGACCTTCGGCACCGCCTCTACCTGGAGTACCTCCAAGAGAAAAAAATAGTTTCGGTACAATATGACTTCGTTACGTAGTATCAGCCATAAGATGCGGGTCTAGCGAATAAACAAAATGAGCCTCAGCCTGCTGCACACTAAAAAATCGATTGCCCCAGATGGTCACTACCACACCGCACAGTCGGAACAGCAAAAACTCAACTTGACCGCGGGGGCTGAATACCTCAAGGAGCTATTTGGCTTCATCGAGCAATGCGATGAGTTGGAACACCAGAGGGTGGTAGCTGAGTATCTTCTTGCACAATCTGTAGTTCCTCCATTCAATGCTGCGCTTTGCTGTTGCACAATCAGCTGCAAAAATTTTCTGGGCGTACTGATGCCCAAAGAGCCGCTCAGCAAGAGTACGGTTGAACCTCTCCACAATGCCCTGTGCACGGTGGAGGCCAGCCTTGCCCCGCCTCTCCTGCACGTTGTACATAGCCAAGAGCTGCGACACAGCGCCCGTAAATTCCCAGCTGGGGTCAACCTGCAGCAGTTTGGGCCACTATAGCGGGCCTAGCTTCTAGATACGTGAAAAGCATCGGCGACATTGGAAGCTTCCTTCACAGTCAAGGGCTCAGCCTCCTTGTAACGGTTAGAGACATCAACCACGTTCAGTGCGTAGTGCCTCAGCGGGAATGCATGCGTGCTTGTTCTTGTCTCTTTTGCTGTTGTTTCAACTGTACTGAAAATCGAGGCGTTTGATGACTCGGCTCACTTCATGTGGTGGTGCTTGAACTCTTGCGCGCTTGTCACTAGGTTCGCCGTGTTCCCGCTCCTCTTCGAATTGTGTCTTCGATGCTTTGCAGCGTTCTTTCATTAAGGCGGCCAGCTTTTTCCAGAGGCCACCCGACCAAGATTTCTTACGCTATTAACTTGCGTTCCTGTTTCGATTTCTTTGTCGGTTCCATCGTAAGTTGTGCTGACGCTGATAATACTGAATTATGCTAGGGGACCTCACTAACAAGTGAATCAAACAACTCCTGCATGAGTCCGCCTTGAGGTCCATGTTTCCACTATATCCAAGGACCCTAAGACAACAGTGGTTGTCATCTGAAGGGTTCTTAAACGCGCAAATACTACAAACAATTTTCCTCTAATCACCTAATGACCACACATCCCGAAACTCTAATTTCACACTTGCATGGATTTTCTTGCCTCACATTTGTATGACCCATCAGCAAACCTTTTCAATCCGAAGATTGGTACTTTACGCCATGCACCACAAAACACGACCCAAACACCTGATACAAAGATGTATTCCCATCTCAAATTACTAAACGCTTATACATTAGAATATCCTTATTTTAACAAATTAGGGAGGGTCCATTTTACGAAACTAATCCGTGCTACCATAAAGTGTCGTGAATACTGTACATTATGACGTCTGGTCCTAGAACTTTGCTAATTACTCGGTTTGAGAAATATCTTCCCAACACCGACTCCCCATAATCAACAAATAATCACTAAAATCTAACAAAGCTATAAACGGAGACATAAATACAAATATCACATACCCTAGGTTTATTACAATACCTTGTCGGTTCTTTTCAAATTCCTGCATTTATGCCGAGACGGTAGGAACAGTCGGGACAGCGGGCTGCACACGCTTGTAGGTGATCATTCCCGCAGCAAGGGGGGCCAGTATCTCTTCATGCTTGAAATACAGATGGGCGCAGATGCTCCTTAAAGACGTCTGAATGATTGTGACATTTTTTCAGATCGTTTGCTTGTTGATCGGCGTTGTCGTTCGGCAGAAAGCGACTGACCGCCATCGTATATAGCCCAAGAAGAGACTTCCCCAGCAACGCTGTCACCCTAGCCTCCAGATTAGCTTCGTATAAGGCATCGGTCTTGGCGACCTCCTCATCGCTCATCGCCATGAAGCCGTCAAAAGTGAGATGGCAGCCAAGGTATTCTTTTGCTGCGCCGGAAGCAATCAACTCAGTCACGCATATGTGCTACGCTTTGCTTGCGCTTGTCGCTCTTCTCGCCTGCTGTGGCCCCCACGGTATTAGTGGCCGCTCGCTCCGCTCTTGTCCACGCACATGCTCTTGAGCTGCAAGCTTCTGGCTGCAAATGGTCTGCAAATCCATTCAACAACTCTTCGACATTTATCTTTGGGTCTTGCCTCGGACTTGTGCAAAAACTTGTGCTGCTTTAACAGCAGCAACTGCCAGAGATCTAATAAAAGGTTTTGGAAGATATGGTTGGTTGCACACTTAGCTCTAAGTAGCTGGCATGTGAGAGTTAAAATGTGGCAGGTAAGGTACGCTATATGAAACCACAACATGCTAAAGTAACGAAAGCGCGGCGTCAGCGACAAGCGTGACCGGAAACACATTTATATAAGACTGGCGGGTCTATTTGGTTCAATATTTTTTCCGAAACTCTCTGTTTCTGAGAAAGTCATATGTCTCAGCCCTGCTCTCAGGCTCAATGGCTATATTTTATCATAGCACGTGTCTGAATGAATCTTCGTCCTTGCAGTAATATAGCGCGACCCAGGACGTCTGCTCACGAAAGTCCTTGGCGACAGAGTTGTTTTTTTTTTTAGGTAATAACCCAAATGCTGGTTCCTCCATGGCGACTGATATAGGCGAGTTCAGTGAGTGCCATTTCCTTACACCGGACGCGAGAAAGAAGGGCACAATTGTCGAGTAGATAGCGCGTGGTAGTGCCCTCAGATCATTTTGCTATGGCAGAGAGCAGGTCATCAAAATCACTGCGAAAGGATTGATCAAAACGCTGCATCGTCTTTTTTGTCGTGTGCTTACGGCCGGTTGTAACCCTTATTCAGGTAAATAGTAGGGCAGATAATGACGACGAAATCAAAGTGGCCCTTAAATTCTGTTTGGAGAAGCTCACAGGCGAAACGCTTTTGCCACAACCGCGGCGGCCAAAGATTATGGCGCAGTGCGGAGGGCAAGTTTTCAAAGATTTGTTGTTGTTCCCGCTGCGGGCTAGTAGATTGCTGAGACAAACTGACCATTTTGGATGTTGAGCTGCACTCCCATGACGATAAACACATGCATGTTTAAAACACCTGCCGCCTGGGCCGTTTTTTACAATTTGCAGCGTGACCCTCTTGCTCGCATTTTCTATGCGTCATCCCGACCCGTGGAGCGTGTGGTCTTCCGAGGTCCTCATATCGAGGACCAGGGCGAACTTGTTTTTGTAAAACTCACCAACATCTATTTCCGGCAGCTTCGCGTCCTTAATAGACTCCCTCGCCATTACCTTCAGGGCCTCCTCCCACTGCTGGTATCGCGCCTGCCCCTGGGCATAGATTTGTGTTGGGACGCCTTCGATTGTCACCGACACCTTGTTGATGATGGGGTTATAGAATTACTCCGTGCCACGTGCGTACTTTTCGAACACGTCCAAAAATTCGTCGTTTCTGAATGAGGCATTTCCCACACGTATACGTTGATGTTCAGCAACAGCTGGCGGATCTGTGCCTTCTTTGCGTCGCTATAGTTAAAGACTCCGCCAAAGCTATATTTTGCGTCGCTATTAAAGCGTAGTACTTGTGGCAGTACAAGTTCTGACAATGTATGTTGTATTGACCAATCCTCTAGTTGGACCTGTGGCTCTGGATCAGATGATATGCGCCGACTCAAATTTACGTGTGGCATTTCAGGAAATTTCGTACAGACCAAGATGGTTTAACATTTCGGCTGCGCTTGGTAAAAATATATTTCGTATGTTGTACCAGGGCTAACCCGTTGAAGTTCGAACCATCACCATTTCTGATGGGTAGTACAACATAAATACGCTAGAAAACTCAATTCAGGCCACCATTCCTGTGGTATTTGTGACCTATAAAGTGTCGACTCGATCAGCCCCATCATTGGATTTGCCTCAAATGTGTCGTTAGCACCCAGTCAACGTTCCGCAGCTCTATGTCCACCTCAATCAGATAAACACAACCGAGAATATTCTTGATGGAAAAAAAACAGCACCCTGCCACAAGTTATTCCTGTGGGTGGTGAGTACTACGGGGAACATGCGTACTGTCTCCTATGGAAAACCACATTGGCGAAGATTATCCAAAGGCGGCATCCATGAACTCTCGATACATATTTTAGATGAAAAAGAAAAGAAAAAACAAACAAAAAACCCCAGTCAGTTAATATGCTGGAGTGCACTATTATCCTTGAAATTAAGCACTTGTAGGCGTTCCACAGGCACACTATGAGTCTACGTCGTCCTGGCTTCTTTGGTGGTGGCGCAGCAAGCGTCTCAGGGCCATCGCTTCCATTTAGTATCGACACCCGCCCCTTGGGCCTTGTCTGTGACCGCTCTTCAGGCAAAACGCCGGCGTACATTACAAAGGCGGACCTCGGCAAGTATGTAACACGGGACTGGCACCAGCGCCTGCGCGGCTCAAAAAGGCCGCCCCTCCTTTGATAAAGAAGGATATTGTGTACTTAACGGCCTAAAAAATCACGTCAGTTGGTGGGGTTGCGGCAATAAATACCTCCGGTTTGTATCGCTGGGATTCAGTACAAGACTTTCAAAACGTCGGTGGTTTTACACTCAGCAACGACAAACACACTATCACCATCCCGGGCACCGTTTTTTACTTTATTAACCTCCACGAGAGTCGGAGTGACGGATAACGGGCATCGATTGGAGTCAGGGTAAATGGGGTCTTAATGGCACATAATGGCAGTACTGCCGTTCCGGCTAACGCATCACACAAAAGCCTTACAACTAGCTTTGCGTCTAAGTGTGCCACCCGAGACACTATTAAGTGTAAGGGTCTCAACGTCAACGCACAGCCAACGGAATTTTCGACTACTCTAATCATCTTTGGCCTGCTCTTCGCCACGAATGTGGCAAGTAATTAGAACTTAGAACTCACCTAGCTTCAAACAATAGCTCAGTGTAAAATGAAATCACCAGCAAGCCATGGGGGAACAACCAGACGAGGAATATAACTCATTAGTGTCAGCTGAAACAGCCGACGATCCCGCGTTAGCTGACGATGCTGGAGTATTGGAACAGCTCGCAAATCAAGCGCCTGACATCGACAGGGAATACAAATCCCTGGTGGAACAGTATCTGCACCAACATGGGGTAGACACGACCCGATTCACATTAAAATGGAACCAGAATGCAAAGTAGATAAACATTGAGCACGGGGACCACCTAGAGTACCCTGATCCAACCCGTGGTCAGCTAGGGGTAATTGCGCTTTCGCTGCAGCAGAAACAAAACCCAAAAGTACTGAAATTGCTACTACAATGATAATGTGGTATTTTGCGAAGCGGATTTTAAAAAACCTCGTTGGCAATAACCTTTCCTTTGGAGAATGCAACGCCCTCAATCACTCGGCTCACCATAAAAAACCTGTGATCTTTGAAAAATATGTTTCGTCACATTACTGTGATCGGTAAAAAGACAACACACAATCACAAACCCTGCGAACAGAAATCACGCTGGTTGTGACTCTGGTGGGGCGTGTTTGTGATGACCGTCCCATTTTCGGAACGACAGAAACCACTGAAACGACAGAAACTACAACAGCCGAAAAGCAAAGCAATGTTTTTCATTGCTAAAATGTACATCAATGTACATTAAAATACAAAATATTGTTGACTCGTGGGCATCATAGCAAGAACAAGGTTAAAACTGCTCTTATTACTGTCAACTCCCACATTAATTCAGTCCATTAATAGACTTGTAATTTCACAGTTGACAAAGTACATTTACCTGTTGATGTTCAGGTATTGATTTATTTTAAATTGGCAATGCATAGCCAAGTGTATTATACACCTATATGATAAAACCAAGCGGCTTAATGGGGATGGGGGGGGGGGCCGAAGCAAGATACCTCGTTAAATGGCTCACCAGAGGCTGTTGCAGGTTAGTTTTGGCCGCCTGGTGGGGGTCGGTGGGACGTGGAAATACAGATGGAAGCGTTGGTTTGAGGCCGCTCATGTTCTGTGGCCTGGGGTATTGACAGAGGTTCAGTTTTGGTGGCCCCAGACACCTGGGTGTTGGGGTCAGGGGCCAGGCCTTTATTAGAGGGTGGGCGCCTATTATTAGGAGCGGATAAAAAAAAAGTTTTATTTCACATCTACTTGTGGTGTAATAAAGATTTATAATATATGACTATAGTAATTTTATTGACCTTTTCTTACTTTTGAGTCTTTGGTGCTGTGTACATAGTGATGAATATCCTTGATCGGTCCCATCATGAAAGAGATACGGTCCTCTAGCACCGGTCAAGAGTAATATTTTATTTAATAAGGTATTTATTTAATTATTCACTATTATAATTACTTATCAATGATTTCATAATAAATTATTATCATAAGATAAATAATAAATGTAATCATAAAGAAACTATATAAGTACTGAAAGTTACTTTTTGAGCAATCTTGAGGTGATGAATACAGTAGCCTACTTGCAAATAAATGATCACTTGCATCATGGATTTATGGTAAATTTGCAAATAAGCCAATGCGTTCATTACCCCATGATATTAAAAATGTAATATTTAATCTTTACATTTACATTTCATCTTGAATAGTTTTTAAAATAAAGAAATTATCTTTACAGCATTGTGCTGTATTGCTTAAGCAAAGTTGCTATAACTGAAATAAAAATCCTACAATCGCAACAAGACTGTTGTAAGTGTTGTTGCTGATGTCATCCTTGGGTATAACCTGGTACCCTAAAGTTTGTTTTCACTTGAATGAAGTATAAGAGAGGGATAACAGACTAGCACTGGAATTGAACTGGATCACCAATCCAGCATGCAAAAAAATCACTTCATGAGTAAATTGACTACAGTTTGGTTTCTTATGTTATATAAGGAAAACACATAGTAAATGTAAAGATTATAATGTAATCAATTATGAATTTAATTACTACTTAAGTTGTTGTAATTTCAATCTGAATGAACAAAGCTATAAAAAACTAGATAATTTCTAAGTCAATATTGATGCCCTATGTATGCAACAATTGGTGTAATATTAAATTTGTGAAATTATCAGTGAGAAACACGTGGATGTATCACAAATACTGTTTACACATAACTTACTGAATCTATAAAAAAATGTTTACAATGTAAATAAAGTACCAGTATTTTTGAGAACAATTACAACAGTACTGGCTAGTTTAACCTTCTAATGCTGGACAAATTCTAGCGTATCTCAAACTAATGCCATAAATGCAGTCACTTCAGATGGATACACATGAAGAGATTGTCATTTATATGTCATTCGATATTTGCTTTATAAAATCGTTCAGGCTGCTAGTCAAAACACTTTTTCAGTAAAAAGATCACATCAGGAACATTGCAGTTTAGTAGTCACAGCCTGTAACTAGTATGCAAATTCAGCAGAATGAGATCTGGAAGATTTTGTGTTTCAACAAAAATAATTGTATGCAACATTTTAAATTGTGAGGACTGCTGCACCTAAATCCTGCTTGCGTAATGAAATATCAAATATGATAGAGGGAATAATGGCTAAAGTGCAATCTAGCCAACAAATTGGCAGTGAGCAATGACTGCAACATACTAGTGCAGCAGGTATATGAACTACTGGGGGTATTGTGGCTTTGGCTTTGGCGATACAAGCATGAAATTTGGCATGCAGCTAAGGTATGTCTCAAGGAACACTTTTAGGTATAGGGCCATCAGAGATTTTTCCTACGACGGAAATGGCAGCCATTTTCCATGATGGCCGTCATCCGTTTAAATATTGCTCTACATTGGGCAGACTGGATCCACTGGTGGCGTTGCAAAGTTGATTAGGTTCTATTATTTCAATTGTATTTGCATTTATAATAAATGTACACGGATCATATAAGAATATATAATAGATATATATTATATTATAAGGTTTAAACATATTAATTATTTTTTCTTTGAGGTGATATCCCTATACCCTTGTGAGTGACAATGACAAAGATACACAAGGTTGTGGATCCTCAGTAACCTGAGACGTAAAATACACACTGTTATACAGACTGGGAGAAATGTGTTCTGTGTCAGGAGGACACAACAGAGGTATTCAACTCTCCAACTGATTCAAGACGTGGTACAGTTGGAGCAGGTTACCCCAGCTGACTATCTCATTGGTTTCAAACAATTGGTTGCTTGTAAAGAACAATAAAGTTGTCACTACTGGACGTTGGTGAGGGCATTGAGGCAACGTTTCAGCGTCACAAGGCCAAATTTCACGACTCGTGCAGACTGCGTTTCAACAAAACCAAACTTCAACGGGCAACGAAGAGGAAACCGACTGATGAAGACAACACATATATGCCCGAGAAGTACACTCGTCAAAACGTGAAACAAACACCTCCTTTTACTGCAACTGTATTCTTTTTTTTTTTTTTTTTTTTTGTGTGACCTGCAGCTGGAGAGTCATTAGTATCAACATTTCAGCTGGATGTGCTTGTCAAACAGTGTGTTCTCAAAGTGCAGGATAAGCCACTACTCACCAAACTCAGTGCTCGTGACTTGTTTACACAAGAGGCTAAGTATTACGTGAAGTGCTTGATCTCTCTGTACAATAAAGCACGAGAAACGAAATCATCTGAACAATCAGATTTCGACGCTACTAACCACTCCATCGCATTTGCTAGATTGGTGTCCTATTTCGAGGAAGCCCGTAAGAAGAACACTGTGTCACCAGTGCTGAAATTGACAGACCTGGTAAATCTATACATAACCAGACTGAAACAGCTTTGGACCGATGTGACTAGGCGTGTTCACTTAACCGACTTAAAAGATCGAATCCTGGTTTACTTGCCAGACATGGAAGCCCACAAGCAAGGCCGCGAAGTGGTACTTGTTACCAACCTGGACATTGGATCTGCTCTGCAAAAAGCATGTGAACATAATGCTGACAATGATGCTGTTCTTCTTGCCAGGGCTGCAAACATAGTCCGCAGAGACATTTTGGAATTGAAACAGGATTCAATGGTTCATTTGACTCCAAGTCCCAGGATGAGTCTGTTCCTAATTCACTTTCGGTACTAGTGGCTATGATCCTGAATTGCCCAGACATAAAACACAGTCTAAATACACGTCACTACCTTATTCAACTCTCACACACACGCAGCTCACACCAAGACTCGCAAGGGTGATATAGTGGACACTCTGTTCCACTTTGTACTGTCCATCTCATTCGACCTGGTGCTGAAATTCTCCACTGATCTTGGAAACAACATCTGTCAACACTATGAGATCGAGAAAGTTGTCTACCCTCCTAAACCCAGAGGAGGCCTCTTCACTACCAGTGCAGTAGTCAACATCGACCAAAATCCCAGTTCAACAAGTCCACGGAACTGGTATATGTGTGTTCCAACATCCAAGTGATGAGGTCAATGGAGTGCAACGGGCTGTAAGCACCACTCGCGACCACACCCAAGTTGCTCGCAAGACGACTTTGGCTCACCAACAAGAGTCATACACCAGTTTTCCAACTGTTGCTCTGTGTAGAAAAGACCCAACTGTGCCAAATCTACTAGAAGGTCCGAACAAATCAGATTGTCCGCTCATCCCTCAGGCCTTGCAGAATGAATACAAATGACTGGACCATGTGAGGCAGGTGGTGGCCGCTGAAACACTCCACAATGATGAGACAGTCTCCTGGGCTGCATATCATGGCAGCCGGCAATCAGTCAATGTAGCATCATACAGAAGTGTGGCGCTCACATCACTGCTTCCTATCTTCTAAGACCAGGACCAGTCTGTGGCCATGATTCGCTATTCTATGCATGTAGAGTAGAATGCAGTGGAGATTCTGAATCCTGGACAGGTGCCCATCATGACTGTGGACCAGCCTCTGTACACACATGCAAAGCAAATCCAGTGGAGCTGACTAACAAGCCATGGTGAAGAACACTTTGTTGTGATGTTTGGCGGGATGCACATCGAGACGGCAGCTCTCAAGGTTCTTGGAGATCTTTCAGAGAACAGTGGGTGGACCAGTGCACTTGTGCAAGCAGGAGTTGCCACAACCGGAACAGCAGACTCATTTTAGAAAGCTCCCCATGTGACACTCACTCGACACGCTCATCAGATCACAACTAGTGCGCTGTATCTACTCATGCAAAAAGTTTACGCCCAGTAGAGCTGCAGCCTGGAAAAGAGAGAGAGAGAATCTTATGTCTCTGGAAGACTGGTGTACTGACAGAGCTATAGCAAGTTCCGATTTCCAGTTTTGGTCCATTATCCTCCAGCTGGAACTTGAGGTCATGATCTAACTGAGAACAACACGAGAGGCAGATTTCTGACTCTATATTGATGCTTTAACCAAGATCGTTCCATCGTTCTTCACCAAGGACCACACCAATTATGCTAGGTGGATTCCGGTGCATCCACGTGACATGGTTACACTGGAAGACAAGCATCCTGATGTATTTACCGAGTTTCTCAAAGGGAACTTTAATGTAAAGAAGACGGCACGTTCGGTCTCTGCTATTGCCATAGATCAGGCCCACGAACAGAACAATGCCACAGTGAAAGGAGATGGTGGAGCTGTGTGTCTGACTGAGAACCCTCCATCCCTGAGGCGCTAGATGGTATCTGAACCAGAGATTGCCCCGGTGATTGGAGAGTTCGAAGCCTCAATGGAGAAGAGAAAGGAGACAGATCTCCGGCATTATGGGCAGACGCCACATACACATTCGGCTTTTGCGCAAATGCGCTAATGGGTGTCATAGAAGAGATGGATAATCTGTTCAGTGATGACAGCCGTGACCTCCTCGTACTAGATAGCAAAGACCTTGCCGATCCAGCTGGCATAAACACTGTACGGCAGATTGAAACGCTTGGACAAGAGCAGTATGACACCTATGTCATGGAGCGTCTTTTCAACCAAACAAAGTCCATTACTGATTCCATCAAGAGGAACAATCTTCCCCTCTTCAGTCGACCTTCATTCCAAGAGAAGTCAAAAACACAGCTACAGCTGTCATCCCTGAAGAACCACTGTTCCCTATTCTCCAAGTTGTACGTTGTGTCACAGATACGAGATGGAGACCTCGACGAGTTCTTTGCCCGTGTCCATCGGCGTTATTACAAATGGGCAAGCTGAGAATTGGAAGGAAATATAATCTGGTAGGTTGCTTGGAAGACCTGGATCCTGCACAAGATAGTGCTCCCAAGCACACTGCTGAGGTCATTATCCTTGATGGGGCAGCTATCGTCCACATGCTACGACCTGTCCCTACAAAAACATTCAGTCAGTATGCATTGTAAGTGTTCATGCCGTACATCAAATCCCAACTGCAGCTAGCAAACCAGGTAGGTGTTGTTTGCTGTCAGTACCTCCCGGACCGTGTGAAAGCAGGTACACAAAGCAAAACGGGGAAATAGAGTTCGGACACGCGTGGAACGATTCAGTGCAGATTCACGAAACTAGCGTAAATTTCTTCGAATTGTTGACAACAAGACGGAGCTGTTCTCTTTCGTTGCGACCAGTGAAGTAGCTACGAACAGGACAAACAAGTCATCAGCACACGAAACGCTAGTGTGCTATATATACAACCCAGAGATGTGTCAAGTCTTCTCCATGCAATCATGAGGAGGCCGATACATGAATCCTCCTCCACGTGGAAGATACTGTGAAACAAGGGCATACCAAGGTGTCAATACGCACAGTTGACACGGATGTGGTCATTTTGGCAGTGACATCAACCCAGCCCCTCAACATACCTGAGCTGTGGGTTTTCTTTTGAACAAGGAAGATCTTTCGGTTCTTAGTAGCTCACGATATGGCCCGAGCACTGGATCCTAATCGGTGTGTTGCTTTGCCAATGTTTAGTGCATTTACTGGGTATGACATGGTGTCATCCTTTGGAGGAAGAGGAAAGAAGACTGCATGAGACACACCGAAAGCCTACAACGAGGTCACACCAGCATTCTGTACTTTGGGTTCTACACCCGAGTCCATAGAAGACTAGTTGAAACCACTGGAGCACTTTGTGGTCTTGCTGTAAGACCTAACCAGTAACCAGGAGTGTGTAAACCAGACTTGCAAAGAGCTCTTCAGCGAACTTCAAGTTTGACTTATCTTGGAGTTCCTAGGAGTTCTAAGTGAAGTTAATCAAGAATGTTGATCTGCGCAGTCAATGCGTAAAGATTGAACGGGGAGGTATGTACAGATCACATAATGCATATTTGAATGTAGCCATTAATATGAGGGACTTAATCTACCTTCGTGTGTAAGAAATCAAATATACATTGAAAAATATGTTGGAGTTATTGATATTTGTGGCATTAGCAAGTACATTATATAAATATTTGTCAACTCCGTTTCGCGCAGTAAACAGTCATGTACCTGTCATGACCAATCTTTCAACAGCTGAGTTGTCTGCCCTTTGGGAAATATCGCCACACGCTACACGCGTCAATAAATATTACTTCCGAATTCAGATGTTCGGAAGATAGTGGTTAGTAATTAGAACTTGACAGGACTTTTTTATGATGGAGCCACGACCAACATGAATGTCAAATAAAGCACAGAAAGATAGAGAGAAGGAGAAAGGAAAGGGAGGAGCAGATGGATATGCGACCGAGTGTGATGGTGTTCTTCTGTCCCCTTCACAAACTTCTATGAAGCAATTTGTAAAAAGTCAACTTGAGACCTCTGAACAAACTGAACAAATCAAAATGGATATGACTGATTAATTCAAAGCTTGACATGCTTACCCAGAAGTTGGAAAAAATGTCCTCTAAAGATTATATCGACTAAAAAATTAGTCTGCTCGTCGCAAAGGAAAGACATCACTGCAAAACACAAAGAAGGAAATACTACAGGCATCACTGCAAAACATAAAGAAGGAAATACTACAGGCATCACTGCAAAACATAAAGAAGGAAATACTACAGGCATCACTGCAAAACATAAAGAAGGAAATACAGGATGACCTGAGTGAGAAGATGTCAATAATCAAAGAAGAAATAAACGGCATGAGACGAAATTTTCGCTACACAAATTGAGAACAAGAACATGAGCAGTAGAATCGAAGTCCAGGAGAAAGAGAAAGAGTCACAAGCCGTCTATATTACTGGACTTCAAACTGTGACCAAGAAGTTGAAGGACAATTTGAATAAGTTAGAACACTTTACTGGAAATGATTCCATAAAAATCTACGGTTTGGATGACCGAGACAAAAAAGAAACTACAGACCAGCGTGTTCAAAGAGTTACAAATCTACTGATTAGCATTCTGGGATTGTCATAAAAGAGAGTGATGTCAGTACAGCCCATCGACTTTGCAGATTTGACAATAATGCCAACTGAGCCGTGATTCATTTCAAGGATGAAGAAACTAGATGTTCTGAAGAGAAGGAAAATGTCGATCATGGATAGTCATACAGGAAGATCTTACGAAGCAAACAAGACTTTCTTGATAAATGAAAGTAGCTATATTGTATTGAAGAAGCGTAAATATTTGATTGTAACTTTTTGCAAAACTCACATACGGTAGAAAAAATGACGATTTGTCAAAACTATTGGTCTGAATTGAATAAGTTCAATAAGTTGTCAACTTTGAACCGATCAGTGTTGAAGATCGTTTGATCTGAATTGTACTGGTATTTTAGAATTTCTTTTTTCTCACTATTAAAATAAGGATAGTCAATACAAATGCTTTATTTTGCAACTCCTTTATTTTGTTTACAATTAAGGACAATGAAAGGGGGAATAACCTCTAGCTGATGTCGTGATAAGAGACTTTCCAAAGCTGGCTACGTTGTAATTAAGATCAGTCTGGATCTCAAATTGTTGATATAAATACATATTTTTTTAAAAATACCGTTAGAGAAACACACCAGTGACAGTGCTGGCATGAAGAAAAAAAAATCCGGAGTAGATTTATATCTATTATTGTTCCATGATAAACCTAGAGCAAACGATATCGACACTCTTTGCTCGAGTAAGTGTGTCTCGTTACGTAGAATGTATGCAGAGTGTACCCAAATCGGACAAGTCGGTGCCATCATTGCACGGATCAGGATAGTCACCAGGTTCGTCTGTTCCTTTATTAAACTAGTACTACTAAGTCATATTCTTTATTTATGCTCATACATCAATACTTTCTGTCAAGCGGGAGACAAACGTGGATGATAAGAAAGCTGGTTAATGAACTTTAACAAATGCAGTACTTTCTTCTTTTTTCTTTATTGAAATACGCTTTCTTTTTTGAGACCTGTATATTATTTATTTTATCTTTTTGAGTTTGCTTATCATAAAACTCGTGCCAATTTAAATAGCAAAATGAAATTGCACTGTATTAACGAATGATTTGACAACATTTTGGAATAAACGAAGTGTGGTAAATAATTTTGTTTCTTCACCTTTTTTTGGTCATTTTCCTTGAAAGCTAAAATGTAAAGGTAGTCTTGAAGGTTTGAACTCTAACCAGTACCCGTTAATATTTTATATTTTTCTTAATGCAAGGGAAATAAATCCTAGGATTGAAAAGTGGTTTTTCCCAACACCAGTATCTAAAACTAGCCTTACGTATGCAGACATGAATATTTTCAGGTAATTAGCCTAGTTTGGTGTGGAAAACATTGAAACTTTGCTTCAGTATTATATAAAAATGGGAATTTGGGCCATTGTTTCACAGTTCCCAACTTTTTTTTTAATCACCTGATTTCATGCCTGGGTATGGTTTAAATATATATGTGATAGTTTGAAGAGGCACGGTGCTTTTTTTTTCTCTTGTATACATTAGATAACATGTGAATATATATATATATATATATATATATATATATATATATATATATATATATATATACATATATTTATATATATATAACCCTTGAAATATAGATATAATATTGTGCTACTATAGATATATTATTTGTAAGACTAGAAGACCTGTGTGAAGCAGGTAATCTTATATTTTAAAATATAAGTAGTTGCACATTGTTATTACAGGGTAGATACATATTTAAGTTAGAAATGATGTAACTTTGACATTTGTAACAAAGTTGTCTATTTTATGAGGCCCATTGACTATACACAATATATATCAGATTTATCAAAATCATTACACATTTAAGGACGAAGCTCTAATTTTGTATATTATATACCAGCATCTCATTTCAACGATAGTTTTATAGAGGTGTGATTTGCCTCTGACTACTATACTATAGATAGATATTATGTTTTATCTCACTGGTTTACTCTTATCCTTCATTTTTCTGGTATACCTTTTCATGATAGTTCTGTTCTACCATATTTCTCTTTTTGGGACTGACCAATTTCCAGTCTGTCTGTACACTCTAATTTATGTTGCCAAATGCTATTATATATATATATATATATATATATATATATATATATATATATATATATATATAAGTACTTCATTTAGATACAAATATTAGATAATCTTGTGTTAAAAACATCCCTGTTTTTATGATCAGTCTTTGGAATCATCATATTGTTTGAAATCATAGCTGTGATGTAATCTTGTAATCTCGTACTACTGTAATGACCAAATTGCTGTATTGCTGTATACATAATTCGAAAGGAATTATTTATTTGAACATTCATCGGAGTTACCTAAAGTGCTCATTAACCTTTGGATTTAAATATATGACTTTTGGATACTTGTGGACATTCTCAAAGATGATGTTAATTACATTATTGGGGTACATCAGTACATTCAAGATTATTACTGGTGCAAATGGACAGTCCAGACTACCCATTCATTTGGAAGATTCATTCATTCGGAAGATTTATTCACTCGGAACATGCATTCATTCGGAACATGCTATATTTAGGACTTGTGATTAGAACACTTAGGATTATTCAATTATTTGGATTTTAATTCACGTTACTGTAAGTGTTTCTTGATTTTCATTTTAATTGTCTAGAAATTGTTTGTTGATTTTAAATACATGGTTGGTTTCATTTTCTTTCTGTTACATTTTTCTTAGACCATAGAGTCGTAACACTATATTCTACCTAGACGATACTAACAGTCTCCGAAAGATGCAAAATGAATTTTACCCAGGATCTGACGTTTCATAGTAGAATTTTAAAAATTATTTTGGAAAGATATTGGACACATTTTGGCGAAACCAATACATTTTGGATTTGACCGTGGAAAACTATTTCCCAACCAAAAAGAGGGTGTCATAGTATGTTTACTAAAAGATGACAAGCCTAAACAATATATTTCAAACTGGAGACCCATTTCACTTCTAAATGTGTCATATAAAATTGCTTCTGCTTGTGTAGTAAATAGGATAACAACTGTACTCCCTACAATTATACATGAAGATCAAACGGGGTTTTTGAAAGGGAGATACATTGGTGAGAATATTAGGAACTTATATGACTCGATGTTTTACACTAGAAAGCATAATATTCCTGGCCTGCTCCTGTTAACTGAGGAAGTCGGAAGTAGGAAGTCCATCGTCGCAAGGAGATATAATTGATTAAAACTTAGAATTAATCTCCTGCGTTGTCCACATAGCGACCCAAACTTTTCACAAATTACGAATTTGTATATTGTAAGCATACCCGTGGCTGCACGACGCAACTGACAAAGATTTCTAACTCTGAAAGAACTGCCCTATTTAAAAACATCTATAAAATGCCACCGGAACGTATTTGTTTTTCTGTGATGCATCACAGTTTAAAGACGAATAAAACATGGTTATTGTTTGTAAATATTATCTAAAGTTGTTATCTAAGTTCCTCCCACGATTATCCACACATTTTTCCATCCTCGATTTATCAAGAAAGAAAATGTGCAGTTGATTTATAAGTAGTTCGATCATAGTTCAGATTTTTGTGTATATACAGTGGTATACTGACTATCTTACACATAAAAATATCAGCCATAGTTATAATGCATTTTCTGGAAATAGCTGCATATCAACAAAATGTCTGGGATGTTTAATGCAAGTGACCTTTTCGGAACATGTCGAATCACACACCTTTGCTTTGTCATCGTAAGCAAAAATTCAAGAGACTGAACTTAATCAACATTTTATTTTCTGTTTAGTATGTAATGCTGTTTTCTATTAAATACAAGTAGCATTCTTTACTGGATTGAAAATCTTCAGAAAATAAAAGAGAACAAATATCAATGACTTTCTTAAATACTACAATAGACAATAACAGTCGATTGGTTCAGTTAGTGTAGTGTCACCTTTGAGGACAATAGTGCATTTTAACTTTGCAATTAATATTGTTCTGTTGTTATGTAAAGTCAAAAGCACTTTTTTTCTGGTCCGGTGGCCTTAGATACAGCTGTCATTATCATTTTCATTGTTATTGCGTCAGGATTTCTCATCAACTTGAAAGACACCAATGACTTTGACATATTCACTGATACGTACGTACGACGCATCTAAGTTCGTACTACCTACCTACATGTACTTATATAAATATAAGATACGATTAAAATATCGAATTATTCAATATAGATTATAACACAAGACAGTACAAATTAAAATTGCAATGCAAAGATAATACAGATAACACAAACGGTAAATGAATAAACATTCCTTTATTTCCAGCGTGGTCCTTAATTACTGATCACATGACACTCGGCAAGCATTAAACATTGCGATATGCACAACTCATATGCACACATATAAATGTAAGGGCAAATCATAGGATAGCATTATATTTAATATTATATAAATATTATTACATAGAGTGGAGATCTAAGCATAAAAAAATTAGCCATTATCACCATTTATGCAGAAAATGATATCACACACAACAAATACACTGATCATAGGCAATGCAATAACACACTGCTTTAGTTAAGAGGTATCACATATAGAAATAAATCAATCTGGTCAAAATTCAGCACATATATTACAGGGCATGACGGTCATAAATAATGATGACAAATTTCTTTAGTTGCATCAACCTATCACTGATTTCAGAAGCCATACATTTGAGAGAAAAAATGGCTTTTTACCTATTTTCTAAACATTTTAATATTGGGTTTAAATGTTAGATCAGTAGGTAAATCATACCAAAAGTGTACATGCAGTATATGCGAATGACTTTGAAACAGACCTTTGACAGCAGGAATCGTGAAGTTACGTTTCTCACTGCTAATACGGGTAGCATATGAATGACTGGTTAACAAAATTAAAATTTTGAGACATATATGAAGGAACTGTACCATTGACAATTTTATAAACATTGTTTAGTTTTATTTGATCTGCAGTAAAACATCGATTATCCGGACGCAGATTATCCGGATTATTTTTTCGTACGGATTTCTACCGTATCCCCCTAATTTTTACTCAACAGAAGAACAGAACAGAACAAAACTTTTATTAATGAAAGTAAATCTCAGACCACACACTAACCTATGGAGATACGCATCACACCACTGGTCAACGTTTACAATCAAAGCAAGAGTATTAAACTTTCGGAGGAAATATGAGAACATTTGGGTACATAAATACAACATTTGGGTACATAAATATAACATTTGGGTACATAAATACAACATTTGGGTACATAAATACAACATTTGGGTACATAAATATAACATTTGGGTACATAAAGACAACATTTGGGTACATAAATATAACATTTGGGTACATAAATACAACATTTGGGTACATAAATATAACATTTGGGTACATAAATATAACATTTTTAGGACAGTATACAATAACTATCCTGGAATGTACAAAAGTTGTAAAATAGAAGAAATAGTATATCATTATGAAGTATGAGAAATTTCCAATTCCACAAATAGCACACAGTTTATGATATTATATTAATTTTTACAGTAACAGATTTGCAAGATTTTGGAGAATTTTGCGATTATGGGTGGCAAATAAGGTTTGTAATTTTGCAATAGAGGGTTTGCGGCAATATAACGGTTTTAGAAACTTCCTTCTTTCTTTGTGAAATTTGGGACAAATGAATAAATAATGGTGTTGGTCCCAGATGTCATTTTTATCACAACGATTACATCTTTTTTCCTCAAACAGTGTATTGTCCCAACGGCCGGTTTCAACAGGGAATCATTGATTGAAAGTCCTAAACTTTATCAAAGGTAAATACAGATTCCTAGGCAGCAGTAATAAGTAGCTTTCCATATTCAAATCAAACAATGGTAAAATTTTCCCTTAGAGGATAGAATTACCATCGATTCCAATTCCTGTATATAAAGGTCTTTTAAAGTTTCTGTTATCATGCGTTTTGTTCCTTTCGGATTATTGATAAATTCATAATACAGGAGGTCTGGTCTCCCAACAGTTATCAAAGTGTTCCTTATGTTATCAAAGTGCTCCTTATGTTATCAAAGTGTTCCTTATGCTATCAAAGTGTTCCTTATGTTATCAAAGTGTTCCTTATGCTATCAAAGTGTTCCTTATGTTATCAAAGTGTTCCTTATGTTATCAAAGTGTTCCTTATGTTATCAAAGTGCTCCTTATGTTATCAAAATGTTCCTTATGCTACGAAAGTGTTCCTTATGTTATCAAAGTGTTCCTTATGTTATCAAAGTGTTCCTTATGTTATCAAAGTATTCCTTATGTTATCAAAGTGTTCCTTATGTTATCAAAGTGTTCCTTATGTTATCAAAGTATTCCTTATGTTATCAAAGTGTTCCTTATGTTATCAAAGTGTTCCTTATGTTATCAAAGTGTTCCTTATGTTATCAAAGTGTTCCTTACGTTATCAAAGTGTTCCTTATGTTATCAAAGTGTTCCTTATGTTATCAAAGTGTTCCTTATCTTATCAAAGTGTTCCTTACGTTATCAAAGTGTTCCTTATGTTATCAAAGTGTTCCTTATGTTATCAAAGTGTTCCTTACGTTATCAAAGTGTTCCTTATGCCATTCATCCAAATATAAATATTAGCGTTAGCATTGGTCTCGTAAAAAAATATTTGATAAAGGAGTCTGGATAGTTTAGCCCATTTACCTTTGATGATAGAGATTCAAAATCCTATCATTCAGGATCTGATAATTATATCGATAGGTTTCCTTCCTAGTTCTGAATAAAGCATGTAAATGGGAGTACTTTTCCTTAGTTTTAAAATGTTTCTTAAAAATTCGTTATGCAGATTTTCAATAATTGTGATACTTTCAAATCCCCAAACTTCACACCCATAAAGTTAAAAGGGTAATATGGTATGATCGAAAAGATGCAATTGCAGGTCTATGGGATATTGGAAAGTATGCAATTGCAGGTCTATGGGATATTGGAAAGTATGCAATTTTTCGGTAAAATATGCCAGCGCCTTTCTAGCTTGATCAACGTTGTATGTACTTAATTGACTTAACAAACCTTCGATTTTTAGCAACTTAACATCTAAATATTTAAATTCAGCACAAATACCTATTAGATTCTCACCAATTGTAAATCTGTATTTATCATCTTTTCGTGTACCAAAAATCAAAATCTTTGTCTTTGTGAAATTGATACTTAATTTCCATGGCTCTGAATATTCGTAAAACACATTTAAATTATACTGAAAAGATTTTTCGTCAGTACCAAAAATTACAGTGTCTTCGGCGTAAAGCGGTATAAAAACTGGAAGGAAAAAGGACATAGAGTGATCAGAAAATTGTAATTGTCCACTAGTGCACTCATTTTATAACCAATAGTTTTCCAAGTAATTTAGATACATGATAAACAAAATTGGCGAAAGATTTTCACCTTGCCTCACACCCTTACTAAATTCAAAGAAAGCGGATTGCTCCCCGCAAAACTGACACAAGATTTGATTTTATGACACACACACACACACACACACACACACACACACACACATATATATATATATATATATATATATATATATGTATATGTATATATATATATATATATATATATATATATATATATATATATATATATATTTTCCTTTTGACATTGTTGTCTAATAGTTTCAACTACAGCCCTATCATCCAAACATTGTCAAAAGCACTACTAAAATCAATAAAAGCACAAAATAGTTTCATCTTGCAAGTTTTAAAAATTTCAGTAAGAGCCTGAAGACAAAATATATGATCCGAAGTTGAATAGCCTGGCCTGAATCCGGCTTGGTTTTCTTTCAGAATATCGTGAAAATTTAAAATCTTCTGAAGTTTTTTTTCAAGTACAGATGTAAAAAGTTTACTAAAATAGCTCTAAATCGTGATAGGTCTATAATTATCAGGTGGGCTTGGGTACTCATTACAATGTAAATGTATCTGTAAATGAAACTAATTTTCCTATTTCGACCCCAACATAGAACAGCGAAACATAAATCAGAAAACATACACTCGATTATAATATCATACAAATATATTTACACTGTTATTATGAATAACTAAGATATATTTTAAAAGTATAATTAATATAATTAGGAGAGAGAGAGAGAGAGGGAGAGAGGGAGTTACAAAGAGAGAAAGTTTATTATTGCACCCAATTTTTTCGTAAAGTGAGTACCGCTATGACAATATGTAATTTGTCATACAGAAATCTCAAGGTAATCAAGCATGATTAAAGATTCATATCTGTCCGATCAAAGGCATTCTGTAATCCAAGCTGACGTAAATAAAGTATTTAATAGCATTTTTATTGTTTCTTACTTTTTCTGTCCTTAAACATGTCCAATATATACAAAACGTCTTACTTCATACTGATACATGTACAGTCAAACGTATGATT
The DNA here is from genome assembly GCA_029931535.1 of Margaritifera margaritifera. NCBI lineage: Eukaryota > Metazoa > Mollusca > Bivalvia > Unionida > Margaritiferidae > Margaritifera > Margaritifera margaritifera. The sequence continues at coordinate 322,645 of JAQPZY010000736.1, read as the reverse complement.
ATCGGACCCATTTAATCCAGATACTTTCGTTCACAGTTCAACTTTTTGACAAAACTTCCATCATCCGGGTGAAAGCTTTGTACCCGATAGGTCCGAATCATCGACTTTTTACTGTACTCTATATTCAACTCGCAGCCACCGGATTTGCGATAACTGACCAGTGCCAACATGCTACCTTGGTGCTAAACCCAGAACAAATCTGAAAATTTTGTTTCGAATGGTTTGTAATTTATATTTAAGTTTTCGTGATAGACTCGAACACCAGAAGAAACACGCATAGTTAAAATAACACTGAATTCTTAGGGAGCCCTACGTGAAATATTACCAATGGAAGAAGCACCATGAATATCCATTAGCTGCTTCTATTGATCAAATAAAAATATCAACCATTCGAATGACATAGAATTGTGAGCAATGGCTTTTAACTTCTGACTGTATCAAAAGCATTCTGTACGAAATTCATACGAGTGAGATTGCCTTTGTGTGTTTGAAATCTACTGTAATCTGTTCCGTGAATTAAAGAAGTATCTCTTGAAACACTATGCCAAGATCTACACTGATGCTCAAAAAAAAAAAGTTTGTTTTTGGCGAGATAAAACTCTAACTGATTATACTTTACTCTTTCCGGCATTTTGAGATAATACTTACTATCGACACTGGATGATACCTACCCGTGTCTATACTCTCACAAGGTCGCTGATTACCTTCTCAAGTTCTTTGATACGAGAACATTCAACATTTTCAGATAAATTTATTGTTCTATTTCAATTGAATAGCTTATCCTTCTGAAACGGTTTGATACAAATGACAATGTATTCAAGGTTACCACATATGCCTGTCTTAAACGTCTTGTCATATTTCAGGTATCTGACTTAGAAGAACGCTGTGGTTGGGTAACTTTCTGTCAGTTGGGAGACCGGCATTTGTCGACATTCTTTTCAAAAGAGAGGTGAGTTTATTTACTCCTATAGGTTGACATTTATACCGCAATTGTTATGGGGGTGGGGTGCAAGTAACAGGTTTGGATCCCCCAACCCTCTATCCATTGACCGATGCTCTTAATTTGTTGTTGACAGTAATACTAACAAAACAAAAAAAGGTTCCAGAAGGCGGGGTAAGGAACGTTCCCACGGTCGCAGCCAATCAGTAATTAGAATACTGCCCAAGAATTTCATGGGCTTATTTAGACCAATCAGATTCACATAAACTGTTATGTTAACATGTTGACATATCAAAAATATTAAACTGCACACACTGTATGCAGAGTGTACTAACAATGTGGAAAACAGAGAATATCGTATGATTAAAATATACATTAATAGGCTGGATTACAGTAAAACAATATGCCACTCTATATCGCATTTAATATTATTCTTGTCCTTCGATTTCGTGTCCAACATGGCCATATGGTTCCATAAGGGCTCCAAGGAGAGATCCCAGAAACCGAATGTCCGCGGACTGTACCTGTTTGTTGACAGCACGTTTTGGCTTACCTTGAAGCCATACACCCTTTATTTTCTGAAAAGGAACACTTCGAGTTTATATATTTTGTCAACCCAGTACACAATCATAGCACTGTTACAACTATATACTCTAGTGTCGGCCATAAATACCGCACCCATCCCCATTTCCAATACACACAACATTCCAAGCAAATCTTTACATCACAAGTCCGTTTTCTTTTGAATAACTGGGTATTTATGATGACTACATAAACTTTTATAACGACAAACTGCAATATAAATATCAAACGTAATAATAATAATAATAATAATAATAATAATAATAATAATAATAATAATAATATTATTATTATTATTTTTATTATTATTATTATTATTATTATTAATATTATTATTATTATTATTATTGTGATTAATATTATTATATAACAACAACAAGGTTATTACTACTACTACTACAAATAATAATAATAATAATAATAATAATAATAATAATAATAATAATATTATTATTATTATTATTATTATTATTATTATCTCACTTTATCAGCAAGGAAAATCCAAATGTTGTCCGTTGTCAGATTGCCGTAGTACAGCATTCTTTTGTGCAGGAAGTCAAAGCGTTCTGCGATCCTTGTTGCAACAAGATCTATCTGTTTCAGACTTAAGGTATGATTCTCAATACAAGTTGATGCGCATGTCAGGTTCCGAGCATCGTTAGTACATAGAACACCAAAGCCGAACAATTCATCAAGTCTTGTAATATCTGGGTTAAATGAGAAGAGGACATCAAATTTTGTTAGTCATGACAGGAAAGGAAAGATGTATATTCAAGAGCATTCATATAGCTAGAACTACAAGCAACTTGGGAAATGATTTGACTATATTTGGCGCTTGAGGCTTCAAGAGGGAATCCTACTGATCATCAAATCAAGGGAGAATATTCAGTCTAAAAGTTCGGGTAAGAGACATTGAAATTTTTTCCGTAAAAGTAGTATAGTGAGTCGATATGGGGATGAGATGGGAAATCCCTATGTTAAATTTATATTTTCCATAGCATTAACATGTGAGGTCTCTATAAGGACAAGATTGGAAATCTCATGTTTTAACATTATGGGTCTTTATAGGGACAAGATGGAGAATGTAATATTAAAATGTATAGGGACAAGATGGGAAATGTAACATTAAAATGTATAGGGACAAGATGGGAAATGTAACATTAAAATGTATAGGGACAAGACGGGAAATGTAACATTAAAATGTATAGGGACAAGATGGGAAATGTAATGTTAAAATGTATAGGGACAAGACGGGAAATGTAACATTAAAATGTATAGGGACAAGATGGAAAATGTAATGTTAAAATGTATAGGGACAAGATGGGAAATGTAATATTAAAATGTATAGGGACAAGATGGGAAATGTAATATTAAAATGTATAGGGACAAGATGGGAAATGTAATGTTTAAAAAAGTAGGTTTAACATTATGGGTCTTTATAGCTACAGGATGGGAAATGTAATGTTAAAATGTATAGGGACAAGATGGGAAATGTAATGTTAAAATGTATAGGGACAAGATGGGAAATGTAATATTAAAATGTATAGGGACAAGATGAGAAATGTAATATTAAAATGTATAGGGACAAGATGGGAAATGTAATGTTAAAAGGTATAGGGACAAGATAAGAAATGTAATGTTAAAAGGTATAGGGAAAAGATGGGAAATATAAGGTTAAAACTTATAAGGATAAGATGGGAAATGCAATGTTAAAAATGTCCATAGGTTTAACATTATGGGTCGTTATAGGTACAAGATGGCAAATGTAATGTTAAAACTACACCTACTATCCAACACGCCGTTTGGAGTGCCAACAACCAGTTTTCTACTATCCAACACCCACACCTACTATCCAACACGCCGTTTGGAGTGACCAACACCCAGTTATCTACTATTACTTCACCCAGTTATCTACTATCCAACACCACACACCTACTATCCAACACGCCGTTTGGAGTGACCAACATCCAGTTATCTACTATTCAACACACCACACTTACTATCCAACACGCCGTTTGGAGTGACCAACATTTAGTTATCTACTAACCAACACCCGACACTTACTATCCAACACGGCGTTTTGAGTGACCAACACCAAGTCCTCGACTATCTAACACTCCACACGTACCATCCAACACGCGGTTGGAGTGACTAACACCCAGTTATCTGCTAACCAATCGGTAGGAGTGCCGACACATGCACAAACATACTATCACACTGTGGTAGGGTTTTAAGTTTTAGTTGTGAATAGACATTAGACACACACAAACATAAAACACACAGATTTGCAATGATTGAATAATATTTCTTTTCTAAAAGATCTGGGTGGGCCTGAAAAGGGCCGTTGGGTGTTGCTAACCAAAAAGGGTTAACATATACCTCACCTCCCGGACCAAGCTATGCAGTCTGCACATTTACTGCCCCATCTATAGTGGCTCAAAGGATTGATAACTTGTTGGGCTTCTTCTTCTTCTCTGGCACGTAGCCTCTCCTGAACTATTTGCCATCTGGCGTTGAGTTGTTCTTGCATCCTTCGTCTCCTCAGCCCTCCTCTCTTAATTTTAGCAGTCTCCTCCTGCATTAATTCTCGAACGAGTTCTTTCCCCGTTTCCAAAGAGATCATTTCCCTCTCGAGATGATTCGTAGGGTAATATTCCCTTATCTGATCCAAGAAGCGCTCTGTTCTCTCGAACAAGGCTATGGCTTTACATATCTTGCCAATCTGAGACTGCTGTTTCCCACTACGTTTTATTCGACGACATCAGTATACACAAATATCAAATTCATTCCTTGGTTCAATTCGATAGGGTAGCGAAAATACTTGTAGAATCGATTGTTGTTGTTGATGTCTTTGGTTGGAACGAGAGATGTGTTTCCACCCAGAATAGCAAACAAACTGGGAGAAAAGGTAATGGACAGCGTTTTGGCATTGAAAATATTCAATCTGAGACGAAGCGAAGGTGGATGGTACTAGATCAGTACACTTCATGAGTTTTGTCTAGTACTTTACCAAACTGATCGTTGAAAATAGTTGAAATCGTTTCGACGTAATGTCGAGTATTAAAATATTATCATGCAGGAATTCTCATGGTATACATATTCGATTGGGGATTCTCTGGCTCTGATTTTTGGATTCGTAAAAGCCATTTACATTATTGGACTTGTTCATTGAGTATTTCTACGACGAAAATGGTTTGATCTGGGGTAATATTCCAGACTTGAGTGGGATGAATGATTTCTACCAAAACCACTTCCCAAGGAGCTTTGTTGTCTAATTGTATGCATTAGGGAAATTTGGCCGTGAAAGAACATAATTTGTTGTTGAGAAACACATCCATAGAACTGTCACTAGGTAATGTTAAATAAAATTGGTTATTCATAGCTCAATGGTTCTTGTCCCGAAGGAATCGCTCTTTGTCAAAGAAGCATGATTCTCCAAAGGTTACAGAAGATTACTGCTGTGACTGGAAGAGTTGTGACTGGTGTTCGCGTGACTACAGTTGTTGCTACTGTCGGTATACTTCAAAGAAGGATTGGGAAGAAGATAGCAAATAAAACTGCTGAGTAAAATAATCCACAGTTGTTTATCTTCTTGTTGAAAATTAACATTTCCAATCGCTGCTCTAATGACACAATACACAACAAATATTTGGCAGAAAAAGACAATTTGAAGTTTGGGAACACGTTCTCCACACCACACCCACAGCGGTTTTGTTGCGGTTTTTATAGTTCTTCGAGAGATGAACTCTGAGAAGTTGATGCAGTGTTTAACGGCATGTTTTTTACTTTTACTTTTTTTTATTGTCGATAATTTGTGAAGCTGCAATCCAATAATCGAAACTGGGTGGATATCCCTTCCAACGGATTTTCACTTCTTGGATACGACGTTCTCCCACTTTACGTGTTCTTTGATCGAGAATGCTTTATATATCGTACACGTCGTCTTCTTTCTTAGTCACTCGTTGTAACTCAGGAAAGTAAAAGTTCTTGTGAACACTTCTCCGTTCGTACCTTCCAATTTATATACAATATGACCAAACGTGGTAACACGTCGATGTATTTAAGATTATTTTGATGCTTAAAATATTTCAACATGCGTTCTTTCAAGGTTCTTTGAAAACGTTAAACGACACTGGCTTTAGTTTCAGGAATTTCAGTGGTGAAAATATGAATGTGTCTTTTTTTTCTTCAATTCTTTTTGAAAAGCTCAGTTACGAAATTCGGTGCCTTTGTCTCTTTGCGATCGCAGAGGGTGTCAATCACTTTGTTTCAAGACGATTTTTAAAGCTCGCACTAACTCTGAACTTGTTTTAGAAGTCAAAGAAACTACAAAAGCCGATTTTGAAAACACGTCAATGACATAAACAAATATCTGTAACCTCCATTATACGACGCTAATCGATTCCTGCTACTTTAGTTTGATTTCTTGAAAAAGTTTGTGAATTGAGTTTGTGTAACGTGCACATCGATTGTTCTTGTAACCTTTGTCGTACATCTTGCAGACGTAGACTTTTCAGTTTGGTTTTGGCTGCACGATACAATTTTTGAATTCCTCCGTAGCCAGCGGCATGAGCAGGATTGTAGTAAATGCTGGCCAGAAGTGTATCCATGTTGTTGTTGTTGCTCAATAGGTCAACCAACAAACAATGCTCTTTTCTTCGTGTGGTATTTGTTTGGATTAAAATGCTTTACGTGTCCTAAGAGAAATATGGGTGAAAGGATGTCTGATCAGTTCTTGTTTGACTTCTTTCTTAATTTCTTTTTTTCTTTTCTGTTGCCAAGGGTGTTGACATCATCTTTTTGATCAAACCAATTCATAATGTAGGTGTCAACTTGAGTGTTTTAGCAGGTGAAGTTTGAAACTCGTCGAAGTCTTCTCCTTTCTATTTTACTTCCATCCCCGTTGACGTGTCTGCCGTCGTCTATGGAGATGCTACTTTTGGTTTTTCTCTCAGAATCGTCTCGTCAAACGTATGCTAGTGAAGTAGTTGAAGAACGTTGCAATAATTGTCTATACTGTTGCGATTTGTCTGTTTCTGACAAAATCTGTTTGATCCATCAACGATTTTAACTCTTGTTGTAAGTGTGACATCTCGGTGTGATTAAGACTAGGTAAATGAGGTATCCCTTATTCGTACCAACGATGGAGTTCCATTCACCGTTTGTAAGGAACTAAAGTTAATTTTAGTCCTTCCATAAGATCCAGGGGTACAAGTGTGATGTCCTTCCAGAAAAGTCTGTCCCTTTTATCTACACCTTAACACTCCTCCTAAAAGAGCTCGAGCAATTGATCATTAGAAAGGGGCAGCGACTTTTAACAACGGTCCTATCAGCATGGGAAAAAATCCTCCTCGCTGAAGAAGCATTTTTTCTTTTGACTAATTGGCATTTTCTATCTTAACATTTGGCGAAGAACGTGACGATGTCGTCCTAATTTCTGTTTCAGTATCTTGGTGAAACGAACTGTTCCTTTTAAGACGTTCAAGCAGCATTCACACGCCGTATCGATGATTTCTTTAGTTGCTTTTTAAATGATTTGTTTTTTGCATTGTGGCATTGGATTTGGTAAGTACTGACATGACATCCCAATGTTTAGCTAAACGAGAAGTCATAGTCGTTTTGTCCTTTTTTGGAAAGTCTCTTTGGACGTCGACGATTGTGTGAACTTTCAGAGGAAAACTGAAGTGAATCTTGTCCAACACATCTTTTATTCTAGAATTCGTCTCCACTGATTGTCGGGACGTTGTACCAACTTGACATTAGTCACTGCTGGTGTTCTCAACGGATTAAATCGTGCCAGTTCTTGTTTGAGCAAATCGAGTAAACTTTGTAACATGCCTGTTCCGTCTTATACTTTTGTTTTAGGAGATGCCACCTTTTTGGTTGCAGCCGAAGCAGCTAAACCAGTAGAAGAGTTAAATTGATGAGTAAATACGCATGTGGCAATTGAGTGGCATCGTTGGGTTTTTCTAACTGTTTTGCTAAACCTTGAACTTGAGATAAACAACACCACATAATAAGCATTGAGACTGATCATGCGATGCGCTTTATTTTGTTGAAATACATTTTGAGTAATGTAAATAATACTGGCATTGTGATGGTGTCCTTTGACTAGAGTCAGACACGATCCCATCGTCTTCGCGAGGAATTCCTTCTGCAAACGAAATTTATTCTCCTTGAGTTTCTTTGAGTAACGTGTAAGCCGATTGCCACTCTTTATAACCACTGGGTCCAGGAATTAGCATACTAAAGAGATGGAGAAGCTACAGTGCCTTCCAACTTTGACGATCTGACATTTCGTCAATCGCTTTGAGAACGGATGATGCAGCCATAACGCTGGAGTAGTTGGATAAATTCTGATACAATCTCCAAGAACACAAGACTTTTATACGCGTTTGTCATGGTAACACAAAAATATTCACATGTCAAAAAACAAAGTTTATGTTGTTCTTTCTTTCATCAGTTACACATGATGTCTGTGGCATAGTCAGCTATCTCTTGTTTCCAAGCAGCGAAGTCAACACTTTTCCCGTCACGTACATCCTTCCAGTCGTAAATCTGTTGGTGTATCCAACTTGTTATACACGCTTCTTGGTAAGTATGAAGAGTAGATAAAGTAATACGAATTTCTTGTTCACACGAGGGTAGAGAAGTCATGTTCATCACTATTCGTAGCACTTTTAACACAATGCATTTTTCGTGCACAGATAAAGTTTTGGTCGTAATGTCTTTGCATGTACTGTTCGTAAATTTGCCACAAAGAAAATGCTGATAAACGAAATCCAAGAAATTCAGTCACTAAACTGTCCACTTACAAAAACGTAATTCTTTGTCACACTGATTGCAGAAGTCGTGGCATCAAGAGCCTTATATCCATGTAGAGATTTGTGTCAGTCGTAGTCTTTCCCGAGAATCAGCCTTCTTATATTATTCAGGAAGCAATGAGTTTTCATTGGTGTTAGATGAAATTGTTCTTTGCGTTTCACTTAGATCTGTACAAAGTCTCTGTTGATGCGTTCTCGTAGCTCAGATGGTAAACTACGAATCCTCTCTTCTAAAGTATCCACGAGAATCATATTCTAGACCCACCGAGGGAAGGTAGTGACAGCACGGAGACCATCTGGATTGTTCAAGGTAAGGTGTATATTTATACTCCCATTCGTTAAGTTTCACACCACAACTGAAACACCATACTTAGTTTCCTTGTCCCAAGTAGACACACCCTGCTCTGGCTAAAGTTCCAGATATTTATGTCATTTCCCTTTGAACGTTTGGAATCGACTGTCGAAATCTTCATAGCCAGGCAAAACCATGTGAATCGTGTAGTCTTCTTTGATTTGTGATTCTCGACGAGCTTGTGGTATCCAGAGTGGTTTGCGAGTATGCGGATGACATCCATTTATGGGCAAACGAACGGCATCCCTTTCAATAGTAGGTCCCCAAGGTCGCACTGCATAGCTTATGTCGTAGGGTACAGCATCACTCTAGTCGCAAGGCACAGCATCGTAATCGACTTCATTGAACTTGGAGTCAGTGGGTCCATCACACTGTTTCTGTGTTGAGTTCATCCTTTTCGGTGAGCGTCTCTACTCAAAATGATCTTTCTTTTTTCTTGGAACTTTTTTTATAACGTGTTGTGTTCGGAAAGTCGCGATTGTTTCTTGTAGACGATCTGATACACTTTTTCCAAGGGTCGACTGAGGATTTGATAATCTGACAAACGTACAATCTTGTGAGGATCCACCGTTTTGACACGAAAGTCTTGATCTTGACCTGACTTTAAGGCTTCTTGTAATACGTCAAAGTTTACCACATGATTCGAACGATAGTTGAGGGTGAATCCTTTCACTTTTCATTTGGTATGAAGTCGTCCTTTCTTGTCTCGGTACTGGTAGCCGTAATTTTTAGGTTCACCAATGGCAAATCTCAAAATAGTATCTTCTGGATGTTCGTCGGTCCACGCTCCTAAATATTCATTCTCAATGTGTGAGCGATATCCTCCAGGGCGATTGATGTACATCCAACTATCAGTGTCAAAGTAAAGGACTCGGTCTCCTAAAGGTGCCAAGACGGAATACAATTTTAAACGGGCATTGGCTGTCACGTAAGCAGTAATGATGACATTGCCAAACTCGTCGGGGGGGGGGGGAGAGAGCAAACTCCATTACTTCTTCGTAACTCACCAAGATCAAACCTTCACGTATGATTTCTACGTGTTTAATGAGTTTTCCTTTATCGGCGATGAGTTGAAAGAATCGACTTGGATCTACCAAGTATTCGGTCTTTGGCAATATCGGACGTAGAGCCAGTTTTATCCACAAACAATTCAGCATGACTTTAGCAAACGATCATCTTCCTTCGTTCTGTTTGACGTGTTCCAAGATGATGCCTTCTATGGTTCCATACCGTTCTTTGAATTGATCTTTGTCTTCTGGAGTGTGGTTGGTGTTGATTATACGTTTCAGCACACGTAAGACATAAAGGAAACATCAGTTTTCCGTGACAATGATGATGTAAGACAGGATAGTACAAGTTCGTCGGTGGAAGAACTTTACATTTGATCAAACCTTCGTACTAGTGAATGTGTTCCACGTCGACGTGTTGTGACAAAATTTCAGGTTGACCAGTGGGAAATCGAGCATATTTACACACCTAACTATACAATGAACACACATCGATGTGTTTGATTTGTTCTCCTTGAGATTCGTTAGCTTCGTACAGCAAGTGTGTAGCATTGGTCCGTCCTCCAAACAAACTATCGCGCAAAACGCCGTGTTGGATAGTAAGTGTAGGGTGTTGGATAGTTTATAACTGGGTTTTGGTCACTCCAAATGGCGTGCTGGATAGTAGGTGTAGTTTTAACATTACGTTTCCCCATCTTGCCCCTATAACGACCCATAATGTTAAACCTATGGGCATTTTTAACATTACAGTTGCCATCTTGTTCCTATACATTTTCACATTACATTGCCCATCTTGTCCCTATAAATTGTAACATTACATTTCACATCTTGTTCCTATAGAGACTCATAATGTTAACCGTATGGATATTTGTTTAACATGAGATTTCCCATCTTGTCCCTATTTAGACCCACACATGTTAATCCTATGGAAAATATCAATTTAACATAGGGATTTCCCATCTCGTCCCATTATCGACCCAATATACTACTCGTTTATATATATATATATATATATATATATATATATATATATATATATATATATATATAGAGAGAGAGAGAGAGAGAGAGAGAGAGAGAGAGAGAGAGAGAGAGAGAGGACAGATAATGTCCAAAGTTTCAAGGGGCAGTTATGCGTAGGCAGATGGCCTAACTGGTCGTAAACATAATTATTAGACGCTGTTGACAATCGATCATATATATACATAGGAAAGTTTATTTTCTCTACAAGTAAATGCATTTTAATGCGATACAAATTCTATATTCACAGAAGTTAGCTGCGATCTTGAAGATATGCAAATTCTGTAACATTCTGAACTAATTTATATCTTATCTTCTATACGGTATGGCAGACACATAAATAAGGCAAAACATCTGTTTTACCTTAATATCCCATTTTTAAGTTAAAAATGCATTAAAAAAATTTGATTAAACATGAGACCAATTGTTTAAGACATTATTTTATTCTTCATTTAGAACATTTTAAATCGTATCGTTTTGAGAAGATTTTATTGGAATTATGGTGATGTAAAAAATAATATCTAAAATCTTTTAAGATAATGCAATTAAAGGCTGGACTTACCTTCCTTTGAAATAAGATCTTGTTCGATTGATGCCGGCACAAATTTCTGGAGAATAAGAACATTAAACGTGAGCAAGGAATAAACAATACAAGGAAACGCGAAAAGATGAAAAAATTAAGTTATATGGACTTTCGAAGTAGAGCATTTTAAAAAACTAAACAAATGTATATTTAATTTGTTGACAGAACAAATAACTGAACTATATTATGTGATGAAAAAAACAAAACAAACTTGAAGCCAATTTTCGTCGTGGTGGAAAGTAATCTGATGGAGTTATGTTACAAGCATTAAGTGGTTTTACCTCTCGCTTGATAGCAGCAGAAAGCGTGTATAGGATCGGATTCAGCACAGAGTTGATAGGCAGAATAACGACGGAGGCCCATGCATACACATCCCCGGGAATGGTGTAGTTCATTAATGCCAGGATGCCTTAAAAGTTAAAAGATAAAGCAAATTTAAAAATAGACAAACTGTGTACCAGAATGTGGAACTTTTCTACGGAAATCTAGTAACCCACTTCTCCAATTATACGTACTTAGGCAAACAGTCCAGAACATAATACACATGTGTTCTTATATATATATATATATATATATATATATATATATATATATATATATATATATATATATATATATATATATATATATATACGAAAGGGGGGACGACACACTCAATATACAATATATAATTTTTTTTCTCCAAAGATTTGATATTTGAAAATGTCTATTAAGACAGATTTGACAATTTTTCATGAATAGAAATGCAAAATAATAAATTATGTCAATCAATCTTCCAGAAAAACATTAAGAGTTTATCTCTTTTTAATCTTTGTAGTTATTCTAATTTTCATACTGTGGAAAGCTATTACAGTGTCATTTTAACTTAGTAATGAACATAAGTGAACCCTTCTTAACCTAAAGAATATCATACTTTGAAACACCCGAGGATCGTCTCGTATAAAATATTGAAGAGTCTTTTACCTTGCCAAGTTTCTACGTAGGACATGCTGTTTTGTTCACTGTATTACTCAATTGGTATTTTTACTTTGAAACAGTAAACGTTTAATAGAATCTCATCTCATGAATAAAGATACTAGGCCTAAAAGTGTAATGTCAGGACAAAAACTTACAATTAAATAAAATCAGTGAGCTTTGATAAGTCGAATTTTTTTTATATTGTTTCAAAATATAGAAAATGAAAACATGTACCTATTATTGCTATCGGAAAACAGCAGAGAAAATTCGCAAACACGACTTGGAAGAGATTTCTGGCCACAACCAACGTGTGATCACGTGAACTTTTCTGCCTATTTAACATAGCACTCCTTGCTCGTGTTTCTTTGAAAATCAGAATCTGCCCAAAAGCTATCAGAAAGAAAAGTAATAAGTTTAAAATAATGAATATTGTAAATGAATATTCCCATCCAGGCGGTTTTTCTTTTGTGAGAGGAAGAGCCAAACAAACGGTTGTTCTAGAGTAGAATTTCCCTTGGAAGTACACGTTCAGTACCAGTGGTAACACTGATAGTACAATGGCAATCAACCAAGCAAGACAGGAAACTGCTATACGCACTCTTGGTGTAAACCTCACTTGTCCAAAGGGGAACTTAACCACTAATATCCTGTCTAAAGTAATCAACATTACGAAGAAGATGGACACTTCGCTTGATAGTGTCGATACAACTCCTGCTACTGTGCAATATGCACTGCTTCGCCACCATTCATTGTTCCAGACAAAGGTTTTGCGAAAATGTGTATCAGCGACAGCTATAATCAGCAAATATATTCCCATCAGAAAGTCAGCGACTGTCATATTTGTTACAAACATTCCATAGCCCGTTTTCAGCTGCACCCGTTGCTTCCATATCCAGTATATGAATGAGGCAAGATTACCTGCCAGTGATAATAGCCCAATTATCCATAAAAGTATTCGCAAACTTACATTCCGCATCAGGTCTTCGCACGAAGAAAATTCATCTTTTTGTGGAAGACAATTTGCTTCGTCTACACTGTTCGGTTTCAAACAGCATAATTCATATTTGTCTGTTTCTAAGTAATGGAGAGATGTCAGTCCACTGAATATTTCACTCTCAAACACCTTTATTTCATTGTTACTTATCAAGAGAATTTCTAACTCCTCAAGTCCATAAAAAGCGCGACTTTCTACTTGATGGATTTTATTGAATCTTAAGTCAATCCTCTTCAGTTTACTTAGACCTTTAAATGTTTCACTTTGTAAGTCTGAAATCTGTAAATTTGTGATGGTGATTTCCTCTATGTTTTCTAACTCTCGAAAAGCGCCTCTCTCTATCCTCTTCAGATATCGGTTATTATGCAGTAACAATTCTCGAAGCCTTTTCAAACCCTTGAATGTATTGTCATGAAGGACACTCAGTTTATTGCAAGAAATGTCCAAAGTCCTCAAATTCTTCATAGACTGAAATTTCCCAGATTGTATTTCTTGGATCCCACTGTTCGATAAATTAACGAGAAGCGCCACCGGTAGTATGAAAGGTACAGTTATGTTTCCGATCGTCGAGTTGCTGAAGAATATTTTTCTTGACTCTGGTGATAGTAATGCGATTTCTGTAGCATTTATGCGACCATCTCTACAATCCACAAAGGTCCCTTGACAAATGCATGTACCAGGGCAGCTCATATTACAAAATCTCTCGTCATCACCAGCAAGACAATGAACAAACCCATCACAAACTTGAGACGGAGGAAGGCAAATATTATTTTTATTACATCGAAAATAACCAGGGCAGTCTCTTCCTCGAGAACCTGTAATTAAACACGAAGGTTGTATAAATAAGTACAATTTGTGTATAGAAATAATATGGGAACTTTATAATCTATTACTTACAATAATTAGTTTCGCAAATAACTTTCAACCAAACATTTCCACAGATGTAAACCTCGGCATGTTAATATTGGGAATAAAAATGGCCCAATTCACAGGAAAACCTGTTGGAGACTAGAAACGAACGCAGAAGAAGGTGTAGAAAATATTGCATACATTTCCTATGTCTTGAATAGAAACAAAACGGAAATTGTATACTTTGGGATGGTGTGTTGTAACAAAGCGGGTGAAAGTTAATTTGTCAGACCTTTTCAACTTTTAATCATGAATGTTTTTACAAATGGCTGTCATCAAACAGAATTGTATGAACTACTACTACTACTAATAATAATAATAATAAAAACAACAGCAATAACACCACTTGCGATAATGATAATAAGAACAATGAAACTATAACATTAATAATTGGCACTATTGATAATGATGGTGATAATGATGATGATGGTCATGCTGATTAGTATTTCAATAGATTTAAAAGATAAAAGTTAAACTAAAGCATTTACCACAGTCAACTTCGTCTTCACCATTTGGACACTGCTTCAAACCGTCACACATTAATCTTACTGCCAAACAGTAGGATCCTGGGCATTTCACAAAATGTTCTGGACAAACGAACGTTTCTGAAAGAGAGTGTTACTTACAATTTGGAGTTTGTACGGGAATTTGCGCTTACGATATCCTCAACATCGAAATTTTATTTTAATTTTATGTTATCCACTATAACAATATGTGTGAAAAATTGCACGAACTATTTGTTTGGCATGTAAGATGAATACATCATTTACCTTTGGACATGCAACAGACGTTGAAACATCTGATTTGTAACAATATTAATCCATGTATGAAGTATATGATGGCACACTTGTCAGCAAGTTTAGTAACTGCAAACCAATAAGATGAACAGCAAAGTAAGAACAAAAAAAGTGAAATCACAATAGTATATTTATGCGCAATGATAATTAAATAAGTGTATATGTGCATGTGAAACGTTTATAAATATTGATAGATTCCACACTTAAAATCCTTTACAACATTGTTAAGTTTTGAACCCATGACCCCCAACTTTGATATCACTGTTATGTCTGGGGCAATAAAAAAGTGAAGTACATCTTACCACAATGTCTGGTATGTGACATGTCAGTGCAACCTACTGGCGAACCATAACGATCCTCGTCATAAAGACAGCGTGTTGTGTTTGATACAGGGTGCCCCTTGTCACATGGTATTCTTCCATCGTCTGGATTAAACGCTATATGGATAATATTTGGAAACTATCAACAGTGTTAAAGATGAAACATATTCTTTCACAACAAGGAGCACGGGTAAGCATCATCAAAACTGCATTTTTCGCATCATTCATAAAATTATATTCTTCACTGAGAGATCCCAATGTATCGACATTTAAATGTCTACGATATTTTACTGGGGCTTTATAATAAAAGTGACATGCATTATGCACCATATTATGTCAATTAGGCGCTGTAACAAAATTCAAGATAATTTGAAATGATAATAAGCAAACTACATGTATTAAACAAATCTTGAAACATATGAATCATGTGCCATACTTTATGGGACCTCGATGAAATAATGTTACTAAACAGCACAAACTGCACGCTATTCCTTGAATAAAAATCTATTTAGTTGGATTCCAATTGGACGGACGAAAGTAAGGCCAAGCATTGCTATGATTATAAGCAAGAAACATATAAATAAGAGATTCATGTCCTACTTACTTTCCTTACAAACCAAGGGCCCAACTGTTATTCTTTTGAGCTTGTTAGTAAACGATGTCTCAAAATCAATGACAACATTCTGGTATTTTGTTTTTTCGTCAGTATAATGATACCATTTTGCAGTTATAAGTTCTGACGATTTTAAGCATGTCCCTCCGCTATCTATCACACTGAAACGACATCGATGAAAAAGAAATTATATTTTTTCAGTTAGAAATAGAGAAATTCTTTTACTTTTTCTACGGCCCAGATTATACAAGATGGTCGTGCTTTTAGGTCCCATTGTAAGAAATCTACGATTTTCATCATTTTCCCCTCAAATATCAATATTGTTACCCAAATAAATGAAGCTGAGTTTCAAGAAACTAATTCCATGAAGGATAAAAATATACACTATAATAAAAATATTTTGCATCATACCCCATTTTCATTCTGCATATTGTTAAAAAAGAGTTTCAAATCACTAAAAGGATTAATAAAAATGATTTTCGAGAGTGAATACATGTTCAATGTGATTTATCAGTTATGATGATCTCTTTTTAAACCTTACCGCTAAATAAACCAATTATTTCATTCAAGCAGGACTCTTGGGACACCTGAGTAAACACATCAGATTCATATGCACACACTTTTCTGGGAATAAAAACTTGTTCGTATTTGGATGACAGGATCATATAACTTACGTGGCTTATTGCCTTGGTGTTTAAAACATCAGTATATAAGAAATAATGAATTGTACACAGAAAAAACTGAAAACATTAATTCCGCACAGGGAAATACCCAAATGATTATAATTATGTACAAGATCGATCTAAGAGAAATACCAAATAACATATATAGTCATGTAGATTTGTTGGGGTCCAGTATGACATAACATCACAATACACTTAATCGTTAATTGCTTATAAGACGGATGGTTACAGTAAGATAATTCTTGATATTGCGCTCTTATATGCTTTTTCCGGTGTGGAGTGAGGTATTTCATTAACATTTTTTACTCATTGTACGTAGAGCCTTGCCTCATTTCACTGCTGTTGGATGAAATGCTGGTGTAAAGTGTCAATTCGATGCATCTGCACTCGGGATACAGGGACTCTCCTATTATATCTGTTATTTTCTGTCTTGGTTCAGTACAGTCGAAACGGATGGACTGCGTGCAATTCCTCTCCTTATTAACACTGTATCGGAAAACTTTCGGTTGATCAGTAGGGTAAATAAGTGTGTAAATGCCAACATTCGGATTTAATCTCTTAAAGTCCACGTTATACACTGTAGTTAGCAGCACATTTTCATTTAGATGATCGAAATTGCACTCCACTGCAAGTAGAACAAAATATTCAAGTTATGACTCGAAGACTATTGAACTCATTCTTCTACATCTGAACCATTTTTCGTTGGTCCATTGCATACATTTCCTTCAACGCGTTAGCTACAAACCGTCAACAAATCAGAATAGGGGAAATTTAATGTGAAAGAAAAGGATAATACTTGTGTGCATAGCAATCGGATTGAATAATTCAAGAATACCTAAATTCATGGGAGTAGCAAGTGTGTAGCGGAAATCGAGTTCATTGATCAAAGATTTGAGTGAATTTTCGACATGATCACTGACATATAAACATATATTATTATTTTCACTATATAAGTTATGGAATAAATAACCCGCAACGCTTTGTATAGCCGATGAAATTAGAAGGTTGTGTAAATTGTTTCATGTTTCGCAAATGAATAAACTTTGCTGAACGTAACAGTAAATGTATGGTCAATGACGTAATAATTGATGAAAGCATCGAATATTTATTCTAACCAATCAATTCTAGTGCTTTAATGCCTATTATCTGATTTATTTACATACTTTTTTATCTAAATTGTTTACCATTCACAGACGATGTATTTTCAAACGATACTGCATAAACACCCGTCATGCGCTTTCCATTTTTCCACCAGTCCTGGCAGCTTTTTACTTTAGTTGTACATTGCTCTTCGTCGTCCATGGTAGAACAGTCATAAAATCCATCGCAAACCCTCTCCATGCTTATGCATGTTAAATCAGCACACCTAAACGTTGTTTTGCCCTCCCCCGAACATCTGACTGTAATATAAAACGTTATGCCTTAAAATCAATACAGAAATTGAATTGATGAAACAAGGAAGAACGTATACTGTAATCAACAGACACTTATCCATGCTGAACGTGCAAATATACATTTTATCAATAACATTGTTTTTTAATATTAAATCCTCTTTCACTACAAAATTACAAACTAAACGTAAAGAATGGAGAGAATGCCATTAGGATATGCCTTGGCTAGGAAATCTGTATAACCTAAAAGAGATTGGAATAAGTAACACAATTGATAATAAACACGTAAGGTGGTAAAATGCCAAAAGAAACAAGATTACAAAAACATTATTTAACAACGCAGAGAAAAATGAACATTTCCAGATAAAAGAAGAGCTACATGTGCAGGCCAAACTGTTACAAAGTTCCTTGTTCTGTATGTAGGCAAAGAAGACGTAAGCAGAATAATATGTTGATGTTTGTGCATATAGAAAAATTTAAGTTCAAAGTTTAATTTATGAAACTTGTTTCATTTCTTAAAATTGATTTAACAAATACTGGATATAGTAAACATCATCTCTGTGGCATAATACAAGTGATTAGAGACACCACTTTGTTATAAAGAATATAACGTTTTAGTGTGTGTGTATATATATATACATATATATATATATATATATATATATATATATATATATATATATATATACATATATATATATATAATACATATTAAAGATTTAGCATGTTAGGATCTCAAGAACATTTCAAACTTTAGTCGATTTTATTTCTATATCCTAAGACCTTCAAGTTCTCCAAGTTCTTATTTTGCACACAATACTGCCTCAAAGTATGTTGTATGTAGAAGAGTCAAATTTGGCACACAAAAGTAGCAATATTAACGTACTATTTTATGCAGAAATAGAATTTGCCTCTAGGGTTTCGCACTTTTACACAGGGTTAAAATTTAAAGTGAAGATATTCCACTGATTTTTCACACTTGTAACCCAAGTAATAAAATGAAAAGTGTATATCATTGGGAGAATGCAAACAACCTACACTATTCTTGATTTGTATATCTCAGTGATAGATGTTGATTTGGGTTTGAGGGTGTACAGCTGGTCATTATTTCTGATTTGTATATTTCAGAAGATTGCTAGCTCTGTATAACTATCTTCAGACTCAGAACTTCAAACTTAAATTGTTTAAAAACAGAGAAACGAACCCAAAAGCAAGTTTATATTTCAAAATGTAACAAGTGCGCTTTCAGAAAATAGTAATGCATTCACTGTGAAAATTCATTTCTAAATTCTTAGAACAGGCAAAGTTAGTGCGATTGGTGCTATTCCAAGTTCATTTTCTGGCATACAGGATCATTCATTTTTTTTTTTAAAAAAACGGCCTGCTTCAGACAGCACATGACTTTCGTAATATAGTGAAATCCCTCAAAATTGAGCCCCAGGTATACCGAAATCCTCACAAGATCGAATTCTTTTTGTTTGGTCGCGAATTTTTCCTTCTTTAATATCATCATTTTTCCCCCAGAAAACTGAAACCCATCTAGTCAGAAAACTGAAACAAATTTTCGGTCGCAAATTTCAGTTTTACACTAAAAACAAAAACCCTTAAAACCGTAACTCACGTGAAGCTTGGAAATGAATTTTAGTTGCTAAATTCCATACAATGTTGATATTTATGCTCCAGATATAGCCTGTGGTCATGCGTTAAGTAAAGCACACACCTGACACACGCTGGGCCAAATTATTTACGATTGATAAATATGGTAGTAGACTTATCGTTGAGTTAATGACCCTGAAATGTCCATAGTGCACGCGAGATAAAAACAAGACTCGACACACGCGCTGACACAGATTAGGGCCGACAATAGGCTAATCGGAAGTCTTTGCACCTTAAAGAAGGGCGAGCTATTACGATAAATTGTTTATAACTAAACGCTTGTAGATAGGCCGAGTAAGAACGATTATATTTATCTGCTTATTATTTAAGAGAACTATATTTCTGTGTAGAAGAACTACATTTATTCATGTAACATAACTGTAATGTTTGAAAGAAACGTACGTTGTTTTGTAAAGTTTTCATTAAAAGATAAAAAAGCAAACAGCTTCTTAATATTTTGCACTCTTACACACACAGACACGGATGTTCTCTTATAATAATTCTCTCTCTCTCAAGTCACATAAGCGCTTTCTCTATTTCACACAGGCACACAATCAAGCAAAATTAAGTTATTTCTTTGTCTCTCTCAGTTCACGTGAAAAACATTAACCTTTTTTAATTTTAAAATTACGGATTAAAAAAAAAATAAGGCTGGAATCGATGATGATGTGCTTGTTCCTCTATTTATATCTAAAAAGACACATTTTTCACGTCTTCGATACCCGCAGTAAACCAAAAACCTCCTAAAACCGAAAATTAATTTTCACTTTTAAGGCGCTTCACTGTAGTGATTAAAAATAACTGTCAACACAAGTAGGTGACCGACTTATATGTTTATGGTAACATTTTCTATATTATAAGAGTAGCAGAGCAAATTACTCTGGTCTGCTTCTTATCCTTTTTCAGACGTGCCCCAAATCCACGGAACCAAAGCATTACGGAAAATAATAATAGACAAGTATAAGAAGATATGCTGCAACTTTTAGGCTGGATATAAGCTGAAACATCGATAATAATCACAATCACAATTATATATTATTATTATTATTATTATTATTATTATTATTATAAAGGTCACCAGTTCTTATTTGTTTCTAATATCAGACGACTTCATGCAGTCTCAGATCTCGAAGACTTTTATTAATATCCAAGCACTGCTTTGAGTTTCTGCCTGGCGGAGGTTGGACATGAGCTTTATAACTAATTTCTCTAGGATGTCTATTTTGTTTGTGTATTAACCCCTGTACACTGATATCTTTGGGTACGAACATAGTAGTATAGAAAACAGGGATAATAATTCATCATCCATCTATTCTTTAATTCATAAAATATAGTTACAACGACTCCCATGCTACTGCACAGGAAGCGTGATAAACCAAAATTATTATAACCAGAGCTAGTATCCCCGTTTTATATACTACTGTACATACCAATTCACCCATTTTCAAGAAGCACTTCCCAAACCCAAACATCATGGAAGTATGCAAGGAAGTATTGCAAATAATGTGCAGAATATTAATGGACAGACTAGCGGAGAGTATACTTTCGAGAGTCACGATATTACCTGAAAAGGCGTCTGGAATATTGGCTGAGAAATTGGCTAATATATTAGATAAAAAGGTGTCAGAAGAATTACTGCCTAACTAGTATCTAATGTAACTGATAATTGAGTCCATAATTGTACCAATAACTAAGCCCATAACTGTACCAATAATTGAGTCAATATCT
Source organism: Margaritifera margaritifera (assembly GCA_029931535.1). Taxonomy (NCBI): domain Eukaryota; kingdom Metazoa; phylum Mollusca; class Bivalvia; order Unionida; family Margaritiferidae; genus Margaritifera; species Margaritifera margaritifera. The sequence continues at coordinate 301,289 of JAQPZY010000736.1, read as the reverse complement.
GTAACCATACCTAAAAATGTGTCCAAAAAATACTAATGTACCTACCAAATTATCTGCGAAGTATACAAAGGTGAAATGTGCACATTGTGAAAAATAATTATTGGCAATCAATATTAGCCGACACAAGAAGACATGCCATAATAATGGTAATAGTCTTAATAGTGGCAATATCATGTGTTAAAGTACTTTGGAGACTTTTCGGAAGTACTTCGGAAGTACCTCCCAGACGTCAGTAAGTATGGAGAAGTCTCTAGAACAAGAATATATTAGAGCAACGAGCGAAGCGCTAGTAGGTGTAGCATAACGTTTTAAAATTCTTCTGCTTTCTTGTTTTGCTTTTGAATCTCCATAACCGATGGCAATTTCGATCCATTAGATAAAATATACTTTTCAGCAATCAATTTCAAATTAAGTTAGTTAAACATATGCGTTATTCGTCTCTATTTAAGAAACCAAAACACTACAAGGGTTGATCAATGTGTAATTTCTTGATAACTTGGGTACTATCATTGGTAAACTCTAACCATTTGACATTAAAGTCCATTTCTGGTACAGCCATGATTTTCAATGTTCTAAACTCTATATATATCCCGCCAATATATTTCAACATTCTCGATATACATAATCATTTAGCAGGTATTTCGTAATACTCTGGTATTTATATTATCCACTAAATAACGTTTATCATCAAAGGCAGATAATTCAACCTTATTCATTTTTGTCACATTGACTAATTCATTCTTGTATAAACGAACTAAGTTCATACTTTGTTAATTGATCGCGTGGTCAAGCAGATGATTTCTATTCATCTCAATATTTACATTCTTTTATATCACTGACTTTTTGATTCCATTGCTAACTTTCTTTTTTCTTTGTTTGTCAATAAAGAGTAGAGTTTACTTCTTAACCCACACAATTTCTGGATAGGAATACCGCACATCTCGTTTTTAAATGAGCATGGAATTTTCTTATTTACAAATGGTATGGCATATATGTTATTTCTTGGATAATCACTGGTATCATACCAATTTATGTTTTGTTTCATATCCTCGTAGAAATTATTAGTTTGAATAGTTAGGCATGATGAATCCATATCTACATAATTTAGTGTGATACTATTTCCATACTTACTATTTAGCTTATTGTAGTAGAAATCATACATTAATGCTTTACATAACTCCAGAATACAAAATCAGCCATAGATAGGCTTGGATAATCTGACCCTTTGATTTTTCAAACTGACTAATGCTAAGTCCTCATCTATGATTATTCTCCTTGCAAATGAGATGTCTTTCTGGTATTTAGAATTTTTTTTAAATATCTGCACATATTTTGACTTTAATTCTCTTTCTTACATGTTCCATCTGTTTCCCAAATACAGCATTATTAATCAATTTGAAGAAGTTCTTTATAAACTCATTTGTAGCCTTTGTCTTTGCATGGATGCTTAGTTGAATATAGGAACATAACCATGGCTTTTGGTCTAATAGGATGGCTCTATGTATCTTAGTCAATTTCTTAACCGGTTGAACATGTAGTTTAAGGTTACGGTAGGAAATGACATAACGTCCTTTGTTGTGTACTGTACATAATATCTTGGGCACTGATTTTTTCAAACCCTTTTCCTCCTCTATCAGTTTCTTCCGCAAAGGTGATAATTCTTTAGCTTATGGTATTAACCTTCCTAAAGGATAATTTTTGATATGGTCATGTAAATGTATGGGTACTTCCAAATCAACATTAAATATACCACCAAAAGTATTTTCGTCATTCAATGGCATCAAATTGTCTTGCTTGAACTAAATCTGTCTTCTAGTTGCCAACTTAAAATGTTTAAAAATTGCGTCATTGATTGGACATAAAGGTTGTTACAACCTAGACACATGACAAATGATCTTGGCTTTTCACCTTTGTTGTCAGCATGTTATGGATGGTTCGCCTTTGCATATGTGTGTGTCAGCATAGAAAGTCTACCTCTTATTTCGCTTTCTATTATGAGAAACATATCATATTCAGTTAACAATTCTAACTCTACTTTGCTAACTTTTTTAAATGTATTATGTGTTAAATCTGGTGCACTATAATAGTGTGCGGGATCCAGTAATTCTGAATAAATACATTTCTAAACTTTTGAAATATATCACACAATAACAATGCATCCTTGTTTTCATTGTAGTTATGTAATTTTCCTAAGGTTTGAAGACTAAAATGCATCATGACATATTTGACATATTGGTAGTCTTTTTGTGAAAAATAGTACTCTCTTTGACTGAACTATTCATATACGCATAATGATAGATATCCTTCCTCAAATATTGGTTTGGTTGCATGTTAAAGTTTTTCGTGGTTTCTATGAATTTGTCATCACTTAAATTTTCTGCCAACTGTTCCAATGAGTGTCCCCAAAAATTTATAGCTATCTTGAAATCTAGTTTTCCTTTTGATTTTACCTTCTTTGCCATCTTTTACATATTTGCCAGCACTGAAATCTTTTGACAATGAAATATATTTTTAGTCGTTGTTTGGAATTATCGCTTCTTTATTTGAGTCATTCTTCATCAAGGTTTTGATAAATAGGCGAGTATCATAACCTGATAGGCTGTCTTGCATTCTAGGGGTTACGACTTTGTTCAGGTTTTCTCTATTCATGCTCTTAATTTCCTTATTACTTGGAAGACGCATTAGTGGTCTTTGCAAACGTATTCTTTCACTCTTTGTTACTGGTGAATCAATGGTTGCCATTTATTTTATAAAACTATATTTAAATAGGTGACAAACCATGTAATGATACTACATTTTTATCTAGTTCGCAACTGTTAAAAAAGTGTCATAGCCTTTCCATTTTACGAGTACATACTTTCTACCATTCATTCGTTTGATTCTTAAAAGTTTTTCAACCTTGTAAAGGTAATTTTCCTTTTCAGACAGAGACAATTGGTCTTTCTATCCTCTTAAATCTTCTAATTTGTACACTACAATATCGGCTCATATTTTTAAACGGACCGACAATAGTGAAAAGCTGTACTCAATTAATAACGAAAAAAGTATATCCTTGTGAAGGGTCCAGAACACATATTGATAGCGACTTTGTGAACAGAAATCGTCAGTGCTACCTCAACGCCATGCCATGACTTTAAAGTCTTCCATAAACAAATTACATTTAGCTATCATCCAACTTTCATTAGCTATACAGTTAATTTAAAAACTGAATAATTAAGTTATAAACCAAGTAATTAAGGTATCTAATAACACCATGAATTTATATAATTTGATTATTTGAGTTCCATAAAAGAATAAGACTATGATAACCTGTCATGTAGGTGTGCTTTGCCGTCAGCGCATTCAATGTGAATATTAGATAGTGATGTTGGTAACTTCATCTGTATTTTGTGCCAAGTTTATTTGTGCGTATTTATGCTGTTATTAATAATGTCACTATGAATTTTATATAGGTTGATTATTTCATTTACAAAACACACTAAGGTACATGTCTGCTATATAGACGACTCATAGTATGCTCAAAGTCAAGTTAGGTAGGCTGAGGAATGTGAAGTACCGTATGTACCTGGTTGCGGTAAGCTAGTTTTGATTATTTGTGCCGATATATATATTTACTGAAAGCTACCAATGAACCTACTACATGTGCAGCTGATCTGTTTACTGACGCTGTTGACTAAAGCTATATAGCATTGAATTATGTCACGAATTAATATAATTACTATGTAATAAAACAATAACGTTTGAGTTGATACACCTAGGATATATACGGCATTCTCAGAAGGCAGTCGCTCAATTGTAGACATGTATTACCGTATTTACATGTGCTTTTAACCTTTATTGTTGATAATTTATTTATCTATAAATTTTTATCAGGGCTATATGCATTAAATAATAATGTTATTACATTAGATACTAGTGTAGGCAGTAATTCTTCAGCCACCTTTTCAGCCATTATGTTAGCTATTCTTTCAGCTAATATATTAGACATTTCTCAGTCAATATTTCAAACACTTTCTCAGGTAGTATACTCTCTCTCTCTCTCTCTCTCTCTCTCTCTCTCTCTCTCTCTCTCTCTCATAAGTATACTCGCCGCTAATCTGTCCATTTATGATCAGCACATTATTTTCAATACTCCCATACTTCCATGGCGTTTGAGAAATACTTCTAGAAGTAGGCTGGATTGGTATCTACAGTGGTCTAAAAAAACAGGGATACCAATTGATCAATACGCTAGTATCTCTAGTCATAATAATTTTAGTTTGTCACGCTTCCCGAGGGGTAACTCCAGAGTCGTCGTAATTAAATTGTATGAATTAGAGGATAGGCGGATGATGAATTGGTATCCCTGTTTTATATACCCCTAATCATTGTTTGTGCTTTCCGAACGTATCTAATTACTATGTCAGAGACGCCCACTTTTGATAGATTCTTGGTTTTTGGTTTACGCACGGCATGAGAATGAGCTGGTACTGCAATTTATATGATGTACTATGGGTTACCCTTAGCCAATACAAAGTCTTGCCCTCTAAGCTTTATCATCAGGTCTGCATGAGTACCAAGTATTTCTTTTTTCTTCCAGTTTCCTTTAGATGGCCCTCTTATTTTAATATGAATTGGAATTGATTTTGTTACTTTTCACGACCTTCTTCCAATATTATTATTATTATTATTATTATTATTATTATTATTATTGTAATAAAATAAAAAAAATAATATACTCACTGCAGTTTTCTTCGTCTGAGCCATCGAAGCAATTATGTTCGGCATCACACCAGTCCTCTTTTAATATGCATTGTTTGTTGTTACATTGTAATTCATCAGCCCCACATAATCTGTACTCTAAATGTGAAAAAAAAACTTGTATCATGAAAATTGAAAATTCTAGATTGACAAGTCATACATTTGACGTTCTTTGAATTGCATGAGACGATGTTGCTTATGGAGTAAATTGCTCAAAATCTGTTCATGAAATGACTCGATAATTTGTGGGAAATTCCAAATAGTTTCATATTTTTGGCAATTTATTTTTAACGTTGGTCTATATTATATAATTATATATTAATATAGCAATTGTGTTTGGCGTAACACAATTCCTCTTTTGATATGCATTGTCAGCATATATATATATATATATATATATATATATATATATATATATATATATATATATATATATATATATATATATATATGTAGAAAGAATATTATCATACAGGTTAGAGAATTTTTAATTCGTACTCTATTGAGGGTTACAACACCCATCTCCTTGCCTGCGCGCACCAATCCCATTACACCCTCGACTATGCGCACATTCCCCAAAAAGGATCGAACAAAGTCGCTGATACGCACGAATGCCTATATCAGCGACTTTGTTCGAATCTCAGTAGAGTACCAGTTAAAAATTCTCTAACCTGTATGATAATATTCTTTCTCCATATTTAAAAATTTACTTCATATTATCACGCATCTCCTGTAGGATCTGGGGATAGATTATTTAATTTAACCCGAACAAGTGGGCGTAGCCAACGAATTAAGTTAAATTGAATAATGCGCATGCTCTGTTACCTATATGGCTTCTATTAAGGTTAAGTGAAATTTTCAAGCTCCGCCCATTCCATTTTTGATTATGTAAACAAATGTCATAATGCGAACCACTTTACCGACCAGCTGAACTTTTTGCGCGAAATCTTAATCTCTCACACTGTGCTAATGACCCACTTACAATGATGATGTATTCATTTGAAATACATTTAGTATTCATTGTAAGAGGTGGAAATTAACCTGCTTCAACAAACAAACTAGGAACCTGAATGGAGATTTCGCTCGAAATATTAGGGTTATTTTTCATGCTGGATATATATATATATATATTGTTCTAGGGAATAGTTTTCGATATGATGGTGTTTGTTTTGCAAATTGTATTGGTGTCGATTGGAACTATTTTTGTGTGGGATATTGTTTGTGCTTGGATTTTTATGGATTTTGTGTTGCTGACGGACTTAAGTAGAGAAGATTCTTATTAATTTAGAAATTTTAACTGAATGTTACCTACCTTTTTGCCGGCGGATGATTCAGTGTAAATATTAAATGCAGTGCACGATATTCATTTTATGAGGCTATAACCCGGATAACAATTATTTCTCTCATCTTTTTTCGAATTTGTAGAGTTTGATTTAAAATTGGAAGCTGAAGGTATAAAAAGGATGAAGTAGCTGGCTTATAACATACCAAAGCTATTGCATTTTCTCTCTCTCCAGCTCTCTATCAATTTATAAATGTATTCGTTTTAATGAAGTATTACAAGGTTGATACTAGGGTTGGGATTATTTGCTTTTCAGTAATGAAATGTGTTTGTGATATAGTGAATTACTGCTTTTGTTTTAATTACTACTCGTTCATCCCTTCTACTAATATTAGTGTTGTTGACCATGCTGAGGTGAAATTACACTTGTACTGTACCAAATAACTATAGAACGGTGTAGATTTTGCTGTACCAAATAACTATAGAACGGGGTAGATTTTGCTGTACCAAATAACTATAGAACGGGGTAGATTTTGATGTACTCTAACCACCAAAACCTGAAAGATAGAGTACATTTATGAGACACGTCCTAAGTCATTCTGAATTAAGTGATTGAAATCATTCTTAATTCTTATCGACAATGCAAATTTCGCCAACATATATATATATATATATATATATATATATATATATATATATATATATATATATATATATATATATATATTGTTATGGAATTATGTATATGGAATCTATAATGTGTTTAAACTTTTGGCCTATGACTCTACTTTAAAGTTGTGTCCAATAGTGAGTCATATTTAAGCTGGGTTGAGTTGTAATATTAATTCAAAATAACAACATGTTGACTGACCTTTTGTTCAAGGTCAGAGTTGTTTACTGTATCTGCGGTACATTTTCATTAATAGACGCATTTAGTATTGTATTCTGGGTCATAATATGACACGTTTCCTGTTGTGAAATGTGCCATTTGCAAGTTGTATAAAAGACCTAGAAATACGAATTAATTTTATTCCATTTTATATCTTGAGTTGAAAAGAACTTTTTTTTATGATCAGCTTTTTGGAATCCAGATTGTTTGAACTAATAGCCGAGCTGGAATCATGCTGTAATATGCTGTATAGATGATTCGAAAGGAATTATTTATTGGACCATTCAACAGAGCTACCTGGATCATATTATTGTTGGAATATCATGACAATCCAGAGTAACTCATTCGGAAGCATAATCTTTTCGGAACATTCGTTCATTAAGAAGACACATTCATTCGGAACATTCGTTCATTACGAAGATTCATCTGGAACATTCATTAACTTGGAACATTCATTCATTTGGAATATTTTATAGTTTCTATATATACAGAACTTGTGATTAGGACACTTATAATTGTTGGATTATTTGGATTTTAATACACGAAACTGTAAGTGTATTTTGATTTTCACATTAATTATTTAAAATAAATTGTTTGTTGATTTTTACAAACATTGTTGAATTCACTTTCTTTTTGTTACGTTTGTTCGAACCATAGGGTCGTAACAATATATATATATATATATATATATATATATATATATATATATATATATATATATATATATATATATATATGCATGTGTGTGTACGTGTGTGTCCTTATATTTATTTGCCTAACTGAAGTACATTTATGAAAATATTAGCTGTTTAATCAAACGAAAGTTTATCTACACCTTGCATGATAATGCTGAATAACAAATATCGACATATTGCTGTTATATTATTTACAGCTGTTGAAATTATATATTAAGGATCAATATCATTACATTTAAATTCACAAAATATCGTCAAATAGTTGAATGTTACACTTTCTGTTTTCAACTCTTAGTCCGCAACTTTTGATTCGTTGAATAAATTTTATGACATTGACACATGCTTAAGAACCCTTTCAAATGTGTCCATGTTTTTCTTTATATTGGTATTACCACAATCCTCGTCGGAGCCATCTTTGCAATTTTTTATATGGTCACAAAACTGGCTGCTACTGATACAGTTTCCATCTGAACACTGGAAAGCATCGTCGGGGCACGTGCGGTTGTCGCGGGCTGAAAAAAGATTCAAAAGCGAAACCGAAGTAATAAAATAATGACTTTGTGCCGACAGTCATAAAGTCCATAATACTCTTATGTAAACGATAATATCTCATTATGTTCTGTTCTTGAACGCTATGAGATTTTCTTATTATATCCATTACATCAGTTGGAATTTGAGAGTCATGAGTGTATGATTTTATTATATTGCTGGAATGTTTACAAACAAAAAGTGATAAAAACGAGTATATGTCCTTTAACATTAATTGTAGGCTTCTTTAAATATTTAAGTTGTTTTATTATTATTTTTAATAACACCTTCTAATTCCTCTTCTCATAGAAACCTTAACTGCAGAATTGATGCAGTGTCTATTAGGATTTTGCCCTAATGTAAAGCGAAGAATAAGGTGAAAAGATTGACGATGAACCATGGTGTTCACAGCGTTTATAACTTACAAAGGTCAATGTGACATACGTTTTGTCTGAGAAGAAACAAAGGTTCATTAGGTAATGAAAGGGGTATAATTAAACCATGTCTGTATTTCGTAGTATTAGTGATTGCTCCTGATTTTTCAAAGGAAGTCTTACAGCAACAGCTCATCCTATATTTTCGTTTTTCCTTTGCGTACATGTCCAACATACTATGTTACAGAGTATTTAATTTTGACATTCGATGCGCTGTACTTATATACATGTATTTGAATTCATGCATTTAGAACAAATATTTCAATATTTTGACGAAAAATCAAAATTTCAAAATTAATATATTTTAGTAAGTACAGTAAAAATATAATATCTACAAAAATACTGGTTACAGAAGTATGAATACTCGGAAAATATAATTTTGTATGTGCTATTAAATTAAAACCTTTAAAATTACAACCTTTTCATTAGAGACAAATGTCTTATGTATATTTGTGTGTATCTTACCTGTGTCAATACAGTCCTCCTCATCACTTGCATCAAGGCAATTAGGAATTCCATCACATTGGTAGGTCAGAATTATAAAATCTCCAGATTTGCATTTCCATAAATGTGATACATTCATGTCTCTCTCATAGCTGGGAAGAACTGTCTGATTCAATTTTTCTCTCACTTAATTTCAACGAGAAATGCATTTCTAAAATATTGTATGCTTATTTAAGATGATAAATTAGTATTTAATAATGCTTTGACTGTATTTCAGTAAAAGAGTTTCTAATACTACAAGATATGGTTCTATAATATATAAGCATCTGTTGTTTTCCAAGATGGCTGGTCAATAGGTGTTCACACGAAAAAAACTTAGGCTGAAAACTGTATTTAAACAGAAATGTATCCCATTATATGATAACTTTATAAATAAGAATAAAAACCTACACAATAGAATAATAGCGTATATTGTACCTGCAACATTTGCAAGACTCTGATGTGCATATATGCACTTGCATAGTCTGCCCTGTTCGGGCATTTGTACACGCGCAGAAAAATTGCCAAACATTTCTGGATGATTCCAAGTTATGTGGAGATAACTGTTGATGTTTTGAAAGGACCCTTGTTTGTCACCAGATACATGTGTTTTAAGCATAGTGCAAATATATATATATATATATATATATATATATATATATATATATATATATATATATATATATATATATATATTAGGTAATAATACATAATAAAAATTTTTGTATTGTAGTTTGCTCCTCATATAGCTAAGTTAGTTTCTCAAATTGCCACATTGTTGATTTCAAACAGAAAATACTGTTAAAATCTTGTTCAGTATATTCTACAGATTTAAATACATTAAACTGGGTACTGACCTGCATCGGTATTTGATGAATTTATTTCGCAAATAAACATTTCTGTCACACGTGAAAAGCATAATGCGTTCTCTATATGAGCATTCGTATCAGAGTTTACTCCATTTAATACTGCACATTCCCGCTGTGGTAACATATTTGGGAATCCACCACCCCTGTATGAAAATAGTAACATCAGACATTTATAAATCACCTTTATAGTATCCAATTTCTGATCTGTTTCCACCGCCTCTATGTCTGAATCCATCGGCATTATTTTCGCCTTGATTGAATATCATCAGATTTATTTAGTTTTATTGTACTACTCCATTAATCAGTGATAACAACTAATACAGTAAATTTTGATAATCCATATGTAGACACCAGAAAAAATTATATATAAAGAGTCAAGATACTGGATTAGGTGCAAATTAATGTACTTATTGGTGAATATACGGTGCACAGGAATTGTATGTCTCCTTCAGTTATTATGGAAATATATCTCGCCACGCTCAAAAGTTGGAAAACATAGCTTTTTCAAAAATAAACTGTGAAAATAAAACGCTGTATTTTTCGGACTGCTTTTCCGTGCACTTTGACTGCTGGTCCAATCCTCGTATAAATTAGGTATTTAGCACTGCAGGGACATGCCCATAGATAGATATATAGATATGTTTATGTGTTTTACTTTGAAATCATCATAAAAAAGACTTCTATTTCAGATTTTACCATTAAACGATCAAGATTTGAAAGATAAAGCTTTTAAAAAAGCAATACAAATTATTTAAAGAAAATCTAACCATGCTGAGTATGTCAAAGGTCTTTCATCTAACCAGGTAAATTCGCGTGAGTTTCTTTTACTTTGTCCATCTGGGTTTCTGCGAAAACCTTGAAAGAAAAATAAACGTAAATAACACAACAGCAAATTATGATATTATGACAATATCAGATAATAGCTTTAATATACCCCATTCTTTTTGTAAAGTGCCGAAAATATTTATGACAGCACCATCTACTATTTCTGAAATGATTTATTTATTTATTTATTTATTTATTAACAATAATAATGATAATAATAATAATAATAATAATTAATCATAATTTATTTATTCTAAAACACCCGACGAATGATTCGTTCAAGTAAGCCCCATTACTAAGACAGAATGTGGATATTTATATAAAATTTTAAAACATCCGACAAAAGTGACGCGCTTTTTGATTGGGCGATCATTAAAATTTGCGGCAGTAACATCCACAATATGCTGTGGAAAACTGTTAAAGCGATTTTTACATCATGACACTCTCTATTCTGTTGTTCCAAAGAGAATTAAATTTCCTGCTATATTTCTACGAAATTTTCAAAAGTGTGTCTTAGAATAACTATAACCGTCTTGTCTTTGAGAGTTTGGAGAGGCCAATGGAGGTTATATTGTCGTAAATATATGTTTCACATGCAACATGTCGCCGGTAAAGCAACTTTGCGACAGCAAAACCAACATTAACGCCATCGAATCCTCAAATAGAAGACTGCTATCCCCTAATTTTACTTATAATCCACAAAGTCACTATGCAAATGATGATTTATCATATAGATTCAAAGTTATGAATTACCAGAATTTCGGTCGTAATTTCAAATTTGTCTTTTTCTGTGCAAAGATATTAAGCTTACAGGCATACTACTACATTTCACTTTCACTTTTATGCATTATTGTATAATATTTATCATTAACTAAGAAAATTTACCGATAGAATCAAAAATGGCATCTACCGTTTGATATCTGTATCTGTTAAGTCAAGCAAAGCATGGCAATTTAAATCTATTTACCGTAATACAATTACTCTTATACAATTTAAATTACAAGTTGTGTTCATTTTTTGGAATATATATATATATACCTCCATGCATAACATTAACGTAAAAGAGTAATTTTCGTACCTATGTAAGCAACTGGAAAGAAACTATCAAACATATGAAAGTATGTCTTCGAGTTGTACATAAGCTGTTGTGCCATTTGGAATTCTTTCTCCGTATGCAGAGTAGCAAGTCGTCCATGATATTTTCTGCGGCACATTTCATTTGCCTCTGACCACGTAATTTTTGTTCGATTAAACTCCATGATGAAACACAGTTTCTTGATCATGGTGTAGTCTGAAAATAAAGATAAAAGTGAAAGCAGGGAGTTTTCCAAACATTGAGTTTTGTTATCTGATCGTCAAGCAGTAGGATCAAAACAGTGGTATGAAATGTTAGAAATGTTGCTTCAGGAATAAGAATACGTAGATCGTTTTAAGTTTGACGCGGAAGTAGTGTCACATTTATGAATCACTATGGGTTTTAAAGCTCTATTTTCGTCAATTGCCAAAAAATAAGATGATGCATATTTTCGAATAGCAAAATACATACTCTCTGATTATAAACAACCTTAAAAATTTGTCATGAGGATGAGCATTATAGTCTAAATGGATTCTGGGAATGGTGCTTTATAATTGTAAGCAATGATTTAAGGACGATAACAATCATCTTAATGGGAAGTTATATAAAGAGGTGACACTTTGCAACCTAACTAAATGATCTACCAAAAATGTGTGTATTGTTCGTATCAGAATTGTCTAGCATGTTTTTTCTTTATTCACAAGGGACACTTAGATATGTGCATACAGACTATCTGACAATGTTGTCTGTTTATATTCGAAAAGAAGATTTGTCTGTTTCTCACTTTCATAGCAGAATATGGCCACTGATTATTTATGATGAAAAATATAGCGGGCAGGTATCTTCGTGAAAATGACATCTTGAAATATATGGTATATCTGGTAATTTAAGATTAAGACATTAAGAGTAGATGGAAGATTAAGAAATATCAATAATGACGGTAGGATCAGAGATATATTAATTACTTTTAATGCTCGTTGATTGCTAATATTATTGAACAATCAACAATTTCACGTTTTTATTTTATCATGAATTTTTCAAGCATTCACTTTACTTCATACGTACCACTTGCTATGCATAGATCTGCATGCTGACCTGGAGAATACAAAAATACAATACAATTAAAGTCGTGTTACGCAATTCATTATGAAATTACAGGAAAAAAAGTAACATTTCTTTAGGTTGATCTATATTCTCAACCTGACCTTATTAACTTTGTTTGTGTCTTTTTCTTACGTAAACGAAAGTATTATAGTTGACAAAATAGGACATAATAATATAATCGGAATCTTCTAAAAAAACACAGAGGATATTTTATTTTCCTACATTAAAACCTGATATATTTCATCGTGTTGTACAAAAAACGATGAAATATATCCGGTATTAACGTAGCAAAATAAATTTTTCTTTTTATTATACTAAACTTGCTTCGAAGACTCACTCTCTTAAACTCACTCTTCCGCACACCACACCCACCCCTCCTTTTCGTAAGTTCACCTCAATTTCAATTGCACTTATTGGCTTATCATACAAATATCAGCAATTTGCGAGAATTGTTGATTTGGGATGAACTAATATGTTGCAATAAATCACATTTTTGAAATTTTGTAAACTATTTTACCCTATCTGACCACAAAAGCAAAGTCCAATTGAGCAATGCTACACACCGGGTTTTTTGCATTGTTGTCAAGCTAACATAACTTCGTAAAGAAGGAAACGGCGACGAGTCATATATCTTCGGAAAAAAATAATTTTCATGCCTGAGGAGTAATGCAGTTTAAATTTATTGCTCAAGCTCACAAAATGCTTGTCTTTCTTGATGCAAATATCACTTCTATTGGCACGCACTATCAAGCGTCGCATGGCATGATGGTAAATCTTGCATTTTCACATGTGAAAATATAGGAATGAAAAAAATATGAAAAATATTTCACCAATAATTTTGTGTATTTCACACTTAAGTATATAATAAAATAGGGTTATTCCCTCATCTAGCTGTGTTCATTATCATTATTATTTGGATCAGAGGGAAACTTACCACAGTACACTTTTCGAGCCGTACTGCAAATTGCAATTTTTCTTTGAAAGGTTTAACGCGTCATCGACATCGCTAGAATAAAAGTCGAAGATTCCCCTAAAAGCAGTTTTCGCTCTGCTCTTGTTTTAGAATTTCATTATTAAAGTTCCTAGAATGTACCAAAGAGTTCAAGATATTCAAATTAAATTTAGGAATCGTAACATCTGATCTTTAATCATTATATAAATACTCACCAGATATATATTTCAATTCGAATCCCTGCTTGCGATTTCTATCACTTAACAGGAAATGGTTGTATGTGATTTTGAGCTTTGCTCCTGGCAAGATTCGCCGAGACTCATTTGTGTGTGGTCTTTTTAAGTTACACCAAGACTCTGTAAGTTTCCAGGCGTAACTGCTCCGCTCAACAATCAGCTCTGAAATACCGCATACTACGTCTAGGTAGACAAGGCTTAAATATATGATACTGTCCAAGTCTGCACTGTCCAAAGATATAATCTCCTGGGCAGTTGAAACACCTGGCGAAACTAGTAGAGATTTGCTGATGATTAGTACAGGTGTATCATCGTCGAACTCGTTGCACACATCCCAACACAATCTGTGTCCTGCAAAATATTTTTAAAACTACTCTTATTAAGACAAATCTTCGGATCACGTTGTATCAGTTAGTTCATCTTCCCGGGAAATAGTACTGCCAGAAAAGTTTTGTATACAATGATCTTCTGTTCAGTACTATTTTCTTGCTCATGTGTCAACAGTACAGCACATTATCTAATTATTTTCATTTTCAAATACTATTGTTTCGACGAATTTCTAATCTAATGGCACCCCCGCCGCTGTTTATTTACAATGAGAACATGTTAATCTCAAACGAGATCTTCGTATCTAACCTGAGTGTTTCAACATATTATGTTTGCATTTTCAACTTGAATCCTAGTTTACAGGAGGCTGATACTATGACGGTAATAGTGCTTTAGGTTATTAATCTATTACATCAATGAAGCTAAACACACAGCTAGCAACAATCCATTTGTATGGCCGTTAGAGTTTGATTTTAGTTATATCGTAAAATTCTTTATATAAAGAATTCTGAGATTTAAAAATTGTGAAGTTAAAACTTTGATTATACAGCAAAAATCCTAATTAAAGGGAAAATATTACTTTAGTTTAAATCATACACTCTTAACATTTACTATTGAATACTTACTAGATTGAGTCACCATTGCGATAAAGCCCCTTCCTTTTGTTACTTCAACATTACTGTACGACATGGTCTTAATAGAGATCATGAGCTTATTACTAGTCGAGAGTTGCCTGACTTGGTGTCCATTCATTTCACTTGTGATGGTAATAAGTTCCCAGAAATTGCTGACATGAATTAACTCTGGTACTGTTCCGTTAATGACATCCTGTGAAAAATATATGCTATCCTGAGAGTAAACCTAAATATAGATTATATAAAGCATGTAAAGTATATACAATATTCCAAACTCAGCCAACACTTCTCCTTGCAGATCCTGAAATCAGATTTGGAGAATGGTCTCACGTATCCTGAAGACTACACTTTGTGCTTGTGAAGTATGCGTTATAGTCATTTTCTGTATCCTACGTGTAGATATTATTGGTTTTAGTTTCAATAGTAATTCTAGTCTGAAGTGAATTTGGAAACTGAAAATTGGAATACATGGAGGGCATGAATGTTTGCAAATGTCAATGTGTATACATTGGCTTTTATAATTAATGGAGAGATAACATTCAAATAGGGTTGGAACGTTTATTCTAAAGGTAACGTGCATAAATTAAGCTTCTACACTATAGTAGCAAATTCAATAATTCTTTTTGTGAAGATGGATGTAAACTGTAAATGAGCATATGTATGATACATCGGGATCCTTTATGCCCTAGTATGCGGTACCAAAACAATTTTTGTTTTCAGAAAAGAAGAGGAGATATCAACAAAGAGACGTATGGAACATGTTGAATCCGAAACGGACTGTCAGAGCAACTGGTGATAAATCTACATATCATGTCTCAGATGATAATTGTGATCAAAAGTAAGTTAAGTATCGTTTAGACATATGCCAACATAGCAATAACACAGAATTTCTCAGAATTTTTGCACACACAGCCTTCCAGTAACGCGTTATGCCTATATATGTGCCGCAGAGAACGCAGTGTCTACATTGGAAGACCTTATTGAGCAATCGAGGTTTATTGGATAAAGAATATATCAATTGTATGTAGTCTCTATCTCCTTTTACCTTAAGGGATATATGGATGAAATAGATGTCAGGATAGACACTGTTTTCCATTTGGATTATCCACTCCATCTTAATATTTGGGATGTAATGGAAGGGATAACCATCACTTGCGATAATGCCTGGACCATAGATCGTCACAGTGTCCTGGGAACTGGTCACAACTTCAAGAAAAAAAGAACAATATCGTCATAGCTATTTACTAATCTTCGGTTGTTAGGTTTTGATTTGTCTGCCATTATAGAATAGAATTTTTAATTCTTTCGCCCTGGGTTTGTTTCTAAATCTGTGCAAAAATAATTTTTGTGTCCGTGTTTCTTTAATATTTTTTCCTAATCAAACTGGGTGGATACCAATATTCAGCTTAATCTATTGGAGTTTTGAAATTTTGTTGAAGACAAATATTACATTTAGCTAAATTGCTTTCACAGAAATAAAAAGATACCGAAACAAACAATTTCGTATATACTTCATCAAATCTAAAAAGCTGTCCATTTTAGGTTTTTCCATGAGGTTTGCATTTTCTATTTCGTGTTTGTCATTACTTTTGCATATACACAAATGAATTCCAAAACTGAATTATAAGAGGTAGTATGAAGGAATGAACATATATTCTTTGCATTATTTCCAAAGGCATATTTAAAAATATAAATAAATGAATTTAAATGTAAATTTCTTCATAAAATATAAGTTTATTTTGTGACTTGATCAATATTTGTGATCACCATATCAGTATTTGTGATCATCATAGAAAAATCTTTATCTGCAAAAATGTGTTTTGATTGGTATTGCATTCACAAAGGTGCTAAAAGTACGGTTCTCTCCCTATTGAGAGCACACTCAATCCTATATAAGGCTACCTTCCGTTACAGCATTATAGTATATATTTGCCATTGTCTTCCCCTCAACTGAGGCCACCCCTTTTAAAACGCCATATTTTTACCGCGGAAGGGGTAGCATCATTAGAAGGGAACCACTGTACTACCATCGGCACATAGCTGGAACATGTAGTCTCCATTGTCAATCCAAGTCAAGGTAGTCCTGTTATGCACTAGAATTATACATCTGTTATTTTCCCTGGAATATTGGAAGGCAACAGCATTCTTGGAGTCGGCTTCCGCAGCACATAATTCAGAAGACGCAATGATGGGAATATCTAGTTTAGCGGCCTGCACAAACCCTTCAACATGGGAGAGCCATCCTCTACGGAGGCTGCCAGGCTTGCACGTGTAATCCACTGAAATATATGAATGGAATATCGATTTAATCAAATACTACAGATGAATTAAAATATAAAGTCTATTTTCATTGAGAAAGTCCAAAACAATAACGATTGTAGTATATTCAAATTCCGAAAACTCTTGGTACACATATTTTACATTTTCTTGATTATTTTGAAGAATCGTATGCTTCTAAGGGTTGTTTTTGTGTTGGAAATGGCACAGATATAATATATGTTGTTCTACTAAGATTCTTCAAAGTGTATACACCATGAAGATTTTTATTTATGACAGTTTTGTACACTGTTTCAAATTCACAAAGCTCATTCAGAGTTCGAAAATAGTAGTATGTGTGTGTTATTGACAAATTATTAATTGCCATATATTTAATTGCAAATTTTCCCTTTCTTTTCAAATATGTTCGTATATTTGAATGATTACATAATGATTACAAATTGCATAAAGCAGCTAAGAAGCAGCAGTATGTAAGTTCTTTCTTAAAGACCACTGTACATAGTTTGAATACTAAAACAAATAATAAAGTCCATATGCTTTGAAAACTAACTTCCTAACAAATGTTCGAAGCGATATAAATTTGTAATGCTTCTTGAAGTTCTAAAAACATAAAATTGATATTTGTTTAAGCCACCATGAATATAAGCACAGATTTAATATTTATTTTTCTAGGCCACCATCATCGAAATTTTCACCACCAAAAATTATTCCTAAAAAAAAACATACATAAAAAATTAGAAAAAAGTGTCGTCTCTAAGCATGAATACCATCCGACCTAGCTGGACTTCGTAACTCGATTAAAATATTAAGATTATATATGATCTGGAGCATTTTATTACACACACGGTTTATAGGCACGCTATAGTAGACCAAAGCAAGGATATTAGGTAAAGGGTGATAAAACAGATATTAAACTGAATCTTAGTCGTACAAGATATTATTTTAAAGTCGGTGATGTTGCAGATATTTAAACAAAACTGTAAAGTTTAAATACCCACGCGCAATAAGACAAACAATGCTAGAGGGATAATCATTAAGAAAGTAGTATGTTTTCAGATCAACAATTACATTAATGCCTGTTAAAGCGAACGAAAAAGTTACGAAAATCATTCAAGAAAAGTATCAATAGAAGTTACAGTTGAAACATTTTAAAAAGCTAAAGAATTGTTATGTACTACACGTACGTACTCAAAAATGCAAACTTTTATCACACTCAAAGTTACCTAGAGTTAAGGGCTCTGCTGGAGAGTGTTAAGGAAACTGTCATGCTTCTAAACAAAGACACTAAACGATATTATTATTGCTATCACGTTGAGCACACGTGTGAGACATATTTATATTAAATGAGTAACAATAGTTAATTTAACAATAACAGCGAATTTTTAATCTGAAAGGGATCTCATGTAACTTTATCATGTAGATTATTATGTATAACTGCACTAATTTTGCTGTTTGATACGTGTACTTCTCATACAATAACATTTTAACGTCATCCAGAACCGTTTACTCTATGTTCAAAAATTATATGGATGTGATTAAATCAAACATAGTTAAATTCTCAGCCTATAGGAGTTGAAATCAATTCCTGGGGGCATCGATTTGTAAAATTGTGAGGTTGTTGCATATTAATGTTTCTAGAAATAAAGAAAAGAAAGAAAGGAGGCAGCAGATCTAAAATGATACAGTTAGTCATTCGAGAAATAAAAGTTAAGGGTCAATCGGTGGATAAATAATTATTATATTAAAGCGACTTAAAGAAATGGAGGAACACATTTCTGGATAGAAATTAACATGTACGAAATAAAACAGGATATGAATTGTAAGATGAAATATAATATATCATCACTGCTCCTAAAGAAAGCCCTACCTTAAATACAAAACTGGAATTTGCTACGATTAAAGTGATATATAAACACTGTGATTCTGAAAAATTTCTAACAGATCAAGGAAATTTTAAATACGCTCTAAAATTAAACTTTGAACACCTTTTTTTGTACAAAAGAGACCCTTTAATGACTGAAGGGTCAGACACTATCACCTTCCATCATCCGTGAATACAGGATTTCAGGATTTACAAATGTTACAAAGACAATTGAAGAAACACCTTCGGACGAGATTGGTATATTCACTGCAGGTATTGCAATAACGTTTTAAGATCACTACATTTGAGGGATGTAATAGCTTTTAGAATGTACAGGTTTAATTATTCTGTGGGGTTTTTCCTAACTTAGCTTTGACACATTTAATGGCAAAAAGTTAGCAACATTTAGTAGCAATTAGAAACAGTTAGTAACAACTAGCAACAATCAGTTAGTTACAGCTTTTCACTATATAAATAGTTATGACTACGCAGTGCCGCATTTGCCTTACGTCAGTAATGGACATATGTAATTTTACACAACATGTCAAAAGCAAACACCCTAAAAAGATTGGCGAGTTAAACACACAAAAATCAGCAATCAGTCTCATGAATCGGCTTGTAGGAGATAGACAAAAAAGAGAATATACAAAAGCTGGAATTGACAGATCTTGTAGAGGAAAGCTTGGCTAAATGAGAAAAAAAACAAAAAGAACTGAAAATAGTTTTAAGTTATTGTCAAACGAATTAAACCTGAAGAGAGAAGCATTTTTGATAGTTTCATTGACAGAGTACAGGACACAGAAGGACGAGTGAGCAGATCTTTCATTCTGCAACAGACAAATCGAAATGAATTGGAACAAATAGATGAAATTTTGATCAAATGGAGGACGACATGGAAAATAATTTGAAACCGGAGCATAGAAGACGAATGGTTTTAAGACATGAAAACATGGAGAAAAGGTATTTTAAGACTGTATATATCCAACTTTATGTTGATTATCGGTATCGGTTAGGTCATTTACAAATTTGAATCATTACTAAAATGATATGTTCAACTTGAAAACGAAACGCCAAATCCTCAACAGAGTCAACTGGCAATGCATGGATTGAGCGAAGCTTATGTGCCATCGACAAGTTACTATCCAATGACGGAGACCGTGCAAAGAAATCCAGCTATTCAATCTAGCAACAACTATTGAATGGCTGAAATGTTGTAGATTTTGTGCACTTTTAATGATGTAGAGATAAACAGTTTTTGATTGTGTTGCATCATGCAATGATGACAACGGTAACAATTGTAATTTTGTCCAAATTTGTGTAGATGGTGTATATTGCTTTGTGCAAGCTATATAGTAAAACCATTCTACTGTGATGATGCTACGCTCCTTAAGTGCATACCAATTATCCCTTAACAGATCCAAATTGTCGAATCTTAAATCTTCCTGGTCTAGTAGTTTGTACTTTCTGAAATAAAATCTTCTGTAATAGTATTTTCTTACCCACTTGTTTTATTTTTGGTGCATTAAGTACAGAAGTCTTCATTTTGATTCATTTCGCATGTGCGCTGGAGAGAGAGAGAGAGAGAGAGAGAGAGAGAGAGAGAGAGAGAGAGAGAGAGAGAGAGAGAGAGAGAGAAAGAGTATCAATAGTGCTTGTATTTGTATGGAAAGACATAACGAATAAAAGTATTTGTGTTATCAATGCACGCCAAATATATGAACACAGAGAAGAAATTATTTTGCATTTAGGCAATAATATTTCCACTTATATTCATAATCTATTTGTGTCATTATGATAGGGTGTTCACTCTAAGTCAGACTTAGTTTATGCGACAATATTTGAAAATCACCTTCGAATCTTGCTTGAGCGAGTAAGCATGGATGATGAAAATTGCGATGGCGGTGGTTTTATTCATGGTGGCGTATCAAAAAATATTAAATTTATGTTTTTAGAACTTAAAAAGAAAGTTGATGCATTTATATCGCTTCGAAGCTCTCCTAGGTAGCACGTTAGTCGTGCTTACCTGCATAATGAATGTATGACTTTTCAAAAGTATTATACATTGTTTACGGAGGCGTGAATAAAGAACTCACGTAAAACTAGAAGCAGTGTAATATATATATATATATATATATATATATATATATATATATATATATATATATATATAATAATAATAATAATAATAAATCAATTCAGTATTATGAACTGAATAATGATATCATGAATGAGGTGAAACGGTTGCTTTGTAAAATATTTGTATCAGCTGTTTCCTATATCCCTACATTTTTACCACGTTTTCTGCAGCCTATGATCTCCAAACGCAGGCAAGGTCTGTCCCATACACCCACCAAGTCGATTTTGACATACCGTGCAATAAATGGTCTAACAAATGATATCGTTTTCTCATAGTCGAAGTAATCCAAGGAAAAAATCTGAAATGTATATTTATCCAGTTTAGATTGAATACTTTGATGCAAAACAACCTTTATATTTAAAACAAAAACGCCTTTGCATATGTTAGAAGAGATAATTACATTGCTGTTCGTTTACATCTTAAAATATGACAGGTCACAAATCTTTCATGATGCTAATTTGTGCAACTTAACCAAAGCATTGCTTCTACGTTTGATTCAAACAAAGATACTCAGTTAAATTCAGAAAATTGAATACACACGTCAGCATTTTAAATATATACATAAGCCTTTTTATCTTGGACGTCTTTTAAAGCAATATTGTGCATGATTTCTTGCTACATTCTCTAGAAGCTTGGTCACCTGTTATCTTTTCTTATAAACAAATGTCTCATAAAGCATTTTTTCTATCATGAGCATGTAGTGTTTATTTGTATCCTTTATTGCTGTAACTAAGCATGTATATATATATATATATATATATATATATATATATATATATATATATATATATATATATAGACACAACTATTTGACACGAGTTCAAAACAGTTTCCAGACGTTTCCAGCTAATCAAGTTCTTTGTCGAGGGTAGATCAACTTTCATCAACAACATAACAAATACTAAATGCAAAAAACAGGCTATAGGGCGCCTGGACTATTGCATCTTTGAATGACAGGGTGAATCTACAAACAAGAAATAAATAACGGAAAAAGAAAGAAGAAAGAAGTGAAAAAAGTCTTAAAATGAGTAAAATACATGTGTATCTTGCGTTGTTGTCAGATTAACATAATTTTATAACATAGATGAAATATGGTGTGATCTGTGTAATTAAGTGCTTATCATATATATATATATATATATATATATATATATATATATATATATATATATATATATATATATATATATATATATATATATATATATATTGTTCGGACGCTGATTATCATGATTATTGGCTCGTACGAACTAATATCGTTTTTCTCGACATTTTTACTTATTACAATGTACATGTATCTGTAAATGAAACTAATTTGACAAACACGAAGAGGAACAAAAATCAGAATAAAATACAATCGAGTATAATCTCTTACAATTATAATTACAATGGTATTATGAATAACTAAATTATATTTTTAAAGCAGAAATAAATATAATTAGGAGAGAAGGTACAAAGAGATAAAGTATATTCTTACACCCAATTATCGCTAAGTGAGTGCCGCTATGACAATATGCAAATTTGTCGTACAGAAATGCCAAACTAATCAAACATGATTAAAGACTCATAACAGTCCCAACAAAGGCATTATGTAGTTCAAGCCGACGTATTTAACTGTTGATCAAAGATCAATGGTGCCTTAACGGGTGATAAAAGTTCATCACTTACTGGCACAGATGTGTGTAGAATCCATGTCAGGGGAGTTTACCTTGATCAAGGCCCTTTAGCACTCGTATTCATAAGACCACACATAAAATGACCGTCCATCACACCAATGTTATCATTCCAACATAGATAGTCTGAGTATAACTCAGACAGTGTGGAGTATTTAATTAAAGTATCTTAATAAAATGTCTAATTGTTTCTTACTTTTTCTAATCTTTAACATGTCACATGTCTACAAAAACTTAGTATTTACTTAATTTCTGATACATATACAGTAAAACGTACAATTACGGACCGATTTTATCCAGGCACTCCTATTCACAGTTCTACTTTTTGACCGAAATCTAACCCCCGATGGATCCAAATAATCCACGTTTTACTGCTGAATTTATATATACCTTATGGACTTTCTTATCTTATAGATTTTCTTATTTTTTTCATCGGCTATTTCAATATACTTAACACAGAGAAAGCAAAAACACAAAAAAAAAACAAAAAAACTAAACTAAACTAAACTAAACAGTAACAATAAATGCGTCTATATTGCTAACAAAACCAGCTCCATTACAACAACTAGAACATTTATTATTATTATTATTATTATTATTATTATTATTATTATTATTATTATTATTATTATTATTCGTATTCGTAGTCGCAATTTTACTTTATTCTCCTTAGCAAAAAAATCATTCTCTTCTATGTATGGCAGAAGCTCTTCCACATCATTTCCATAGGAAATGACCAACTCTTTAGCACCAGCCTGATATGCCATCTGTCTCAGGGTTCCCTCTCCAGAGATGAATAAAAACGTGTTATGAACCCGCAGTCCTTCTACCACCGTCGCAAATAGTAGGTCGACCTTCAAATAAACGTTAACCATGCAACAGTAGTAAGCCACGTATGTTTTCCATCATTATTCTTACATGATTATGCTGATTTTTATTTGATTTGAAAATGCGATTGCTTTGACATCAACCCTACTAACACATTTAAACATGTGTTGTTGGTGTACAGGAGTTTTATTGTTAATCAATACCGCTTCCCTTAGTATGTGGGATATAATTGATCTACTTAGTAATTGGTCATGTACGACTAAGAATAATAAACGGATTGTGTTTTCAGATAAATACTGTGGCATACATTAAAGATTGTAAACCACCTGGGCTTAAACTATTCGCTCCAGCAAACTTTTGCACACACCATACGTGCATTGTCGCTTTAAAAGAATATCAGAGCTGAATAAAACGCTAATGATTACAATGGACTACAGATTCTCGAAATGCATAATGAAGATTACCAATGGAGTAGCATACTAAATCGTTCTATGTACTATTGATGTTTACTTACAATTAGACACACAAGTATCAAATGTCTTTTCAAAATATTGATCTCTGGAGAACAAATTACTTTTAGGCACCTATATAAACTGTATCAGTAGACATCAATTCGTTGCATAGAAATGTTATGATTTAATCGGTCATTAAAATTAACTGGGTTACTACCAATATAGGAATCGGAAAGTCTGTTAATATCAACAAGGCCACAAACTCCTGGTGCACATTTGGAGAATTAATTGACGAGCAACCGCCTGTAAGGCAAGATTTAGGCACAGGTAAAATAAGCAACATAGTTCAGAATCAGTATCGATACAGATTGATTGACATCGTTAACCTGCCATCAATTTCGTATACTTTCTTGTTGACATACTACAACATAAATCTTTAATTTGCCTATAGTGGCAAAGTATAAACAAGTACAAACGACGCGAAAAATGTTATGTTGTGAAAATGACCAGTGAGTGCGTCCAATTAAAATCATTCTCCTTTGTTGATTGCCATTACTACGGTATTTTCAGATAGGTTATATTTGGCATCTTTAACTACATTTTGAAAATTTCCTTCAGCTGCAAAATGAAAAGCAAATAAATGCTAATAAGTAAAATCGATCATTTAGTATTTAATCAGGTCGCCTTTCAATCGATGCTACTGGGATATCAAAATGCCTTGCAGTTACCTGCACGAATGGATTTGGGTCTCCAGACAACGCACACCACCCCTTGTGATACAGCCCTATGCGACTGAGCGAATAGATGCTATCCTCAGAAGATGAGTTAAGCTGTAAGGTACTAGTGTTAACGTCCGTCAAACCAAGGCTCTGGTTACAACTATCTGACAGAATAGGAACTTTAGCTGATGCTGAAAATGTAAAATGAATAGCAACAGACATGTAAGGCACCAACTGATGCGATGAAGTGTTTTTGTTTGGCAGATTGCCATAATTTTCCTTCTAAGCACAAGTTCTAAACTAATAAATCTTCGTTCGTTTTATTTAAGCGGAGTATCATGACTTTCCTTCAAAGGATTATTATTCTAAGCACAATTTAACTATTAAATCTTTTTTTGTTTTATATAAACCTCGAAAAATGTAGTCATCTGGTGAACATGAGGCAAAAATATTATCAAAATATCATACATGTCCCCACTCCTAAATTGTTCGAATTTCTTTGCATACGAGCCAAACTTGAACGACACCTTCGAGTGTACACTATGCTACACATGTAAAAAAAATAATCTCACCATTTAAAATAATTGTGATTTTTAAGAAGATAGATCGATCAAAACCTTTCGATTTAAAAGATTATTAGAAGTCATTATTCATTCATGAACATAGGCGACATAATAATAGTGATTTTAGTCAACAGCTAGACTGGTTACAAGAGGAATTACACAATTTATGATAAAGATAATAAAACAGGAACAAGCATGTACGTACCAGACGTCAAGTAGAAGCAAAATTCCATCGAACGATAAATAATATCACTTCCGTTTCTAGAAGGAAGAGCAACATTTTTTGAAGACACTGTAATTGACTCTTGATTCATGCAGCTTTTATCAACATCCTGCAAAAAGTTTGTTTTATTAAACTCAATTAATTCTTTCAAACCTCTTTTCACACCCTATATATCAAATCGCTAAAGAAAAGGTAACGCCAGAGGGTTAAACATCGCGGGAGAGATCCTGCAGTATCATGTATTGTATAGTTGACAGTGATGAGAGGTACAAAATCAAGTTACGCAGGAGGCTAGAGCCTCCGTCATGTGATGCTTATATCCTCACTTTTATCCTCCGTTTCTGTCATTTTTAGATTTCATGATACTGCGAGTTCCTGCACAGTTGGCTTAGCCTCCAGCTTTGACAATTGTTGCTCTATTATATGCTTGGCGTCCTCTTTTTAAGTAAATTGGTCTTGTGTTTAAAGATATTTCCAATACCTGAGCGGCAGATGGAAGATTTAGGTAGATACTAACACACTAACGTAAAAATGATAATGCATATATTCGCATACCACGACACGGTATGAATATTATTATTTGCACGGTTTATTAGTTACACGGTATGAAACGATACATAGTCAGTAGGAAACTTGTCAGGCTAGACAAGGTTACAAAGAATTTACATCTACCCATGACTTTAACCAACTATTTTTCAAATTATTTTCAGGTGATTTTCATGTAGCTGCAAGGCCCAGAGAAGTTGAGCAACTTAATTATAAAAATGACGTCATTGGTCTTGTTACGCTCCACTAACGCGGTATATTCCGCACTAACCTTATATAGTCTCATACAGTTCATCATTTCAACACTTTGACCAAAGAAAACGCACAAAACTTGCAAGAGATGAGGTAAAAGTTTATATTGATAACTCGATTCCACAGGTGGGTTAATCTATCAGTTGGTAATACAAATGTTGCAATATTTTGGAGCTAATGTAAACCCAACACAATGGATATCATGAAAAAAAAAAAAAAAAAAAAAAAAAAAAAAACACAACAAAACAATAACAAAGACCTTTAAAACAACGAAGGGTGGTTTCCATGGTAAACCTTCCACTAACATATTTTGATTCCTGTCTTTCCAGCATGAGTAAATTATCAGGGTGCTGCTGTGATTTAGGAATTTTACTGGCACGAGTCCATCCGTGTTTACCGTCACAACATCAGGAAGTTCAATTGTTTCTTTCCCAGATATGAAGCCTGAAAAATAAAAATAGCCGTCCAGATTAGATTATACCATTTCTTTCAAGTTAGAAAGTTCTACCATAAAGATTCAATTGTTTTCTTTCTTTCTTTTTTTCTCTTTCTAATAATAAAGTGTTTCAATCGCTAAAATGTGGATAATTATGTTTCAAATTCTTTGTACCAATTCATATATGAAGAAAAAAAAATGAAATGAAATTTATTAATGTACTTTTTTGCAAGTAAATTAAAATTTGACGAAAACAAGCACAAACCATAAAGCATATGTCGTAAGAAAAAAAATTTGAGAATAAAAATCGTCATCAAATGTTCTTCTGCAAACGGCTTTAAGAAATTTCACAGGACCACTTTTTGTAGATTCAACCTTTCAGGGTATATTTATATTCCATACACAATTGACTTTCATTTTGTATTTTTATTTATATTAATGTTTTCTTATTTGTGTAGGCTGAAATTGTCCTATCTAATTATGTTCACATCAAACATCGAGTACAAGAGAATGACAATTAACTAAATTGTATATGCTAACTTGCATTTCTTAAGTCTACCGAAACTAGGGATTCACATTTCGTATTCATTTGTCCTGTCATTCCTGATGGGTACCTTTTGGGAGGATGGTATAATTTTAATTTTCGCACGTTGCTCGTTCAGATTCGTTTGCAAAACTGTAAAAACGCACACCATTAGAGTGAGAAGTAAAGAGGTAAACATGTTTCAACACCTTGCATCATGTGACTATGTTCGCATTCATCCTTTAATCGATATGGAATAACAGGATCAAGGTGCACGGACTTGTGTGTGTTTACAATAATCTTTTGTCTCAATAAAACTGAAACAGTCTGCAAAAATTATTCATTCAGCCAATTGTTGCGCTGATTATTCTTGATGAGATACTGTAATATCCACATTTGACATAAGTTTAATTTGAGCTACTTTTCCTTGAACATGAAGGTAATAATTTGAGGCTATCACTGGAATTCATGTAAACTTCATAATATAAACTGTACAGATGACAGAAACCGACATCTGTGTGACAGAACTAGCACATATTTTGTAGATACAACAATATTTCTGAGGGATACATGAAGCAAATGTACACGTACAGTATGTACGGAACCATTTTCAGTCAATGCAAATCTCGGTCAAGTTATAACACTTACCAGCAGGACAAGATTTGTTTAATTGGTATATGCCGTAGCTTCCTTCTGGCCAATTTAAGGTGGCGCTACCGTTGGTGAAAACTGAATTCTCCGACTTGATACAAAAGGTCAACCTGAAAGAGTTCTCTGTAAACTGACCAAATACAGCTTTTGGCTTTATTTGCTCAGTATTGTTATTCCAGAACCATCGATCCTTCAATACAACGTGGACGTAACTCCTCCACCAGCCACGCCCCCAATCCTCGGGGCAGGTGTCGCCTGACATTGGCAGGGCAAACGGACCAGGGGGCCAATTGCTGACACCTTGTTCTAAACATATAATTTAAAATTAGAATTAAATATCATTAAGACAATGATTGAATTGTATAGGTATCAGTATAGATTATCCAAATCGATGAAATATGCTTTATTAAGGTACAGTTACTTACTGATAGTGACATCCTATTTGATTGACAATTTTCACCCATAAAATGAGATTATTTCACTGCCCAAAATTTATGAAAGAAAACAAAGCGAAGCTGTTAAAGACATATTAAAGGTATGTTTACCTTGTTTATCTCACTATTTCGGTAAGCCAACAGTAATAGGTTACCATATTCATATGTGTATATATCTTCAAGTTAATTCATTGTTTAATACAAAAACAAGAGCTGAAGCTAAATAATTAAATCTCTTAAATATTTACCCTGTGTCAAAGCTGGAATTGAAAATAGGAAAACGAAATATTCTTTCTTTTTACCATAAAATGACTTACTTATTTCACACAGAAGTCCGAAATATCCACGGGGACATATACAAATACATTTCGACGACTCTTCTTTTTGAATCCCATCGTTTCTACAAGTGATTCTTCCAAGGCAACCTTTGGATAAGGAACAATAAATCCAGACAAAACTTGTACTGTAGGTTTGTATTACATTATCGTCGAAATCATTTTAATATATACAAATAATTATTCAAGACTCAAAGATATAGTGACTTCTCCATGTTTACATTACTACATAGGTCCGCAGAAAGTTAAACCTTGAGACCGACACAATAAGAAATGCCGAATCTAGACATCACACAAGTAAGGGAAACATTTAAGTCAAAAATGCTAAATTTTGTGAAAATAAATGGCAGGAGGGAGGTAGAAGAGAACACTTGTGACAGGATCGAACTTTATGCTAAAAGTGTATATGGATAAATACAAATACCTCTGTAACAATGAGCCACTGCTCTAAGCGAGCAATTACGCTTGGTTGACCAGTCGTGCCAGTAGATGTTACAGTCGGATAGCTCCTTTTCTGTACCATTACAGCTCAAACTCATAGTAAAAGCTTCTTCAGATGCATCTTTAGGATACTTCTCGATATCAGCCATGCCATAGCTGTAGGTACAGGCGCCCGTAAAAGTTGTGTTTAAATACAATCATTTCATTACCGCAGACAATGACAAAATGGAGATAAAGAAACATCAATTGATTTTTAAACAAATAGTAAACTAAATATATGCATAATGTAAATCTCCTAATTAGATTTTGGTCAACAAGAATGTTCTGATTAAAATGTTTTACTAATTAAAAGGTAAGCAAGAAAATATAAACAAAAAGTCAATCAATTACAGTAAATGATGAACAATTTGAGATAAAGAAACAAGCTCTTTGTCTCCATTTTCTCTCTATTATGATTTCTACAGATAACCTTTTTTGTCTCCGCGAACAAACGGCTAAAAAAATTGTTTCCAAGACTTCGGTTAAAGAATAGGATATTTTAAATATGTTTAGAATAATCAACAGTACAAAACTGTATACACATTTTCAAGATATTGTAGTATTCTTTCTATAACGATAATTGCGATAGAAGATCTTATCTTGAAGACCTTGATGGTTTCTGAAAATTTAAGAATCTTTTGCCCAGTGAAAAGAAAATGACAAGGCATTGTAGAACCCAAGATAGTTAAATTCGTCAAATAGGGCAATGTTGCTTTAAATTTGACTTTATGTTACTAAATCTTCACTTACCTATAGCATATTAAAAAAACAACCATTTTACCACTTACAGTTAGTGATGCAATTTTCCTTTTAACTAAACTTTTGTCAGTCATCAACTGCAAAAGTTTCCTCAGAGTACCATTCTAATACTTGCATACCTAACGTTTTGTTTTGTGTGTTATTGTAGAATATTGGATCGATTTCCTATAATGTATTATTTTTTATATCTTTATTTCTATCACACATGCATGTATTACGCGTGGGTGGTTGTTTATCATTGAGTGTAAACATTTCAAAATTAAAATGCAGGGTTACAATGTAATGCTAGTTTTGAAACAAGTTTGTAAAGCTAAAGAGTTTAAGCAAACGTTTGATACAACAAAATTTGAAAAATGATTATATATACTTTGCTTCATAATGGATGTGGAAATAGAAGTACCTGTATCCAGCCATTTTGCATGCAACAATAGCTTCCTTATTGCCCCACTTGTGCGGCTGTCCATCACATATGCTCCACCAATGCCCTCCATTTTGAATTTGAACAAAACCTTCGCTGCTGATGTTCCCACGAATTAATCGCACGTCCACCAGCTTTTCGAGTCCTACATACCATGCGATAAGTAATAGCGTTTATACAAGAGGTGCAATTTAGCATAACTCTCATGTTGGTAAGGATGAATAAATTTGTGCAAATAAAGTGTATATTTCGCTGTTAGTATACTGTTATAATCGAAATTTCACTATCAATAGCGTTTTTCATCGCACGATATTCGAGATAAAGCAACTTCAGCACATTCATATCATCTAATCCTTTTTCCCTGCTACAATTGTTCGCTTTGGTTTAGGTTCATAGAAACATGTAAAACGCAGATCAGACAATCAAACTCAAAAGTAGTTTTACTAATTATTCAGAACATAACATATTGACATTGCTAATTTTAAAAATAGTGAATATTTACATGCTAAAATGCTGCAATTGCTTATTTCTGTATTTAGTCACTGCTTCAACATTATCAAAAGTGTTCCTTTGAATTTGCAATAAAATTGTTGATCTCGTGAATAAGTTGTCAGATCCTTTGTATTGCTTACAGATTTTGTTTGCAAAGAAAATAATTATGGTCAATATTAGCTTTGAAACAGTGTTTAGAATAATATAACGACAAAAAATCTCTAATGATGTGCATATATTTACCATGAGGCTCGAATATACATAATTTTATTTCATATGCTGTTCCAGGCGAAATTCCAGGCAAAAGAACGCTAACTTCTCTAACGGTAAATGCGGCATCCATTAAACAGCTTCCGTTCTAGAAATGGATAGAACATCATTGAGCAATAGCCAGAAAATCAAATGCGGATAATAATACTAAAAATACAAGTAAAAACGTGGTGATAATATTTGCCATTTCAACTTACTTGCATCAACGCATGGTACATAAGATTTAACCACTAAACTTAGTCAATATGTATGTCTTTCCTCTCAGCGAAACGTCTCAAATTTGAATTACAGGTTTTGCCACAAAATAAAACATTAAATAAGCTAAGCGATAATGTACCATCAACAGGTCATGGTAATATATAGACAAAAATGTAAAGACAGATAAAAAAAAGTATAGACGACCTTTGTCGATCTAATCAGGGAAAAAGATATGTGGAAATATATTCTGAGTCAAAATTACCCACCTTTATATTGTATGACTTCAAAATGAGTTTTTGTATATTCCTTATTTCATGTCATTATAAATACAAACTGTGATCAAGATAAGACGGTTTGTATAAATACAAACTGTGATCAAGATAAGACGGTTTGTATAAATACAAACTGTGATCAAGATAAGACGGTTTGTATAAATACAAACTGTGATCCAGATGAGACGGTTTGTATAAATACAAACTGTGATCAAGATAAGACGGTTTGTATAAATACAAACTGTGATCAAGATAAGACGGTTTGTATAAATACAAACTGTGATCAAGATAAGACGGTTTGTTGAGACAAAGTGCAGAAAGCAACTAGTCCTCTGAGTAATAACAAATCTACACGCAGTTCAAAACAAAAAATAAGTAGATGAGGTCAAAGGTAATTTAGCTATATATTCTGTTAGAACGAATACAACATTGAGTCTATTTAGCTTCACAGAAATTGATGACCAGCCGAAAGCCTTGAAATACTAGTATATGTACTCATGTAGCACTGACAATCGTCTCGAATTTAGCAAGTTTAAATGAGAAATTGTTTCGCATTAAAGTTCCCAACCGGAGAGAGAGAGAGAGAGAGAGAGAGAGAGAGAGTGAGAGAGAGAGAGAGTAGTTACATTCAACAAACTGAAAGGAATATTCGATCTAAGATGTGAAGTATTATGTTCTAATTCTTCGACTGTCCTTTCACATATGTGAATCACCAACTCGTTAGCACTTTGATTGAAGACCGCTGGTACGACTCCCACCATTTCCACCGTTACAGTCGTATGCAGAGATAGTCTAAGACCTTTGTACACAAAGCCTGGTGTATTGAATATAAATCAATATATAAATATATACAGTGTTGCAGAAAATATCAAATGCACAGCCAAAAGCAAATGTTATCAAATGGCACGTACTTCTAAAAATAAACAACGAAAGTATCTTTTCACTACAAAGAGGTTTCATCTTCCCCCTAAGGACAGAGCGCTTTTGGGTTATATTTTGCATAAGAATTACAATATATGAGAAAATGTTAGTCTTCATCGATAAAATATGAGACAGTCAATGTTAAACTTATGGCCTACGTTTTTTCCTATTCTCTTTTAATGTGCGTAAGAAACTATCAACGTAACTTTTGAGAATCCACTGTTCTCCTTTAACCCTTAATAAAGCTTAAAATCACTCATAATTTAAGAAGGTTGCCTTATTTAAGTAAACGCTAGTATGCACATAAACTCTATTCTGTGGAGAGCTAAACATGCATAGTTGATTGCGCAGATATGGTCATTTCCAAGTTGATCTCTGTAACAATACTACCATATACAACTGAAATCTTCTGCCTCGAGTTACTTCAACTGTCTTAAAAAATTCAAAACGTTGGATATTAAAAAATAGCTCCTTGCCAGCATTTAATAATGAACAAATATTTTTTTACAGCAGTTCTGGAGAGTAACTTAATACGCATAATACAATTTTCATTCGAAAATGATATGTCGCCAATTTGTACACTGATGCATATATATATATATATATATATATATATATATATATATATATATATATATATATATATATATATATATATTGATTTAAAAGCAAAAGTGTACATCTATATGTACTTATGTATCTAGTTGACCAAAAATAGGTTTGTCAGAAACTTCAACACACCTCGAGGACAAGATTCGTTTATGCCAAAGATACCAAAATCTCCCTCTGGCCAGGCAACATCAGTGTTGTTCGCACCATGGACTGTATTGGCAACTTTCGAACAGAATTTCAACCTGAATGAACTACCATTAACTGTCACAAACGTATGATTTAGTTGCAAGTCGTCAACCAAGGAGTTGTAGCCATCTGATGTGCTCTGGATTTGGTTTGCTGTAATATCTATGTTTCCTGGTGTCCATCCCTTTTCTTGTCCTTCAGGACATCGGTTACGCAACATCGGTAAAGCATACGGACCCTCTGGCCATTCTGAGCGGATCATAACTGAATCAACATCAGGCGAAATAAATATTCGAAGAATATTTACGAGTGCAATCTTTAAGCTTTTCCAAAACATTGAAGAGTATAAGTCCCTACATGATCCATTATCACTTGCAAATATTAAACGAAAACTATTCTTTTTTTATACACTTTGTTTTGCTTTTTTGCTCCAATGGACTTAACTGAATCAATATTTGGCAAAATACAATCATAAGGTTTAGTAAAAAAACTTTAGTTTTTCTTCCAGAAAGTTTTAGAAAATAATTTTGGAAAAATATGAAGTATGATCCGTATTGACTTAACGAAAATACCATATTAAGTTCACGTATATTGCACCTTTAATCTTCCTACGACTCGCTACATTAGGTACAGCGTCGCTTTCTGTTTATATGATACAGTAACGGCCCTGCTAAAATCCAGTCCAACTGCTAACTGAACAAGACAAGATTACACTTATAATCTGGACTTGACCGTGTTGTAGTTGTAATCTTGCATATATTTATCTTGCACTTTCCAATTCGCGATTAAAATTTGGATCAGACTAGTACAGTTTAAAATCCATAATATCAAAAATGACTCATCACATGAAGCAGTACACATAAATAACGTAGAAGGTTTTATTTACGTATTCTTAAAGTGATTATTTGGCATTAGCACAAACATATTAAGTCCATGTGTAATGTTTGCATTGATTATAAATTGCGTGATTTTTTTCAGATATTTGACATTGATTGTACCAAAATTCATTAATACTAAATATTGTTTGTTTTAGTTGATTCGGATACATAAACATTTTATAGACATTAAACACAGTATGCATTTATAATAAATATATAAAGTGCGTCATTTATATTAGTACAGTTTGACAAAAATGATCTAAATTAAACCACAAATAAAAAGACAGTATATGGTTCTTTACCCTGGTATAGGATTATATTACTTACACTTCTGATCTTTTAAATTTATTTCTTTATTTCTTTATTTCTTTATTTATTTATAAACGTTTTAAAATACAAATTCGCATTTATATGCTTGCGTTGTATAATGTACCTACATAATTTCAACATTCCCAAATTTTCAATTTAAGCTTATAATGAATTTTAATCTAGTCTGGTTAGACAACAGATTTCAGTTTCAGTGTACACTAGACGGTTCAAAATTCGTCACGGCAATATTTACAGCTCCAGTCTGTGTAATCTAGCTTAGTCCACTGTATAATTGTAATCTTGACCAGTCGAATTTCAAATTGTTCTGCATTCTAGTATGACCATATATATAAAATATCGTTGAAACCGGAATGTCGGTATAAGGAACTATGTTATAAAGTTATATGTATACGTGTATGTATATAAATATATACAAATTTATCAAAAAAGGATGGTTACTACATGAAATATAATTGCAAACAAATTGCATTCTTTAATTTATTAGGGTTAAGGTCATTGTTTTGACACTAATTTTGATTCTCTGAATGATAAAATAATCAATAGAATCGGTCAATTTGACGTTATGATTAAATACACAAATTATGTATCAGCCTTTGGACATCATTTAATCTATACCAATCACAAATGCCATGACATCATTTCCCGCGTAAATAGAAACACACACACACACACACACGCACATATATATATATATATATATATATATATATATATATATATATATATAATATATATATATATATATATATATTGGCACACAAAAATTGGTAACGGTGCAATTATAAAATAGTTTCCCGACGTTTCGAGCTACCATAATCCTCATTATTGTTTTCATGTACTTCTAAGAAGAGGGGCATGCATTTAATTGTATTCTTAATAGGACTTTAGATGATTGTGTAAAAGAATATCAATTTTTATCTCAAAGTGTTATCGTTAAGCATGTAAGGCCATCTTTACGATGCTAAACTTTAGGTTCAGTCTGAAATAATAGCTTAAGAGGATAGATGATAGTGTATGATGGTTCTGATCTGTGCGATTTCATTATAATATAGGCTGTGGGACAACGAAAGGCGGGTCTGAAAAAGAATTGATAGTCTAATTATGGAAACTAAGAACATTTATGAACATGATGAGACAATCATGGGGAAAAATTTAATGAGAATGGAGAAAATATGGTATTAAGGGATGAATGTATAAAGTACGAATGAAAAAGAAGTCTTTTTTCTTTCCTTATTAATAGATGACTTTTGATCGATTTCTAAGTTAATGACAAACGGATGTACAGAGCACACGCATGTGTTCCAGTCAAAGGATTATTCTCGAACAAAACGAAAATAATTACATATAAATATAGTCTCCTTGGTCAGTTTAGTCAAACCCTCTTATATACGAAGAGCATGTCTAAATTGTGAATCAAAAATGTACTAAAATGAGAAGGTCAACTAATTTTTATTTTCTATGGTAATAAGCCCTGGATATGCATGTCCAGAATTACTGGTGATTTTTGCCTTCAAGAAAAAAGGACATTGACTGAAAAGTACACAGAAGGATAAGAAGGAAGAATATGATGGACAAAATATCGAAGCCATCAGAAAGGAGTGTATGCAATCACTGCGTCAGAAATTTACATAAATGAGGGCCAACACTCTTTACATGCTGCTATTTCAAGCTACTATTCAAAGGAAAAGAAACCGGAAGATAAAAACAAAATAAGGACGACTACACGATCTTTGAAAATTAGCTGTCGCTGCCTCAATAGAAATTAGGAACTTCTTCTAGACTTGTCGGAACGATATTACTTGACCTGTTTGTCCTAGCAAAATCTTGTTCTATCGATATTTCATAACATTTTATTACTCAAATTATATTTATTTTCTGCTCTAAACTATATTGTTCTGCTTCTAAACGCCTTTAAATATCGAAAGTGTCATTACATTTTTTTTCTGTTTATATTAACTTGATATATATCCCGCTCATCCATCTCTGTGGATTGTATGCTTTTTTCACCATATGGAGGAAAAAAGAATATCTGAGCTGTAAGAAAGCTTCCCACGTGTACTGTTTACAAACGATACATTTTCTGAGATATCTTAGTCATTTTATTGGTCTTGTGCCATTTCCATCAAATTTTGATGAGTATTTCCTTGAAGAATATTTATTCCCTTCCATAAAACAATATACAATACCTTCATTTTATATTTGAAGACGTAATTTCTAATTTGAAACAATCACCTATTTCACACGTATCTCCCTTGAATCCCTCTGGACAGTTACATATGCACTCGTTCCAAAACCAGACTTGCCGACCTCCGTTAGCGCAGCTTCTGCCGGAACAAGCTATAAACAACAGAAAAGTGTACCTTATTACAGGATTCGTCTGCTATAGGGGTAAGTGTGTAAACTTATGGAAGATGTTTTCGTAGTAACAGGGCTCGCAGTGACAAGATAACAATAATGGTCAACACGATAGCACATGTATTCGAGGGTGCCGTATGAACCGAAATTACACCCTAACAAGAGCAGGAGAGGCAAGAACTGATAGTAGACGTGCTAATGTCCATGTAGTTGGTTTTTGCTACTTTAGGGAGAGCAGCATTAAGTGTCGTTGTAGTAGTAGTAGTCGTGACAATGGTGATAAAAATCATAATGGTAGTAATTATTATAAGCTCTAATATTCTTATTGTCCTTAAAATTAAAATTATCTATTAAATATTAGCCAATTTCTCAATTGTAAAATATCCCCGCAAAGTCTGGTGCAATCTCGTGAGCATAAAAGAGAATCATTCCTCTTGCTTTTTCCTCCTTTCTAATATATTCTTCAATTTATTTCCTTTACAACTTTAAGAGGAATATCCGAAAAATGCAAGGATCAGTTACGTTTTGCACTGAAGCGTGTATTTTTATTTTGCAATATCTCTTGTGTAACACGTGTCTCCGTCTAAAAGAATTGACTTTTTAATTTTTACTCTGTGTATTTGTAATCTAAATTCAGAAAATTAATCTCTAATACAAAATTAATTTCTCCTCAGTGGACTTTAAAACAGGGCTACTTGTTTTCCATTTATGTTGTCTTATGCTGCATTAAACACTTTAAATACCATTAGGTTATCGCAAAATGGCTTTGTTTGCGTATTTCTTTATTTTCCGTATTGTTCAGGTTAATAATATTGGTAATGAAAATGTTCTTTTCTATATTCTCCAGCAATAACCACAATCCATAAAGCGTTTACCAAACACGGATTTTAGGATTTATATACTTTTGCAAAAAAAAAAAAAAAAAAACAACAAGGAAACGTTATTCAGAATTCTCATCTTCCCAAATCTGTCTATGTTTTTGTTAATACAGTAGTATCGTATTTTCAAAGTGCACTAGTGACGAAAAAAGGTCTAGAACTTTCAATTTAGTTTCAGGGTTTTTGTTTAAGCCTTTATCAGCTTCTTATTGTTTGATTTGTGTTCTGTATATATGTGATTGTGTTGTTACTTTTTTCTTGCTGTTATTGTTTGGTATTCATTGTGTGCTTTTGTTGTTTTATTTTAATATATTTTTTTATTTTATTTTGCAATATGGTGATATTGTTTATATTCTTTTAATATTTATCCAACGGAATTTATTGTCATAACGACTAGTCTATTTTCAATGTGATGCCCATTATTTTTCATGTTAACAATTGCTGTTTCTATCATTTAATAACAGTCAGTATGTATATTTTCTTGCACTTTCCTTGGTGTCCGTTTTGTTTTAATCTAATTTTTACCTGCTCTCAATATAAATATGATGTAATTTTTTTGGCTAATCTTCTACAGCGTTGTCTACATAACTCTTTTGTAAATTATAATGGTAATGTTAT
Source organism: Margaritifera margaritifera (assembly GCA_029931535.1). Taxonomy (NCBI): domain Eukaryota; kingdom Metazoa; phylum Mollusca; class Bivalvia; order Unionida; family Margaritiferidae; genus Margaritifera; species Margaritifera margaritifera. The sequence goes on along the minus strand of JAQPZY010000736.1, from coordinate 262,638 downwards.
AGTTCGGGTAAGCAAAAGATGTTAGATAAAACTTGGCAGATGAAAGCTACCCCCACCATAAACCGAGCGTCATCATATGAGCAAGGGGTACGCCAGCATTAGTAAAATAGTAAATATAAGTGGCGCCAGAAATACAGTAGAAAAAAGTGAATGAGGGAAACACCATCAATACAGTAGTTAAACAATAATAAATCAGGTGTTCACCATAAACATGTTAGTAAACAAAGGCTGAAAGTACAACTGAAATTTAGTATTGGAAAAAGTGAATACAGTAGTGAAAATGTAAACCAGGAGTCTGACCGAAATACATTAGTAATGAAAGTGAATCAGAGGTGCACCAAAATACAGTAGATAAAATGTGAATCAGGGATATGCCAGAGAATGCCATAAGCGTGGGATCAACATGCCCGTCCAGGCCTATTTCTGAACAGTACGAAATGTATATTAAGGTGAAAGAGTCAAAGAACTTGCTAAACAAGAAAAGAAATGGAAGTCGAGACAGAAATACATTAGTAATGAAAGTGAACCAGTGGTGCACCAAAATACAGTAGATAAAATGGTGGTATTATAACTAGTGACAATAAAGATTCAATATTGCATTGCCAACGACTATGTACAACATGTCCTTCAAGTACTCTTAGAATCCTATTTAAAACAGCTGAGAAAGTAATTTTCAGGTGTAAAGTAATAAAAAAATGCTCAATGATCAGCTTATAATTGCTGCATTAAATTATATTTTCTATAGCTGTAACCTAGTTGATTATCAAACTAGACTACGGGTTCAGTGCATTCCTATAAAAACAATATGGGTCAAGGGTCATAATCTCTAACTTGTGTTTTCGTTCTCATCCAGCAAAACATGCACATAATTATCTCATATTACACTCAAATGCTTTATAAAAGAGGTGATATTTCTACTCATCTGTTATTGGGATGATTTGGGGTGTCATTGGTGACCCTTCTGACTCTATTTAAGCTGTTATTGGGATGATTTGGGGTGTCATTGGTGACCCTTCTGGCTGTATTTAAGCTGACCGTTAACCTTTTATGAAGTGAACTTTTATTTAGGAAAGTCCATTTCGAAATGTTCGATGATATGCATGCATTTGTCATATCAAATTACAATATGATAAAATTGCACTGACCTACCATTATTAACAAAAATTAGTAGTGTTGTAATAAATACCGATAATTGCATACCTGACTTTTTTGCAAAAGTGCATAATTACTGGCATATATAAATCCTATTCGGAACATCCTCATCTATTTTCAACGATTGTCGAATGTATTTGAGGACGTCCGTTAGTTACTTATATATCCGTCTCTCTAATTGAATGTACCCAAAATACGTTTTCATTTGTCGACGTCAAAGTTGTATGTTTGCATCATAATTGAGCTATACATAGGTACGAAAAGCCTGGCAACAGACGACAATGTAGCAACAGGAGTAGATAAGGAATTTATTTTCATAGGTAATTAATGAAATCATACATTATATAATTCAATATGACCCATGTTTTTATTTATTAGCACTCAAATAAAAATATTGACGGCAGTCTGTTTTCCTCACTTGGAAAACGATTTTCAAGGGAGGTAAAACCTACTGGAATGCATTTAAAAAGAATTTATTACACATATCATTATCGAGGTTGGGCCATAATAGTTTCGATTCATGTGAGAACGAGCTATGGGTTGTATAAGAAAGAGACTAGATTGGTTCCAGTTATTATTATTACACAGTGAGTATTGCTAAACAACAAAGGAAGGTATGGGCTTTCTCCATCCTGGGTGAGAAATTTCACTCCAAGCACGAGAGAGAACTATTATATAACGAGTGCTTAATGGATGTAACACCATTTTATTTAGAATCTAAACTTGATTTAATAAACTCTTTATTTATACTATCAATATTTGTATTGATACTTCTTTGTACTAGATTTGTTATTTTTCATGAGTTTGGACCATAGACATTGTTTGCCAGTTCGAGTTAAGTTTTTAATTTCAGTAGTACTACAAAACCTACATATTTATATAAATCCAAAATTTTCAAAAATCTTGGATCTTAAGTCCTTAAATGTGACAGATGTTTTATCCGAACAATGCGAGGCACTACCAAATTAGTGAATCAATCAATATGCCTTTGGATAAAGTTGCTTATCACTTCAGTGGGCGAAGTCTGGTCTATTCGAGGTGTTCATTCTTCTTCGCATAATTGTAGAATATAACGTAGACTATAACTGGAACGGTTTTAATCGATTTGCAAAAGTAATATCTAATGGATAGACAAATTATAGAAAATGGGATAATGATGATTTATGTTATGAGCCACGGTGACATTGAAACTACGCAAATAAATGTCAAAATAGACCGAGGTCAGATTAATTTCCGATTAATATGCATATGTAGTCAAGCAATCGTGAAAATGCATGAGGTTTCAAATTACTGTTATATATATATATATGTGTGTGTGTGTGTGTGTGTGTCTCTCTCTCTCTCTCTCTCTCTCTCTCTCTCTCTCTCTCTCTCTCTGCATGTGTGTGTATGAGAGAGAAAGAGAGAGAGAGAGAGAGAGAGCGAGAGAGAGAGAGAGAGAGAGAGAGAGAGAGAGAGAGAGAGAGTTTAAAATTGCCGGGCCGTTAAATATCCATATTATAACATGACTGGACATGCCATTTGAAAGTATCAGATGGTAATGACTCTTGCGAATATCGATATATTTATTTTACTTTGACATTTCTCAAATTATGTAAGAATTATAAATAATAAATCCCTCTAAAGAAACCGATGATACTCTTTACACAAATCCAGATAGCCTCCATTTTTCAAGAAAATAATATAAACGGCAGTTGATTGGAATAAAGTTTCAATAACGTAGGAGTTTCCCACCATTATACCAGCAGTTATAATTACTACAGTGCGGTGATGCAACATACAAAGAGAGAGAGAGAGAGAGAGAGAGAGAGAGAGAGAGAGAGAGAGAAAGAGAGATGCGTGAGCTGTATATATCTGTAAGATCAGGACCTAAAGGGATCAATATTTATATGCATGTTTGTGTTTTGATTAAATAGATTGTTTTTGTTTAATTGTTAGTTTTTCACACCAGCAGAGCAGAATCTGCAATAGTACAGCATGTTTCGCAATGTTTAATTATTTTAATACTATATTTTGAAAACAAATCATTTGATTGGTTGTAAACCGACCGCTTATGTCCATCGATACCTATGTATACATAGAAGGCATTTTCTCTTTCAGTTTGTTGTAACCATGGTGTTCAGCGAATTTCCGTTAAAGTCGATTAGGAATAGTAAGAAACATATATAAATAAAGCATTTTAATGTTCACGCAACCTTGCTGCACTTTTTGTGTTTTAGCAGCTTCATTTGTTGTTTTGATCTCTATGAAGAGCAAATCCCGGTTGATCTTCTGTAATGCAATATCATCATTGCTAAAATAAACAGATAAAGCTAACGTTTCTCTTTACATGTCATTGTCTTAATAGAAACCATGACAGTGAACCAGTCTAAGAAGTATACTCGAGGTCTTGTTCTAGTATGCAACAGAAAAGGCCGAGGACGTTCTGACCGATATAAAACCTACACTGCTCTGTGCATATTCATTTCATTTCATACAAAATGCACGTACCGTTTTTCAATATACAATACAATAGAATACAATTTATATAAAAACATATGCCTTCATATTTCACAACAAAAATGTGATCAAGCGGAGGGCAATAAAACTATAAATATTTCCTTTTGATCGACGATTAAATTCGAAATGTTGGAGATACAGACATTGTAAATAACATTGTTGAAATATCTCCGTTGTTTCGATTAAGGCACCTGTTACTAAATACTGCATGTTAATAGAAACTTCATGTTCCAAATTCTGCCAAAATTGGCAGTTATCGATGAACCTGTCCTCCAAAAAGTGTAAAGTAGTTAATAGAAACACCAATTTAAAAAGAATCAAACAAAAAATACTTAAGTAAGAGGAACAGCCTTCTAAAATATACAAAAGTTAAATTTACACGTATATACTGTTCTAACATTCAAAAGAAAATCACTTATAACCTGGGCAACAATGGCCCCTATGATAAGTCCCCTTTGCATCAAGAGTTTTTAAATCTCTAGACTGCACTGGAGAAAATTAATGGAGGGAAATAATTTCTTATATGTTGTTTATGTTGTATGTATGCTAAACTTTCAGCAAAACTGTTTTACTGACCAGTAACTTTGCAGGACTGAGGCAGGCATTTCTCATAATCACCGTCAGGAAAGCAGTACAAATATCCCTTTCCATAGGGGTCTCGACAGTAGTTAGCAGCAGCAACTACGCTTCCATCCGGGAACACAGCGTCAAGAAAATCACCATAATCAGTATGAACCTCAGACCATGCCTGACACATTCTTCCGCTAACAGTAACGTTCAGGTCGCCGGTATATCTGGCTGAGTCTTTATAGCAATCATCTTACATAAAGAAATTATAAAAAACGAAATTCATTAGTCCTTCAAGGAGATCTACAAACTTTCATACCTGAAGAGGTTAACACATCAAACCATACATACATACATACATACATACATACATACATACATACATACATACATACATACATACATACATACATACATACATACATACATACATACATACATACATACATACATATACTAGAGTAACTTCCATGGATCACCATGGCAAATCTCTACGCTTTTTATTATATGCACCTCCCAACCCAGACCGATAACCCACTAAAAACGTGACCGTTACCCAGGGCTCGTATCCCAAAATCCGCTTAACATAGTATATATCCTCCTCCCGCGAATGCATGTACAAACTCTGGTCACAGCTATTTAAAATGTCATTGTAATTGTAATTTGTGCATATTTGACCTTTGACCCCTATTTTAGCCTGCTTTGTTATATGTGGATCACTATGAACATTGTCGATATCATGAAGGGGCCAAAAAAAACCCTCTCAATGCAGCTACCGAAGTAAAGAAGCAGTTTTACAGTGAACAAATACTTTGACATTGATGAAAATGCATGTATTGCTTTGTTCCGTTTACACTGGCGACACCTCAAGATCCCTCTTTCTATTTGGAAAACAAAAGCATTAGGAAAGTTTACATATTGATACATCATAGTAGCTTAGCAAGAACAATTGAAGTCCCCTACCATATATAAACATTTTTAATTAGAATGTGTGTTTTTATGCATACAGCTACTATCTTCCTAATGTAAATATAAAAAAGCGCTTGCTTTAATAATAAACATTATTGTAATATATGTTTATATATGTTACAATTTCTCTCTAACATATTGCTTATTGATTAGTAAAGGGTATGTAGGGAAATCGATGGGTTCGTAGGGAGGGAGGTGAGATAGTAAGTGGATCCATACAAAAATTCATACAGAGAATGATCAACAGACGTGTAGACACTTCGCTAATAGCCATATTTATCCGTTAAATATTTCATCTTTGGATATATGAAGGAATTATCTGTGTTCGGCGTCCCGAGAATTGACATAATATAACTCCACAAATTAATTCAAAATTATTATAATCGATACTGAAAAATAGTCAAAGCATCGCATAGGGATTATTAGTCATGATATGTCCACTAAAAATTACACAAATACCTTTTCCTCTAGAGGAAGTTTTGAATTTCATATGATTTCAATTGCTCACAAGTTATCAATTATTCAAGGGAACATGATTATTTTGCAGTACAGGTATCAGGTTTTGAAAACGCTGGAAGGTTCCGCTATATTTAATTCATTGTTTGGTTTTGGTTCTTCAGCCCACGTAATTAATTACATTGACTACATTGGCAACGGCTGCGGTGTCACGTGTATAACTCAATTTTGTTCCCTATGTAAAGGAATCAAAAGATACATAGTTTCAGATTAACAAAGTAACAGCGAAAGTCTTTAGTTTAAGATAATAAAAACACTAAATGTCGATTGACGTTTGTATTTTCCACAGTTATTTCAGTAATAATGCTTTTTCTATGCTCGAAAAAATCAAAATTTTTTTAAAAACATAAATGATTGCTGAATTTATTAAAGAATAAAATACATTCTAATTTAGAAATGTAATAAATTGTAATGTAACTATAAGAATGGGTTTGATATAGACAGTGATAACATGCCGTTCGTTACATTGACGTAATTTTTATGTCTACTTTCTTGCTTCTTTTATGTTTTGCGTGTACTCGTAATCATCTCGGCCAGAATAATGGAAGAGCTTTTGTTTTACTCCTGTCTGTATGAAGGAAATACCTGATGAACCGTTAGATGTAATTGAATGAAAGTTGATAAATTTATAAATGGTGGAACAAGAAGTAAATCATACCACAGTATTGCTTACCATAGAGAAAACGAGTATTTTCAGCTACAGAATTCCTCAATTGGGTCTTGTCGGGCTTTTGAATCTATGTGCCCATCTCTCGTGGTGTAACGAAACTAAACAATGCATCATAAGAATTTTGACACTTTCCCTTTCTTCGCTGCTTTGTATATCATTTTTTCTTTCAATCATTTTTATGAAACATTTCATGCAATTAGGAATTCCATTTAAAGCAGGGAGTCTAAATAGTATTCCAAAGACGCTTAATAATAATAATAATAATAATAATAATAATAATAATAATTATCATCATCATCATGTAGCCTGCTTTATTATTGTATATCATTATGAACATTGTCGATAGTAAAACCAGGGAAAAATAGCATAATGTCATACTAACCTGACCAATGAAACTACCAATATAAAAAAGCAAGTGTAAAGCGAGAAAAGAATTGAACACGGTTTGATGAAGATGCATGTTTTGCTTAGTTCTATTTACACTGGCAACAACCCACGATCCCTTTTTCCTATTTAGACAAATCCTTTAGGAAAACAACAGGATTAACACCATCTACATATCAATACAGCATAGTAACTTACCAAGAACAACATTTGAATGCTGGCATCTACCCTAAAGATACCTAGTTAATTAGAATGCCTGTTTGCATCCAAATGTCACTATCTACCTGATGAAAGAGTGAAAAAGTTCTTGCTTTATGAATAAATCATGTTTTACATACAGCGTATGTTGAAACTGATCTCTATCAAATTGCTCGTTAGGAGGAAAATAGATAGTTAGGAAGATCGATGGGTTCGTAGTTAGGGAGGTAAATGGTGGATACATACATACATACATACATACATACATACATACATACATACATACTGAAAAATATCCAAAGCATTGGATTGGGAATATTAGTCCTTTTACTTCCAATAAAATTACATAAATACCTTGCTCTAGAGGAAACTTTGCATTTCAGATGATTTCAGTTGCTTACAAGTTATCAACGTATGAAGAGAAAATGATTATTTTGGAGGACAAGTATTTTTGCTTTCGTAAAGATTGAAGACTACTCTATATTTAATTTATTGATTTCTTTCGGAAAGAGACAAACTTTTTTAAAAATAAATATTGGCAAGGTGCAGGAGAAGAAGGTAATGTTATCGATTTGAAGCAGGATATTCTTTTGGTGTTGGGAAGGTGATGGAAACTTTAAGGTTGGATATTTTGTGCCCTGTGATTGTGGAGCGAGGGCTAAGAAAATTCATATGCCTTGACATATCTGTGCCCGGATTGGATTAGCTCTCAAACAGAACATTTCGCAAAAGAACATGAAGACTTACCTGCACGTTTGATATGACACAACGAATACAACGTGTTTTGCTAGTGACCCTCAATATATGGATGACATAAAATAAAACAAAAGTTGTTTTATTTAAAGTGTACCACAAAGCGTAGAATTATGCTAAGTGCTTTCAAATTTGTTGATGCAGTGACCTATATTTATACAACTTTATTGTAACACTGGCACTTAACAGGCAATTCAATAATGGATGTGGATTTTTTAATGTGAGGTGTAAAATGACACTTCTAGTATCATGCTTGCATGCATTTTTGAATGTGAGGTGTAAAATGACACTTCTAGTATCACCCTTGCATGCATTTTTGAATGTGAGGTGTAAAATGACACTTCTAGTATCATGCTTGCATGCATTTTTGAATGTGAGGTGTAAAATGACACTTCTAGTATCACGCTTGCATGCATTTTTGAATGTGAACCATTACATGAGACTATAATTTATGAATAGGCATAATATAGCCAGTATTGTGCTGACTTGTCGTTACACCCCATAAATACATACACGTCCATTCTACACAACGTATTTGCTTTTTCTTCGCCATTTTATACGTCTAGGAAAATCCTGAAGACTGAGATAAGAAAGAATTTTTAGGACATTTTTTTCCTTTTGTTTTCCTTAAATAGTTTATATGGTGATATAGATTGAATTCAAAACGACCTGTAACTGGACAGATGAGTGCTATCGCATGTTGCCTCTCTTTATACGTGTATTGGACGTTACATGCCTATTGACTTGCTATTATGGTTATTACCAATGAAAAATGTATGATAATAATAATAATAATAATAATAATAATAATAATAATAATAATAATAATAATAATAATAATAATAATAATAATGTCTTTACTTTAAGAGTATGACACATTTAGCATTAGAGCTATCTCCCATTTTTTCCTGAAAAAAAATGTATACAAACTGTATATGTGTATACATCAATTGAACCTCGTAATCCTACTTAAAAACCCAAGAAGAATGAGATGTAAAATAATAGGATGATATCATTAAATTAAAACAATAAAAGAAGAGGAAAATACGTGTTTACAATAAAATTGGAATATAAGTATGGATATCATTAGCGGTGCGCCAAAAGGGAGTAATTATACATGGACTTGAATTTACAGTGGGAATTTGAATTTATAATTTCAATTAGAACACTACTCCGTAATTTTGGACCCGATGCAGGAAGAGATTTGTCAAAATAGGAAGAATAAGATCAGTCTGAAGATGATTATCAACAACTGATGTAGAACTGCGGAATGGTGGATAGCTGATGATAGTTGTGTCATCAGCGAATAGATCGGTTAGTTGGTTGTTTTGGGTTTAACGCTATTTTTCAGCACATGATAGGCCATACATGGTGGCCAGTATATTTGGTGGAGGAAGAACCGGAGAAAACCCCTGGAAGAACCACCGACCCACAGGAAGCTACTGGTAAGCTTTCTCACATACTCACGTTGGCCGAGCCCGAGACTCGAACTCTCGAGGACAGAGGTGACAGAGGTGAGATGTCAGTGATCTGTAAAGGCGAGCGCCTTAGACCACTCGGCCACCCGGGCCCCCGATTATATCGGAATTAGAATATATAATACATAGAGGAAGATCGTTTATAAAGATTAGAAAAATAACAGGTCCTAAAATGGAGTCTTGCGGGGCGCCACATTTTACTGGTTATAATGCTGATAAGTGGTTTCCAATACTGGGTCCGGTTTGTTAGGCAAGACTTAAGCAAATTGTGAAATAGTTGAAAATTTATAGACTACTAATTTCTTCAAAAAGTATCGTGATCAACAATATGAAAGGCCTTTTTGAGATCTATAGAGAAAATCCCGCTGGTTTTATCTGAGTTAAAAGTAGTTAGTCATTCCTTTATTAGTTTAGTCAGGCCAATTTGACAAGAGAGCTTTTATCTGAATCCCGATTGAGATCGATGTAGAAGATTATATTGATAGCGAAATAGGTGGGTAGAAATGTGTTCTTCAGTTTTTTTGTAAATGACAGGCATGATAGAAATAGGTCTACAATTTGATGGGTCATTCTTGGGTCCGTCTTTATTAATAGGAAAATCTTTGGCTTGCTTCAGGTAATACACTAATCTCTAAACAATAATTGATCAGTGACAGAGGGAGCTACATTATGTGCAGAAGGCTTTAATATTTTGGCACTAATCCCATCTGGCTCGATAGCTTTTTTCGTATCAATACTGAAAAGAATGTTACAAACTTTATGAAAAGAAAATCTAGGTATAACAAATTTAATATCAGAAGGTACTCGTTCTGCTACAAAATCAGACAATGAGTAAAAGTCATGTTGGGTGGTAATAACTTTTTCCTTCAGGCGACTGCCGATAGATACGAAATATTTATTCACTATATTTGTAACTTCGTGTTCGTTATGTACAGTTTCATTATTTGCAGCACTTTCATGAAGAATAGTGAATGAATTTGATCAGTATCAGCTTGAACTCATCCTCCATGATGGCATTGTCTCTCAGGGTTTTAGAAATATGAACCGTGGTAGTAATCAGTTTTCTTCTCGCCAAGATGCAGATTTTGTCGTGGTATTTTTTATATCGCAGTGAGCCGCGACTGCTGATAAAGCTTCCAGCCACAGAAAGCGAACCGCAGCTTAAAGCCCTCTTTTTGAGGGCGATCGCAATGATTCCCGCAACGCCGGTGCCAAAAGACACGGCCGTTAGTGTTCAGCCTCTGCCCAGTAAGGAAATTTCAGCCTCTCAGATTTTTTTCAAGTGAAAATCTTGTGAATCTTGGAGTTTTGGGTATAGCGATATTATAGATCCTCTATGAGCAGCGTGATATGAAACTTTAATTAATTTGGGGGGGGGGGTCGAGGGGGGGGGGTTGAATATCCTGTGGGCACGCACTTGTAACCTGTCGCCGTGGTGTACTGCTAAGACTGGGATGAGGTTTGAGAATAAGTCAAGTTTCTTGATATCGTTAGATCCGTAAATGATACGGTCTTCAACATACCCGCCAACACCCTCGCTTACCTTTAAAATTGCCTTCTGTCTGCAGTTTTTATTTTCGCACACTTACGTATCTCTTTTGAGTGATAGATGGTGCTGCATATTAGGAAAGAAAGGTTTTTGGTGACGAGGTACTTGTCAAAGGCGCTTTACCAAATACCGCGTCGGCATTATAGTAGCAATCGCGTCCACGACCCCCCGAGGACAGTAATTTTGGCTGTTGTGCCGAGAGCGAAAGCGAAATTACCTCAAGCTGACTACGGGTTTTTTAGGGTGCTTTGGGTGCCCCCATTGTTCAATGTCTATCTGCTTTTCATTCTCGTACCATCCCAATTTGAACTGGTGCGTATCAACCCCAAGATGGCGCAGGTACTGTTGCAACAGTGGTTTGTAGTCCTTATCGATGTCAACTTGTTTTGCAAGCTGAGCCAATACTCTGTCTTCAGGATTGGTAGGTGGCACCAATGATTCGTGTTTCTTGTCTATTCATGGTTTTGGTTTAAGCTAGGTGAGTTCTAATTGAGAAAACCAAAGATGGTTAGAGAGGTTGAAAATCCCGTCGGCTGTGCGTTCATGTTGAGAGCCTTCCACCTAATGGTACCTCCATTGGCAAACATAGACGCAAAGCTAGTTGTAAGGCTTTATTGTGCGGCGTTAACGCGAACAGCAGTACTGCCATTATGTGCCACTAAAACCCCGTTTACACGGATTGAAAGCGATGCCACGTTCCGTGGCCGCGACTCCCGTGGAGGTTAATGAAGTAAAAACCGGCTCCGGGACGGTGATAATGTCGTTGTCGTTGCTGAGTGTAAATCTACCAACGTTTTGAAAGTTTTGCGTCGAATCTCAGCGACACTAACCAGACGCATTTTGACGTAACCCCACTAATTGACACAAATCTATCGGTTATTAAGTACACGGCCTTTAAGGCGGCATCAGTGCCTGCGTTGGCATTGATAACAACGACAACCTCACGGTCGGGATTTCAGCCTCTGCGGCAAACGGGGGCGATGGTCTAGAAACACCAGCAGCGCCGCTGCCAAAGAAGCCAGGACCACGTATGCTCACAGTGTGCAAGCAATAGTGCTTATTTTTTATTTCAAGGGTGATATTGCACTGCAAGATATTAATTGGTGGGGTTTTTTTCTTCATCTAAAATACGTATCAAGAGCTTGTGGATGCCGCCTTCACGTAATCTGCGCCAATGTGGTTTTCCGAAGGAGACAGTACGCATGTCCCAGTAGGACTCGCAACTCACGGGAATAATTTGTAGCAGGGTACTGTTTATCCAATCAAGAATACTCCCAGTTGTGTTTATCTGATCAAGGTGGACATAGAGCCGTGGGATGTTGATGAACGCAGGTGGATTTGCGGGCAACGCCTGGTTGAAATGTGAAAAATCAGAGTCGTTGTCTTCGGTGAACCCAAGGATGCGGCCTAGTGTATTGACATATATCACATGGACCATTTCTTTGAACGTGTTCCTGACCTGCCCGGTTGCTTCGTTGTGGCTTACAGTCAAAGCAGGAACGGCAGCCTACAGTACTTTTTATAATACCCATCCGGAATTATGAAGGGTTTCGTCACATGGTCTCGATCACCACCAATACGCCTCACATGACATATATTTTTACCAAGCGTAGGAGAAATGTTGTACCATCCTGGTCTATACGAAATTTGTAGGAGCGCTACACGCTTACTTGAGTCGGTGAATATCATCTGATCCAAGAGTCAATCAGATGAAGTGCCCCATTCCGGTCGAAACAGGGTGGGAAGCATTCGAAAATGGCATTGACATGAAAGACGACGAGGCCATTTGTAATAACTTTCTCGCGAATAGAGGGGACGACTGGCATATAAAGCATGGCACAAATAATGTCATGGGCGCGATGTATCAAGCTGCTCCTGGGTTATGGAAGGCCTCCACCCTCACGTGCCAGACCCGGAAAACAGCGCGTCGCATATTTCGCGCAGGACGAGAACTGCTCGACTAAAATAATAGGTTTGTGCACTTCATGCTGGACAACGCGCAAGGCTTCGCCCACCACGGGGTGGTGCGTCTCAACGATAGCGTCGGGGCGTATGTTTGGGCAATCCTTTGCGCGCAATCACAGACGCTTACCTCGATCATCTGAGGAGGTAAAGTATTTGATGCGCAAAATCAGTTTTTCACGCTCGTAAACGCAGAAATCGCCGGCACTGACGACGTCCCAAAGTTGATAGCTAGTTACTAGGACGCGATCACAAAGACCAGATGCAAGCTAGATTACGTCCTTGGGGGCGGCCTTTACATGATCCCGTCTGACAGGGAGCTTAAATTTGGTACCTATGTGGGGTATAACGACAACATTCAGGAGGCGACCAAGGGTATGGTGGTCGGAACCAACGTTAACGTCAACGTGACCAGATAACAGGACAAATGTCCGAGCAAAGCACACCGCAACGACCCCAAAATACGAATCATGAAGAGGTGGAATGCAGTCTCTATCTGCATCATGCGTTCCTTTTCTAGGTTTTAATGCGATCTCGTATCTCTTGTCTCATCCTTTCTCTTTCCTCTTTGGATCGGCTAATGTCGTTTTTTACCCAAACAACCCTGTTTTTTTTCTATGGTGCGGTGGTTGCAAGCTTCAAGAGGTTATTTATATACATTCCACGTATCATTTGAAGCCCAGGATCTCTCGCATTGGGAGGCTGTCAGGTTCCTGTGCGGCCGCTTTCCTGAGCGAGGTGTTCTCCGATACCGCTGGAGCTCAGGAAATGCAGACTGTAAAATGAGGTTCTGGAAAAATCAAATACACTTTGCTGTATCGTGCGCGACAACCGGTTGCGGCGTCAGCGTTTGCGACCACCTGTTGCCTGCAATGGGGCTACCAGCGGTGGCGCGAAGCCGCTAACGCTTTCATGTTTACTACCAGACGAGAAAGATTCTCAATGAGATGAAGTGCTCCATTTCTGCCAAAAGACGGTGGGACGCATTCGAAAACGGCATTGATATTTTTGTACTGAACGATTGTGCCTTTCTTTCTGGAGTCCGGCATGAGGAAACGTCCCTTACTAAATTCTCCTGAGTCAGCCACTATGCCAGCATCAGTGTGTGGGTCAAAACACGAAAGTACAACGCCGTTACTTGTGATTTCCGCGGGCAGACCTCATGCATAACTCTGTTCTACTGCAAAGACAAAAATTAATTAAGGGAGACGCTTAAAGAAAACGATATCATTGAGCCTCGCGTCATTGTGCGCCGCTTGCTACGCCACAACACTTGTGGCCGTAGGGTAGGTGCTACTTAGAGTCAGGCGATCAGTGAAATATGCCCAAAACTTCATACGAGCCATGGCAGAAACTGTGACTAACCTTGATATCGAAGAGCTGCTAAATGGGTTGGAAGCCAAGCGAAAAAATACAACGACTGCGCGCAGCCAGTCATGAGTAGGCTCTCCGGCGATGGATGCAGGTTGGCCCGGTCACCACAGACCTGCACGACCCAAAGCTCCAGTCACCCAAGAAAGGTCTCGAGATTGTGGCGGTGGATTGTGCATAACCGCGTCCCAGATAATGATCCGCGAATGAATTTCTCTCCCATGCGTTCTTTGGTGAACTCTTCTCGGCGCTTTCAGCAGAAAAAGCTGTGTGCGTTCTCTCATCGGCTCTGCATCTCCTTCACGAACCGATGGATCGGGGTGAGGACCAACGTGTTTCGGCCGCGGAAGAGGGCAATGGCGCGTGTGGTCTTTCCGGGCCTCCTCCGACGTTTAGATAGGAAAGGCGGTGCGTTGCCATTGGATCGCTAGTGAGCGGGGTGCTGTCGAGTCCGACACTTCGGTCTTAGAGCCGGTCCAGTACTGGGGCTTGGGTATGTAGGCGGTGCTGTCTATGTGAGCCAGGAGCTTCTCCTTGACACACCACTGCCCCCAGCTACAACCACGTTACGAGTTGTCGTCGTACATCTTACATTGGAGGGCGGCGCAATCAATGCATAAGGGCTCCTTAGCGTAGTAGGCTTCAACAGCTCCAATCTGGCTTGGTGCATGAGCTTGATGTAACTGGAGTCGGTTGCGACTTGCACAGTCTCGGTGGAAACCTCTGTATCATGCTGATGAGGTTAATGCCTACGTATGCTAGAGTGGACGCTCAGAGGTGCATGTACTGCGGCTGTGAGCCATCGTAGTACGTGATGACGTGTACTATATATCTTGTCATAACCCACTGGAGCTTTGGTTTTGTGGAAGGTGCTCACCAGATATCGGCTTTTTTTAATTTACCTTTAAAGTCCAGGAAGTGAAAATGACCAAGCGGAGCTAGCAGTTTTTTTAGAGGTGCACATCTTAGTAAGACCAAGCTGTATACTCTATAACCCAAATTGCACCCATCAATCATACACCAAAATAAAGGGAATTCAAAGTTCTTTTAAGAATACCTAAGATATGCAAAGTATTTTTAAACAGGCATGACAACCAGTAAGGAAAACCTGGGTAATTCTTTTTCTTTTAAAATCTAACCCTATTGAAAGTACTAAACTGGAGAGTGCCACCTAAAGTGACGTCAAAACCAGGCAGAGATAAGCGGATGGCAGCCAGGTGCAAAGGCCCACGAGCTCATCTGTGCGAATCGAATCAGGTCGACTGCCAGAAGCGGCCCATTGACAGTCACCATTGTCATCCCTTGTACTTTCTGCAGATCCTGACGATCTTCTCGTGCTTCTCTAGAGTTCTAAAGCACCGGCCATCTGGCGTCACGAACTGCTCCGCAAGCTTCGGGTCCATTTCTTTGTCTCCACCACCGATGAGCCACAGAAATTTTGGTTCGTCTTTTGTGGCCCTCTGGTGGTCTCCCAGACATCACCTTCGTAGAACTCTATTTCACACACTTCCGCGAAGTGAAGGGTTTCTCGCCAGGCGTGCCCGTTATGGCCAATTAGTTCTCGACCCTGACGCGTGGTAGATGCCGCTATTGTAGATTTCTCTGCCAGCTATGTGCCTCGAGATTATTGCACGCCAGAAGATTTTATACAGGTTGATCATATCGTCGACGGTTGCTCCTGTTTCGTGGACCCGCCTTTCCCACGTTGCCAACTTTGTCAGGCTCTGTCTCCTGATGGGATTTTTTAAAACTTCCACCACGCGCTGCTCGTCGCAGTTGAGGTATCAGTCTCTGCGGTGGGCTGGATTGTTGGGGTCGGGCTCCCGTATTTCGTAGCGGTCGTATACCACTGCTGCCACCGGATAAAAGTCTTCTTAGTAGGGCCTCTCAATGCTGGTGAGAAGCCCAGGCCTTGTTTCACGCGTGATTGTAACCACACACCCTTCCCTACGCGCTTCTGCATTCACTGGGTCAAACTTGTCTATCACCTTCCATTCGTCCGCGTTCCGGCCGTGGGTGATAAACTTTATGCGAGAATGGCAGCCGCGCTCGTGTCGCGCATCTGGCTCTTTAGGATCAGGCTGTCGCCTCAAACTATGTTACCCGGCATGATTTCGAGATACCTGAGCCCAAGTGGGCCATCCATTTAAACGCGAAATGTGCTAAACACGTAAGCAGCCCCGTCGACCTCAAACTCTTGCTTGGTTTTATTGAAGATGCGGCATGAACATCAGTCCAAGTTTCTGGGAATAGTCAACGTGAACTGGGTCTTTGGGCGTCTCGAGCTCGATGGCGCCAAAGCGGTTGGTGTCCTGTCTCGCCCTCTCTTCCGCTCCCTCTGCGCCCTCGAGCCTCACCATCTTTGCACGGGCCGCCCTCAGGCGACAAATCACTTCCAGGAGCGTATCAAACGCCTCGCGACTCTTTGCATAATGGGGCATTACTCCGGTCAACATCTCGCACTCTGAGCGCGCTGACGATACCGCTGTGCATGCGTCATGACGTTGAGCCAATGTTCGTGTAGTGTATGCTGCACAATAGGATGGGTATATACTAGAAAACATTTTTCTCTAAAACAAAAATAATTATTGGCACACTATCGCACACGTACATCTCTCGGCGAGCACCAAACTGTTTTTCCTCACGCTGCAACTTGGCCATCACCGTACGCCCGGTATGGCAGCGTCTACGTGCGTGCCCCCTTTCCGCACAAACGGCACGGCACTGATAACTCGTTTCCTTTCCGCCGCCTTTGCCGGTGCACCTTGCAGGCACAGAGTCCTCCCAAAACTCTACATTTTCCAGCAAAGCCACTCGTACGTATTAGTGACCTTCATCTCGTCGGTATATACAGAACAAAATATTTTCGAAAAAAATAATAATATTCCGCTGGGCTTGGCGAGCTTAGGGCCTGCTAGGGTGGTTGGCCGTCCTCCGTCTCCCTTGTCGTTTGGTTGGTCCCACCGACCAGTCGCACATGATTACGCTTCAACCACGGCCATTGTAATAGCCTTTATGTGGCGTTTTTCATTTCGGAAACCCCTGGTAGAAGCGTTTATTTTTTCTTTTTCTTCTTTTTGTAAAAAAATAATTTTTAGAGCTACTTTGATCGCCCTCCCTGCTGCTTTAATGTTGAATAGCTAGACATTTTGGCATAACATTTCTGATCGCGTTTACAGTACACGCACATGATGGCGGAGCATGGACCAACACTATCGTTATGTTATAAATAGAGGTGGAAGGTTTGTTTTCTTCGGCTTCATCAAAGCTACAAGTATCTTTTTGAATGCCAACTTATGCTTAGGTTTCTCGGCTAATTGATCATAATATGCAGCAGCGAAAATGTCAATATTTACCATTATTATATGGCTTCTAATTCTGCTGTCTTCTGATTGGTTAAAACTCCAGATGTCGTCTTGACTAACATCACGTGCGCACGCGAGGGTACTATACTAATCCACAGGCTCACCTGAAGCCTATTAGCCATTTGCTATATTCAGAGGATGCATTTCTTGTCCAGCATGCACCATATGTTGCAATCACTGATGGAGAGTCTTTAATGCCTGTAAAAGGTTTCGTCCGTCCGTCTGTACCTCCGTCTTTTACTTTTTTTGTCTGTCCGAGTTCCTAGTGCTTCGAAACAAAACCATTAGGGCAAAAAGGACAGACATGTTGGGGTTTTTCCCTATTTTCTTGCATTATCCCCATTAGTTTTTTAAACTTTTGTTGTGCCTTTTTCGTTTAACTCATAAAGTTCAAAATTGTTTATTTATTCTCTCAATGCCATGTAGGTTTAATGATATCAGGAAATTAAAATGAATAATAAACAATTATTGATTTCGATTTCGGGATATATATATATATATATATATATATATATATATATATATATGTGTGTGTGTGTGTGTGTGTATATATATATATATATATATGTATACACATATATATATATATATGTATATATATATATATATATATATATATATTTATATATATATATATATATATATATATATATAATTGAAATAAAAAACAACACAAACGCCGATAAATTTGTGCAACAAGTTTTGCATCTACTGTATGCTTCTGCAGGCACACAATATCTTATAAACAATCATAACGTCATAAATGATATGCATTATCATAACAATCTCATGTATAACGGGATCAGTAAGACACGTGAGCCTCTAATGAAAACTGAATTAGTGAAGTCACTATATAGAGACAAACTGTCATACATACAATTATATATTTATAATTGATATATATGTATACAACAAATCAATTCTTTTATTAAAATTATATACATTTTTATATAATGCCTTAAGGCAATTGGGATACAAAGTATCTAACCGATAAATCCAGTAACTTTCTTTAATCAGTACGTTCATCTCTCCATGCACGTAAAGAGTGATTATTTGTACTAAAATGTATTGAAACATTAGAGGAGAACTGAGGATCCATATATATATATATATATATATATATATATATATATATATACAGAGAGAGAGAGAGAGAGAGAGAGTCTTGTGTGATTTA
Organism: Margaritifera margaritifera; assembly: GCA_029931535.1. Lineage (NCBI taxonomy): Eukaryota > Metazoa > Mollusca > Bivalvia > Unionida > Margaritiferidae > Margaritifera > Margaritifera margaritifera. Next base: position 244,028 of record JAQPZY010000736.1, on the reverse strand, counting down.
TAGTGTATATTGTAACACCAACTCAGTCGTTAAGGAATAGATTAAACACTAAAATATAAAATCGATATGCGAGTTCCAGCGGGAATATAATAAATGGAAATGATATATTGGTACATTTTTAACACTGAAAAATCATTATTAATTCAAGCGAACAATTGTGACGGTGTCAACGTGCACCGGATATGCAATTGTGCTCTGCATCTCCTTTGGCGGGGTATGCCCTTGGCATGCCACTCATACCTTCGCTATGTTCACAATCCCTGTTAATTTGCCTTGAGCGGAGCGCATGTTGTATGCTGTTATACATGTAAAATTTATATATTTGTTTGTTTTGTTTTTTTGTTTTGTTTTATTTTTACAGTGTAGGTTATTGAGTACGCTTTGTTTCGGGGTATAACGAGGGATTTCAGATAGAAAATCCTGCATGTTGAATCTCAGCAGAGGTAAAAAATGTTAAAGTGAGGAATACATTAGCTTAAAATTCTGAAGTAATAAACAAGCTAAAGTCATAACGTGATTTCGTCTTGCGTCATACATCATTGTGCGCAGAAACAGTGACGTAATACATAAGTTAAAATCATAGCATGATTTAGACTTGCATGCTGCATCCGACTACACAGAAACAGTGATGTAATACACAGCTCGCAAAATAATGATATAAAACATAAATGTAAGAGATGAAAATATATCTTACGTTTAACACATTTGCGAAAGTAGTAGTACATATTATATCGATATATTTTAGTTAAATAATTCCTAATGAACACTATGTCAATCGCAAAACAAGTGACAAAAATTACAAATCCACTTTAATACGTCTTCACACTTGAAAAGAATTAAAATGGATTATTAGGCAGAATTTAAATAGAATCACAACAAAAAGACCCAGAGAATCATTTAACAGAAATACCGATAAGCATATCTTTCATGGCTTCCATGCTGAAGATTTGTATGAATTGTTCAATGATATCGTGTCATATTTGTAGAAGACTATCGTTACAATAAAATCTACGAATTAATTCTGTGACAGAACATTTAAACTAAATGATTAGATTTGTGAATGGACGTTTCCAGGAGGGAGATCAAGTTGAGTATATAAATGTTTACATTCTAAATATATTTAATAGAAGTGAAATTAATAATGTGATTAAACGTTTATTTGATACTTTACATTAAAAATTTCGAAAGAACTAAGCGAAAATACGTAAACGATTTTCGACAAGATTTCATATTGAATATTGCTCAAAGATAGGTATCAATCACTGAGAAGAATCTCATATATGAATTTGCCTGAATGGGATAAGAAGAAAAAAATTAACAGTAATAATTCATTTTTTTCTATCCTGATGATTCAAATTTGAATACTCTCAAATAGATCCACATATACCATTAAAATACAATTTAGATTCATATTTACTGGTTTGATAGTGATCCAATAAAAATAGAGGGCATCGTGAAATTTTGAAAATAAGTTTGACATATCTCATAATAGTATAAAATAGTTCAGCCATCTAATATCAAATCTACTACAATAACTACAAGAGAGAGAGAGAGAGAGAGAGAGAGAGAGAGAGAGAGAGAGAGAGAGAGAGAGAGAGAGAGAGAATAAAAATATCAGAACACAAAAGACTATTTTATAGTATGGATAATTCGATATATATATATATATATATATATATATAATATATATATATATATATATATATATATATATATATATATATATATATAATTACTGAAGAAGGATCAGTTCTAAAATTAAACAGTATCAACATCAGTTAAAAAATGTTTAGTATATGTTTTGTGATTTTGAAAGTAGCATCGTGTCTAAAGGACAAACATGTAAACAATAAAAAGAGGAATTATCTCTGAAAATAAAAGAAGCCAGACATATTCCATAATAAATTTGTTTGTACGTTAAAGAAGAGATACAATCCAATAGTTTACAGAGGAGCAGATTGTATTACCTTTGCTAATTACAGCCATTTGAACCACCATATTGAAATATGTTTAAGATGTTAATATCTAACTGTCTTTCTGTCCCAGAGTTTCTAACTGGCTATATGTAACATGATTCACCTATTTCCTAAACATTTACATATACATCATATTCAATTTCAAATTTTATAATGTCCTCTACGTCTTTTTCTTTCTTTTTGTTTATTATATCGGCAAGCTATACCAATGTTTGTGCCTATCAACATTGTATTAGGAGGGTTGTGTCATTTAAAACCATTTTTGGAAGTGTTCAAACTTTATTCTACTGCATAAGACAAGAATAATGAAATACTGAAAAATGTATACAAATCTTGATTATTGACGACGTAAAATCTGTACTCGTTCAAAGATTTGAAAAATGAATGTATAAGACTTATGGTTCTGTTATAATTTCTTAAAATTCATAATCCTTAATTCCTTTTTTAGTTGAATGGCGTATTAAAAGAGTCTGTGTGTTGATATACCAAGTTTCGAAGTGTACATTTTAATTTAATTGACTGGAAATATTTCAAGGCTTGTTTACATGACATTTTTACCCCCGATGGTCATCGAGACCATGAAGACAGCTCAGGTTAGACCTTTTCCTCTAACCATTAGTATCTCTGGGGACTTCGCGTTAAATATATTTAGCAGCTGGCCACTCCCATTACTACAGTCAGTGCTGCCTACTGGTTATTTTCATGTATCAGCGATTTATATATCAACCAACACCCATACCGTAGATTATTTTGTTCCGATGTTATAAATAGGTGCAATCAAGGAATCTAACTCACATAACACTGGTCTACAGCCAAAATGCTTCCGCAATAAATGTTGTCAAAGTGTACTAATTCTGGGTCACTGAGAACGAAAATGATGCTTAAATTTGTTTATTGGCTCCAGTTTTAAAGATATGATACTGGGTCAGAATATACGACCCTTGACTTGGCTATGGCGGACAATAAGTGAGTTATAAAGGGAAGGGATCTCAACTTAAACCAGAAATGACTAAAATACACCTTTGACTGAATCTATGAATAAATCTATGACTGGGTTTGGACAGTACTTGCTTTTTAGGCAAAACAATGAATGATGCAATCTGAACCTGGTATTGCGTCATACATGATATGAATTGCATCATGTTATTCCTATAAGTCACTCTGCTGAAGAAAATCCCGTATATCAGCTCTACAAATCATACAGTGTCGTGCTCTCTTATTTGTCAGTGTTTGATTTTGCAAAGGGACACATTTCTGTTTAGCCAAAGTGAGCAGAGATGCCTCGTACTTGTGTGAACAATGCAGATATCTTCTGCTATGTTTGTGGTGAAGTGACTTTTGCATCACAAAAGCGCAATATAATCACTATGGTTAAGAAAGCCTATCACCTTTATTTTGGCTGCAAAATTGGCGATCAGGACAAGAGGTGGGCCCCACACATATACTGCAACACTTGTGCAACAAATTTTCGCCAGTGGTTGAACAGGAAAAGGATATCTATGCTTTTTGCAGTGCCAATGATTTGGAGAGAGCCAACAGATCAATCAGCAATTGTTACTTCTGCATGGTGCCTCCAGTTGGTGTGTCAAAAAAGAAAAAGTGGACTGTGCATTACCCAAACATTCCATCAGCTATACGCCCAGTAGCCCACGGAGAAGGACTGCCGGTTCCTGGTGCACCAGAATCATTCTCACTTGAGTCAGACGAGGAAGAGGAAGAGGATGAAACTGCCTCTCCTGAACCATCAATGTCACATGACCCATATTTTCTACAAACCTCCTCCTCTGAACCACACCTCATAACACAAGGTGAACTGAATGCTTTCTTGCTTGGTCTGCAGACTGGATACACAAAGCACTGCTGTTTTCTCTGCGAATGGGATAGTCGTGCGAGAGATTCCAACTACATCAAGAGAGATTGGCCATTCCGACAGTCATTGGAGCCTTGGATGAAAAGTGTTCAGCATCTACCACTTGTTGAATCAAGGAAGATTTTGTTACCACCCTTGCACATCAAGCTGGGTCTGATGAAGAACTTTGTCAAGGCCATCGACAAAACACAAGAAGCTTTCAAGTAGCTCCGTGGAAAATTTCCAAGGTTAAGTGAAGCTAAGATAAAGGAAGGTGTCTTTGCTGGTCCTCAGATTCGTGAACTTCTTCGAGATGATGCATTTCACCGTGCACTGCGTGGCAAGGAAAAGACGGCTTGGAAAGACTTCCAGTTAGTGGCAACAAATTTTCTCGGAAACAACAAGGCAGACAACTACAGGGAGTTGGTGGAAAACCTCCTCAAGGCATACAAAAGCCATGGTTGCAACATGTCACTAAAGATACATTTTTTGCACTCTCATCTAGATATTTTTCCACCGAACTGCGGAGCAGTGAGCGACGAGCACGGCGAGCGATTTCACCGGGACATTGCAACAATGGAGAAACGCTATCAGGGAAAATGGAGCCCATCAATGCTTGCAGACTATTGCTGGACATTGACAAGAGATGCTCCATTTAATGAATACAAGAGACAAACCAAGAAGCGCCGAGTAGACACTGAATAAGGACTAAACTATGTACTTATATATACTTAAAAGTTTTTTGACTTTTGTTTCAATATATTTTTTATTTATATAACCCTTTTGCTGTTTTTTAAAGTGTTACATAAACAGGACAGTTGAAATATTATCATGTAGAGCAACCATAAACACATGAAAAGACCTAGGTTTACAATTTATGATTAAAAGTCTACTATGTACACAATATACATAGACGTAAAATGTAAAAACTTAAATATCTTAGAAACAGTATCCAATCAGTTGTTTTAATTGTAATATTTGAATTCAGCACATCAAAATCCCTAATAAATAGCATATTTTATCTCTGAAGCAGACGACTTCTAGAAAATTGTAGACCAGTGTAATCTCTGCATCATCAACACGTTACTGATTTGTCTCCCTTTCGACATCTTTCTTTTAGGGGATACCTGTCTATTGTGAACACGTGATACATTGCCGGGACACTTATATGACGTAGACATGATTATGTTTATTGCATACACCCAACTATTTTTGTGTTGAATTAATTAATTTTAAATAACATGATAGTTGACCTGTACTAGTAGTAGGGTGGGGGTATCGAGCTACAAAGGGGGCACTTGAGCTACGTACGGGAGTTTAACATTGGGGGGCCTATCCAGCTACGTACGGGAGTTTAACATGGCGGGGGGTACTTGAGGCCTTTACGGGAGTTTAACATGGAGGGGGGCACTTGGGCTACGTACGGGAGTTTAACATGGCGGGGGGTACTTGAGGCCTTTACGGAAGTTTAACATGGCGGGGGTCTCTATAGGGACAACGGGAGGGAGGGAAATAGAATTAATCTTTCTTGAAAAAGGGTGGTCCTAATACGTCATCTACTATCCAAACACCCCACACTACACTATCCAACACGCCGTGTGTAAGTGACCTTCTGCCTAGTGGCTATATCTATATAGCCTAGAGTTATATATAAAGCATTACCTATACCTCAGATCATGTTGGAGGTGTCAGTAAATTTGCATATATTGTACCTATGTTATAAATAGCTTTGATCAAGGGAACTAACTTATAATAACACTAAAATGGACGTGACTAAATGTTGTATTAAACTTCGGGAACCGTCACGGACTTTAGCGTTGACTAGAAAAAATTCGGAACATTAGATTATAATGGCCTAGACTAAAAGTAACACTAAAATTCCGAAATTGTAACGGACGTTAGCGGAGACTGAAAATAATCCGGAAAAAAAATGGAAAAAATTGGCTGAGACTAAAAGTAACACTAAACTTTCGAAATTGTACCGGACGTTAGCGGAGACTGAAAATAATCCGGAAAAAAAATGGAAATTTTTTTTTTATTTTTTAAATTTTGTTTATATCAAAACACACACCACACTATCCATTTTTTTACTTTTTTAAATTTTTTTTATATATCAAACACAAAACTTACACACACTACACAACCATTTTTTTATTTTTTAAATTTTTTTTATATCAAAACACTCACCACACTATCCATTTTTTTTACTTTTTTAAAATTTTTTTATATATCAAACACAAAACTTACACACACTACACAACCATTTTTTTATTTTTTAAATTTTGTTTATATCAAAACACTCACCACACTATCCATTTTTTTACTTTTTTTTAAATTTTTTTATATATCAAAAAAAAAACTTACACACATTTTTGGGAAGGGGAAATTTTTTAAAAAACAAATCAAAACACACAAACACACTATCTACATTTTTTGGGGGGGAAGGGGAAATTTTTTAAAAAACAAATCAAAACACACAAACACACTATCTACATTTTTTTTTTTTGGGAAGGGGAAATTTTTTAAAAAACAAATCAAAACACACAAACACCTTATCTACATTTTTTTTTTTGGGAAGGGGAAATTTTTTAAAAAACAAATCAAAACACACAAACACACTATCTACATTTTTTTTTTTTTGGGGGGAAGGGGAAATTTTAAAAAAAACAAATCAAAACACAACCATTTTTTTTTACTTTTTAAATTTTTTTTATATCAAAACACACACCACAAATATACAATCCATTTTTTAAAAAAAAAAATTTATTTGATGGACTGAAAAAGTTGTTGTTGTTGTTGTTGTTGTTGTTGTTGTTGTTGTTGTCTTTGCTGCTGCTGCTGTTGGTTCTGTAGTCTATTTCTTTCCTCCCAATTTTAGATCGATAGAAAGAGAGGGAAAGTGTTTTTTTTGTTGGTTTGGTGGGTAAAAAACAAACCACACAACACCATTCAGATATATACATCAATAATAATAATTATATTTTATTCAATGTATATACATTATGTTACTCGTGGTAATAAAAACAATTTCATATAAGTCCAATTTGCGCTGACCTAAAAATAGGGTTCAGATCGACAGTGAGATAATAGATAGAGGTTTTTAGATCGATATAAAGAAAAGAGAAAGAACATATTCATTATTTTTTTTCAAATTCAATAAAAAAACCACACAACACCATTTTTTTTTTCAACAATTCACAAAATTATTTATTCAACAAGAACTATTCTAACAATTTAAAAAAGTAACCATGTAACAATGAAAATTGTTTCAAACAGGAACATATTTACAAGGTTGACAACGTTGGGAAGGTAAAGTAAATGTGAAACTTTCTACATGGACATCATCATTTTGATGTACACTACGATGGTGAGCTAAAGACAAGAGATATCCATAACGTTCACAAAACCATTGTTGTACTTTAGCATCATTTCGAACATAGTCATTATCAAAATAAGTCAGTAAATGTTCTAAGGAATATCCAAGACTTCTTTGATGAAGATAATGAACACAATATTGTCCACACACCATAGAATCTGATCCTTGTAGTCTCACATTATTGAATCGAGTCGAGATGGCATTTCTTCTCATAAACTCGATGATGTCTTTTTCCAAAGGAGGTAATCCATAAGAATCAAAATATTCCACACAATGATCGTTGGGAAAGTACACGGCAATCCAATGGGTTCCTGGTAGATCACTGTCGTCAGTATTGATGACATAAGCCTGAACGTTTTTTGGTTTACGATGAGGTAGTTCATCTTTAGCACATACCACAGGATTCCAAGAAGAAGTATAGGAACTACGATTCAATAAGTAATGAAGTTCCCTGGTATCCATTTTTTTTGTCCTTCAACAACAGAAATATTGAGTCAGCAATGCACACCTGACTTTGAACTCGAATTGATCTGTCTTGTAATTCCAGGAATATTCATGTCGGATAGGCTCTGCACTCTGTTCAATGAGTCTTTCGATCCGTTTGATCTCCAGAGAAGTAAGTGGAGGAGAAGAATAATTCTGCAAGACTTTATACCACTGTGTCAACACATGTTTATCTGAGATGTTTAACCAGGCATTTTCCAAAAATTCATCCAATTGTTCTTCGCCTGTTAACATCATACATTGGTCGTGTTGTATCTGACTGGGATGATCGGTTTGACATCCATAACATTGTTCTTTAATCAGACTGTTAATGATTGTACTCAATTCCTGAGCATAACAGGACACTAACTGTTGTTCTTGTTCTGGCCATCGAGAAATAAATCCAGTAAACTCGGTTTTAGGTTCTGAATGAATGACTTCGTCATCATTTGTGGTAGTTTGTGACTTCTCACAAAATTCCTGATCTATTTCCATAGGTTCTTCTTCTACGTGTTGCATCTTTTTTTTCTTCTTCTAATAGTCTAGAATCACTTCTCTCAAACTGTTGATCTCTAGAGTATTATCAAATTCTGCATACAAGACGACGTTCACTGTGTCGGGTAGAGGATCTGCAAACTGAAATTCCACACGAAGTGGGCCTGATTTTATAGGGTGGAAATGTCCTTCATCGCTGCCTTGGTCCGGAGTGAAATCAAAACCCCACAAAGCATACCCTCCTGCATAATCGTCGTACGAAATGCCGTGGCTGGTGTCGCGCCCTAACTGTCCCGTGGCTTCAAACAGGCTCAGGTAAGATCGCAAGTAATTTTTATGGCCGTCGCTAAAGTTAGGTTCAAATGGTCTGGTACACAAGGTCTTACCATCTCGACTGACTTCTATCTTGGAGACGTTGTAGTGTTTAAACTCGAACGGATTCTGATCGTGGACTCCGTTGAGGGCTGCATTACTGACGATGCCAATCAGCAAACGTTTGGGGAGCTGTCCTTGGAAGATGTGATCTTCGACTTTGGATCGGAGTCCAGCGGCTATGGTAAAGGTTTTCACTTCCACTCGTCGCACAGGATACTTGGCAGTGGTTCTGCTCAAGGATTGACTGATGTCATTGGCTACTTTTGGTAAGACTTCTACACGTCGCACGTAAAGTTTGGCTTCTTGGATTTTGGTTTTCCACTCGTTAGCATGAGCCATCAAATGGAAGGCGGCACTACTGCGATTCAGTCTCAGGCGTACATCTACTCCGTTCAACAAATACTTGTCTTGCAACCACATGTCCAAATGCAAACGATCCATCAGTTCTAAACTTCGTCTGATTTTCTTTCGACGGTCGTTGAATCCCACATTGTGAGGGACTGCTGGAATTATAGGATCACCATCATTAGCAGAAGTCTTCGCCGGTACTGACAGCTCTGTGTCGTTGAACTTTTCCGAGGTGTCAGGTTTCCAGACCACCGAAGCATCCAGATGAGTGTTCTTGGCTTCTTTTCCGTACGTCAAGAGATTTTCCAAATAAGCACGGTAAGGGTAAGTATCCAAACTGCTGCTGACCAGTTTGTTATTCAAGTACAAATCTACTCCGCTGAACAAGGAATGCATGAAATTATTGACGGGTGCCACTCGGGCAGCTTCCCCAGGAAGGCTGTTGTCATTTTTTTGTACTTGAAGTTTCAGGTACAAGTAACTGTTATTCAGATTGATGTAATCTTCGGTTTGTCCTTTGATTTCAAATTCGATAGGAGCTGATTCCGTCAAAGACGATACAGGATGAAATTCCACCCGTTGGGCTTCTTGCATCGTCATCATGGTGGGAGGCATAGAAAACATATCCAGTTCGGTCTTGGTACATTCGCAAGAATCTCGGTGCATCATTTTCACAGTTTAATAATCAAACACGTCTAATTCTCTGACAGTTCTTCTTCTTTTCTTATTCTTTTTGGAACTGCCGTGTGTTTTTTTATGAACTTTGAAAGGATTTAGACGTTGTTGTCGTCTCTTTCTACCTTGTCCTTGCTGCTGTGAAGTAATGCCAGGGTCTGAAGCGTGAAGCGTATTTATAGGATTTTCTTGGAGGCCTAAAAGATCTTTACCAGTGGTCATCAACACATTTTTGCCTGCTCTCAAAAAAGCTTCTTTAGGATTTTGTTTGTCGATGAGGACATTTTGCAAAAATTCTTTTCCTTGTGTCAAAGCGGCATCTTTTAAGGCATGAAATCCTCGAGTCACCATCGGTTTCAAAATAGGAGCTACCGTCCGAAATGCTGATTTTAACATATCTCCTAAACCATGTCCTCGTTGTCGAGCCACTCCTTGGTACACTGGATACATTTTTTTTGTTTGGGAGGTTAGTTACAATCCGTTAGAGAACTTGTTTTTTTCGAAAATGTAGTTTCACCGTGACTTTTCCTTTGTCAATGAATGGCACATCATGTCCCAAATCTCCTTTTATACTAATGTTGACACTGTCAAAATACGATTTACTGACTGGAAGATAATGAGGATGTACAAATTCACGGTGAACGTGAAACGTGTTTCCACCTTCTTCGTACGCACCAGCAGCAGTATCCACTTTGAAAGGAATGACTCTCAGTAAGGGAGCAGCTGTGTGACCCACCACGTTGTACTCCACCACATCGGAGTACACAAACATTAAATTCAGTCCAACGTTCAATTCGATAGGGGTGCGAAAAGCCTCTCCGAAATCTGTGTTGGTGTGGATTGTTCGTTCACCATGATACTTTTTATTTCCACCCAAAATATCAAACAACCCAGCAGAAAAACCGATGGTCATGAATTTTCTTTCGTGCGCGGGTAAGTGTTTGTCTTCTTTCTCGTCGAATGGCTTTCCCTCATGCCCTTTCAAAAATTGTATCCAGATACGGCGTGCCACAGGATGGTATTTGATCTCTACCCATTTTTGGTTTTTTTCCAAGGCTTTGCCAAATTGGGCTTCGAAGACGGCCGCAATCGTCTCCACCAAATGTTGAGCACTAAAATAATACCCTTCAGGAATTCTCATGCGATAGGTCGAGTAGGGAGTATTGTCAGTTTTTGAACTCATTTTTTTCCCAATTTCAGGATCATGAGCGTCCAACTCTTTTTGCACTTTTTCGTTATAGATTGCTACGTCAAAAATGGTTTGATTTCCAGACACATTCTTGATTTGCGTAGGATGAATGATTTCTACCAAAGCCACTTCCCAATGAGCGTCGTGATCCAATTGGAAGGCCTGAGGTAATTTGGCCGTGAAACAACATAATTTGTTGTTGGGAAACACATCCATGGAACTGTCACTGGGTAAAGTTAAATAAAATTGGTCATTCATAGTTCTAAGGTGGTTCTGGTGTCCGAGGAGTCACTCAAATGAACAGAAGAATGATGTTCAAAAGGTTCCAAAAGAGAATTGGTATTGTGGTGGTGACTGGACGAAGAAGAAGGTGAACTGGCGTTGGTCGAACTAGCGTGGTTGTTGCTATGGCTGCTGTTGTCTGTCGTCGTAAATTTCAAAGAGGGACTGGGTAAAAGATAACCGATGCAACTGCTCAGTAAAATGGTCCACAATTGTTTGTCTCCTTGTTGTAAACTCAAATTGGCAATAGCTGCTCCGATGACACAATACACTACAAAGATTTGGCAGAAAAAGACGATTTGATTTTTAGGCACACGTTCTCCGCACCACACCCAAAGTGGTTGTTTTTGTAATTCTTGAAGAGAAGAACTCTGTGAAGGAGTCGTTGAAGTCGTCTGGGTGGCTACTGTGTTGAATGGCATGTTGTGAGTTTACTTCTTTTTCTTTTTATAGTCGACGACTTGAGAAGCCGCAATCCAAGAATCAAAACTAGGAGGATATCCTTTCCAACGTACTTTGACTTCTTCTACTCGACGTTTACCTACTTTGCGTGTTCTTTGTTCGAGAATGCTTTCGATGTCGTACAAGGCGTCTTCTTTTTTAGTCACTCGTTGTAACTCAGGCAAGTAAAATGTTCCTTTTAGAACTTCACCGTGCATGTCTTGAAATTTATAGACGGGAGGATCACGTCCACGGACGGGGGTAGTGACACGAAACAATTCGGTAGTCCAGTTAGGTAAATAACCTTTGTCAAAAGTACGTTTGGTTTTTCCGATGCGAACCCAATCTCCCGTCTTTAATAACTTCAACAAGGTTTTTCTTTTTCTTTTTTTTTTCTTCTGGGGTGGTGAACCAAATAATTTATCAAACACGGTCACTTCGTTTTCAGGGCTGACCTCTTCGGGGGCACATCCGATGCTACGATGGTACGACTGATTGTACGCTTTGACCAAACGAGGTAACACGTCGATGTACTTGAGAGTATGTTGATGTGTGAAATATTTCCACATACGTTCTTTCAAAGTTCTTTGAAAACGTTCCACGATACTGGCTTTGGTTTCAGGATTTTCGGTAGTAAAAAAATGAATGTGTCTTTGTTTCAATTCTTTTTGAAAAGCTTGGTTTAGAAATTCGGTACCTTTGTCCGTTTGCCATCGTAAAGGTTGGCGTCCACTTTGTTTCAAGACCAATTTTAAGGCTCGTACCAATTCGGTACTGCTTTTAGAAGTCAAAGGCACGACCCAAGCAAATTTGGAAAACACGTCGATGACACAAAACAAATATTTGTGACCACCATTGTAAGTGGCTAAATGAGAGACGTCAGCTAAATCGGCTTGCCATTGATGATCGATCCCTTCCACTTGAGTGGTACTTCTAGAAAATTTACGTCGAATGGGTTTGTGTAACGTGTACGTCGATTGTTCTTGTAACCATCGTCGTACTTCGGGCAAACGTACACTTTTCAATTGACTTTTAGCAGCTCGATATAATTTTTGAACTCCTCCGTAACCAGCAGCATGGCCAGGATTGTAATAAATGGTGGCTAACAGTTTCTCCATGATGATGATGATGATGATTTCCTCAAGAATAAGTTAACCAAGTTCCAATACTCTTTTCTTCGTGAGGTATCTTTTTGGATTGTTGTTGTTTACGTGTCCGACGTGCTACTGGGGTAAAGGTAGTTTGAACAGGGGTCATCGGTTCTGTTTTGACTTCTTTCTTCACTTCTTCCTTTTTCTTTTCTGAGGGTAAAGGGGTAGGCATCTTCTTTTTTATCCAATCCGGTGTGGCTAACTTTTTTAATTTTTAAGAGGTGGAGTTAGTAAAAACTCTTCTTCTTCTTCTTCTTCTTCTTCTTGGACGGTCATCCCTGTACCGGTGTCTGTTTTAGTGGTGACTTTAGGTTCGCTTTTCATCAGAGCCTTAAAATCTCTCAGAGTGGGTGAAGCTGTTTCGTCGACTGCTTTTTGACGAAAGAGTTGTAGACGTTGTAAAAGTTGACCGTACCGTTGGGATTTTTCTGTTTCGGACACATTGTTTCGTTCCATCAGGGATTGTATTTCTTGTTGTAACTGAGACATTTCGTTAAGATTAGGATTGGGTGGTAAATGAGGTATCCGTTGTTCGTTCCAACGATGAAATTCCATCCATCGTTTGTAAGGTACTAAAGTCAGTTTTCGTCCTTCCATTTCATCCAAAGGTACCAAAAAGTTGTGGTCTTTTCAGAGAAGGGTGGTCCTTTTTATCTTCTTTTTTTGGGGAGGGGTTATCGCATGACCCCTCCTAAAAGTGGTCCAGCAATCGTTCCTAACAAAGGAGCTGCTATTTTTAACAACGGTCCTATCAACATAGGTAGAAATCCTCCTCGTTGTACCAACATTTTTTTCTTTTGTTGAAGAGGTATTTTCTTTTTGACCATTTGACGAAGAACGTTCCGATGTTTGCCTAATTTTTGTTTCTGTATCTTGGACAAAGGTACCGTTCCTTTCAAAACGTTCAAACAACATTCACACACGGTATCGATGATTTCTTTAGGAGCTGTTTGAATGAGTTGTTTTCGCATGGGAGGATTGGATTTGGTCAAGACAGACAAGACATCCCAATGTTTGGCTAGACGAGGGGGAAGTCGTCCTTTTTTGGTTTTCTTCTCTTTTTTTTTGGTGGAGGTAGTTGTGGTGTGCATGTTTGGGAGCCATCTTAGAGGTGAGGAGGAGTAAGTCTGAAGTCTCTGGCAGGGTACCCTTCTATTTTATACTGGAACACGTCTCCACTGATTGTCTGCACGACGTACCAACTTCACGACAGGCATCACTTGACGTTGAGGTGTTTTCAAGGGATTAAATCGTCTCAATTCTTCTTTGGATAAATCCAACAAACTTTGTAACACGCCGGTTCTTTCTTGAACTTTGGTTTTAGGGGATGGTACTTTGTTGGCGGCCGCTGCCATAGCCAGATCAGCCGATGTCGTCGAGGGTCCCGAAGGGGTAACTTTCGAAATAGGTTTCCATTTTTGCATCAAATTAGGAAACACTTGTCTTAAGTCCGGTTTGGCAGGCATCATCGTGAAGGGTGGTGAAGAAGACAAAGATGATGGGGACGAAGGAGAAGGAGACCTCGTCACGGTTGTTTGTCGTGGTGTCTTGCGGGTGTACGTTTGCGTCCTGGCCGCAGTACCTCTCTTGCGGCGGGTGCTAGTGGTAGGTGTTTTCTTCTTCTTGGTAGAACTTTTCTTTTTCTGGTGGGTGGTTTTCTTTTTCTTTGGACTTTTCTTCTTTTTGGGTGCTTTGGGTTTTTTGGCTTTGGCATCATTAGGATCCCATTTCAAAAGGGAACGAATCATGACCCCTCCTAAAGAACCACTTCCACCAGGAGTTAAAATGATTTGTTTTTTAGTCCGTGAATCGATTCTAGGATCAGCCAGTTGTGACAATGCTCCTTTATGTCTTTGAAAAAAACGTTGAGTTTGATGAGGGATGTGAATGATGCCTTGCAGTAATTGACGTGCTGTCAAAGTAAACCATCGTAACACTTCTTTAAGACTCGCTTCTAACAAATGAGCACGGACTTGTGCATTTTTTTCACGACTGATGCCATACAAGGCACGAATCAATTTAGCCGAAGGATGAGGTTGAAAGGAAGTCATCTTCTCTCAAAAAGAGTGTGAGACAGAAATGACGTAGTGACTGTTTTTATAGTTTTTTTTCAAAAATGGGTTGAAGGGGACGTGTAAATGACAGGACCACCTTCTTGACTCCAAGGGTGAAACAATTGGGCACGAAATCTCAAATAGTCAGGAGTGGTCGGTTTTAAGTCGATGAGTAAATACTCGTGAGGGGTTTGAGTGGCATCGTCGTACGCATAATTGAGCCAAGGAGCCCCTAACTGTTTGGCTAACACTTGTACTTGAGATTTGTCTCTGGGGCTTTTAAACAGAACCACGTAATGAGCATTCAAACTAATGGTTCGATGGGCTTTACTTTGTTGAAATAAATTTTGAGTAATGTAGACAATACTAGCATTACGATGGTGTCCTTTTCGTGTAAACCAAAGTTTAATTTCTTCTTCGTCTTCTCCTAACATGTCATCAAAAATAACTAAATGAGTTTGACTCACGTCAGACACGATTCCATTGTCTTCGTGAGGAATACCATCCACAAATGAAATGGTTTCTCCTTGACTTTCTTTCAATAACGTGTAAGACGGTTGCCACTCTTTGTAACACCACACGATACGTTGAGGTGGACGATCAAACAAATCAGTTTTGTGTTCGATCAATCGTTTGACAAATTCGGTTTTACCTGAACCACTCGGTCCAGCAATCAACATGTTAAATGGATGGCGCAGATACAAAGCATTCCAACTTTGACGATCTAACTTTTCGTCAATCACTTTGACGACAGAAGCAGAAGAGGTAGACGAGGTAGAATAAGAAGATGATGTAGCCATGTCTGAGGTAAGAAGATTTTTGAGAAGAAGACAAAGACCCAAGACATTTTATACATTTTCATACACGTTTATTTTTTTATTTTTTTAAAAAAAAACAACCAACCAACCAACAAAAACATATTTTTTACAACTTTACACGAACACGAAGAAGTGAATTAGTGAGAAAATATGCAATTAAAATGAACACGTACACAATGAAGACTACCACTAAAACCATCAAACTGTCATATAAACACGTCAATGTACAACAATAGTTTCGTGTCCTAGTCATGAAAGACACCCTTGAAAGAGGGTATAGTGTAAAAATCGAGAAATGACTTTGAGTTTACGTTTCACTTGGATTTTGACAAACTCTTGGTAAATCCGTTTTCGTAACTTCAAAGGCATGCCAGCAATGTACTTGGGTAAAGTTTCCGATTTGGAAAGAAGTAACTCTCTTTTGTATTCTTCACGATACTGGTGATAGTTTTTCTTCAAAATCAGATTTCTGATACGGTGAAAGTCACGGTAGTGTGCAAATCGAGGAATGACTTTGAGTTTGGGTTTCACTTGGATCTGGACCAACTCTTTGTAAATGCGTACTCGCAACTTCGAAGGCAAGTCACAAATGCGATCTTCTAAAACTAGGGACAAAATACTGGTAAATGCGTTCTCGCAGCTCCAAAGGTAAACCACAAATGTATTCTTGTAAAGTATCCTCCGACATGTTTTTTTTACTTCTTCTTGGCATCTGGCTCATCGTACCCGTACTCTTCTGAGGCCACTAAAGGTAAGAACTGACAGTGCGGAGACCATCTGGCATGTTCAATGTAAGCTGAGTCGGTAGGCTCCCATTGGTGAAGTCTCACGCCGCAACTGAAACATTGAACTTTATCTCCTTCTCCCAAGTAGATAAATCCAGATCTGGCTAAAGCTTTGTCAGTAGTGGATTGTAGTAGAAATTTAGGCCACTTGTCTTTGAACGTCTCGAGTCGATTATCATACTTGGAATAACCAGGCAAAGCCACAGGTATCGTCAATTCTTTATGACATTCACAGGTACGTTTAGCATTCTTCCCAATAAAGAAGAAAGGTCGTCCTGCATCTCTAGAGGGACGGTGAGGTACACGTGCTGCATCGACGATGTCCAAGCGTACGGCATCCGTCTGATCGTATGAATCGATGCTGTCAACGCTTACGGAATCCGTCTCGTCGCATGGCACTGCATCGCACTCCAAGTCGTAATGGTACTTGGAGTTCACACCACTAGATTTCTCCCTCGGTGGGTGGGTGGCATGAGTATTCTTATTCATCTTTGGTGGGAGGATGACAAAATTAATCTTTTTTTTCTTCTTCTTGCTCGGTCAACGTTGAAAGTCACAATGAATGCCTAGGTTTGGAAGGGGTGCCCTTTTTTATACTGCAGATCGGCGTGTCAGTAATGTAAAGTGGTGTGGTCTGGAAGTCTCACTCGCTTCTGGTACACGATTTGGTGCACTTTTTGTAAAGGACGAGTGACAATTTGATGATTAGGTAACCGTACGATCTTGTGAGGTTCTAACGTGTGCACTCGAAAGTCTTCCACTTGTCCAGACAGCAAAGCATTTTTCAAAACCTCAAAGTTAACCACTTGGCTGGTTAGGGATGCCTGCTTGTTGCAACAGGAGTTCTGCTTTTTGCTTCGTTTCGTTGTTTGGTTCTGTCCGACTGTCGAATGTTATTCCGGGCTCTTTACCATTCTTTGCTCTCGTTCTTGTTAGCATAGGTGCGGCCCACCACAATAGCCCGAGCAAAGCACATCTGGTCTTGAGTATTGTCGATTTGGACGACACTGCGTTTGGTACTTCGAATATCGTCCACCAGTAACGGTTTCCTACTTCGTCCACTTCCTCAAGGAGGGGAAACGTGAGTCAAGTAAAGTGTGGCCTTTCCATCGGTGATGGTAAACTTGTCGTTGGATTGTTGCACATGTTCTATTTTGGACATGACTTTGTCTGGCGTTAATTCTGCCGGGGTGCTGAACTCGATCCAAACAGGACTCTTCAAATTGTCATGATGAATGGCCAGTCTCAATCGATCGTCTTCTTTGGCTCCACATTGTCGTTTCAAGTTCATTAAGACAGAATCCCACAAATCGCTAATGAACCCCGCCGCTTTCTCGGGAGGTACTTTGGACTTGAAGTCTTTAAAGTGAACCGTGTGAGTGTAAGCTGTAGTTTTAAATTTTCGAGAAGTTATTTTTTGAGTCTCTAGAATCCAATAGTAATTTTCAGGAGGAGCCAAAGTACTAGGTTGTATTTCTTGGCCTGGGGTTCTGGTAGTGGATTTTGTTTTGGGTGGGTTAGAAGTTTGGGTTTCAGGTTCACTCATCTCCTCTTCGAAGTCCCTAGCATGGACTTGAGCTAGTAGTTCATCTAGCGGTGTTTCAGGCGGTACGGAATATCTTCGTCGTCGTGGCCTCTTTGTTTCTTCTTCTTCTTCTTCTTCTTCTGGTTTCTCATGGCTTCGGCGTGATCTTTTCATCTTGAAGTTTACTTTGAAGCTGATTCAGTTTCACCCAGGGAACCTATATATATAGACCTTCTTACCCTCAGAATCACTAGTCGTGATTGAACTTTCAAACTATGAAGATGGAAAAGTACTGCTCTCGAGATAAAAGTCAAGATACTGGAATTGAATTGAATAAGTATGTTCATAAGGTGTATGATAATTATGCTGCTGACATACTTGGTAATGTCTATCATATGAAGTATGGAAGGAAAGTCAAAGGAAATTTGAATTCATTTGGATTGATAAGGATTAAGGTTACTGGTAAGGAAGGAAAGAGGAAGAAACATACAAATCGAGGGAGATTTGTCTTTGAAGCGGTGAATGGAGTGGATCTACCAAGACAGAGTGAAGTGGTACATCTCAATGATGTACTTGATGATGATAGAATAGAAAATCTTCAAGTGATGACTGCTAGTGAACGAACATGTTTGCATAAACATGTGAAGAATGATAAAGAAAAAAGGAGAATTAATTTTGGAAGTGATAGAAGTGTGTTGTGCCAGTTTGTTGGTGAGACAGAGGAAAGAAGATTTGAAAGTATGGAAAAGGCTGCTGAATATTTTGATTGTCATTCATCAAGTGTCTACTATTGCTGTACTGGAATTTGTAAGTCGGTCTTTTCGAAGAAGTTCCAGAAAAGATTTCAAGCTAGATGGGAAGAGCCAGAGAAGAAGAGTCAAGTCATTGGAGGATTTGTGAGACCTGTGAAATTAACTGACTTGAATTCAGGATTATATAGTCAGATGGATTCCATTCGTGATGTGGCAAGGTGTTTTGGATTAGATCATAGTAAAGTTTACAAGATTTGTAAAAAAGAGCGGTGGATTCGAGATGATAATGGGCATTTTATTAAGTTGGAGTTTATCAATGAGAGTCCAGAAGAAAGTTATGAGAGAATTGTAGACAAGAATCTTCCTGAAGTGTCAGAACAATAAGAGAATGAAATGGTAAATATGGAAGTGTATTGAACTGTATTGGACTTATATGAAATTGTTTTATTACCACGAGTAACATAATGTATATACATTGAATAAAATATAATTATTATTATTGATGTATATATCTGAATGGTGTTGTGTGGTTTGTTTATTACCCACCAAACCAACAAAAAAAACCACTTTCCCTCTCTTTCTATCGATCTAAAATTGGGAGGAAAGAAATAGACTACAGCACCAACAGCAGCAGCAGCAAAGACAACAACAACAACAACAACAACAACAACTTTTTCAGTCCATCAAATAAAAAAATTTTTTTTTAAAAAATGGATTGTATGTTTGTGGTGTGTGTTTTGATATAAAAAAAAATTAAAAAGTAAAAAAAAATGGTTGTGTGTTTTGATTTGTTTTTTTTAAAATTTCCCCTTCCCAAAAAAAAAAAAAAAAAAAAAAAAAAAAAAAAAATGTAGATAGTGTGTTTGTGTGTTTTGATTTGTTTTTTAAAAAATTTCCCCTTCCCAAAAAAAAAAAATGTGGATAGTGTGTTTGTGTGTTTTGATTTGTTTTTTAAAAAATTTACCCTTCCCAAAAAAAAAAAAATGTAGATAGTGTGTTTGTGTGTTTTGATTTGTTTTTTAAAAAATTTCCCCTTCCCAAAAAAAAAATGTAGATAGTGTGTTTGTGTGTTTTGATTTGTTTTTTAAAAAATTTCCCCTTCCCAAAAATGTGTGTAAGTTTTTTTTTTGATATATAAAAAAATTTTAAAAAAGTAAAAAAATGGATAGTGTGGTGAGTGTTTTGATATAAACAAAATTTAAAAAATAAAAAAATGGTTGTGTAGTGTGTGTAAGTTTTGTGTTTGATATATAAAAAAAATTTAAAAAAGTAAAAAAAAATGGATAGTGTGGTGAGTGTTTTGATATAAAAAAAATTTAAAAAATAAAAAAATGGTAGTGTAGTGTGTGTAAGTTTTGTGTTTGATATATAAAAAAATTTTAAAAAAGTAAAAAAATGGATAGTGTGGTGTGTGTTTTGATATAAACAAAATTTAAAAAATAAAAAAAAAATTTCCATTTTTTTTCCGGATTATTTTCAGTCTCCGCTAACGTCCGGTACAATTTCGAAAGTTTAGTGTTACTTTTAGTCTCAGCCAATTTTTTCCATTTTTTTCCGGAATATTTTCAGTCTCCGCTAACGTCCGTTACAATTTCGGAATTTTAGTGTTACTTTTAGTCTAGGCCATTATAATCTAATGTTCCGAATTTTTTCTAGTCAACGCTAAAGTCCGTGACGGTTCCCGAAGTTTAATACAACATTTAGTCACGTCCATTTTAGTGTTATTATAAGTTAGTTCCCTTGATCAAAGCTATTTATAACATAGGTACAATATATGCAAATTTACTGACACCTCCAACGTGATCTGAGGTATAGGTAATGCTTTATATATAACTCTAGGCTATATAGATTCGTCGCACACGTCTATAATTCAAATTCAGTCAGATATAGCCACTAGGCAGAAGGTCACTTACACACGGCGTGTTGGATAGTGTAGTGTGGGGTGTTTGGATAGTAGATGACGTATTAGGACCACCCTTTTTCAAGAAAGATTAATTCTATTTCCCTCCCTCCCGTTGTCCCTATAGAGACCCCCGCCATGTTAAACTTCCGTAAAGGCCTCAAGTACCCCCCGCCATGTTAAACTCCCGTACGTAGCCCAAGTGCCCCCCTCCATGTTAAACTCCCGTAAAGGCCTCAAGTACCCCCCGCCATGTTAAACTCCCGTACGTAGCTGGATAGGCCCCCCAATGTTAAACTCCCGTACGTAGCTGGATAGGCCCCCCAATGTTAAACTCCCGTACGTAGCTCAAGTGCCCCCTTTGTAGCTCGATACCCCCACCCTACTACTTGTACTAGAGAATATCAATTGCTATGAAAGACCCATAATCTGACCGAGCCAGCGAATATTTATGTTTTAATTTTGTATTTGTACATCATTATGTAAGTGTGCTAAGGTTTTGTAGCAGTGCTCTAACAAGTTTGGGTTTATTATTTTCATTTTTGTCCCATCCATATATGAGTGTTGTAGTTTGAAAATATTCTACTGCACTAGAACTCCCAATGTTTATATTAGCATATAATAAACATTAATGGCCACCGTGCTTTAAAGAAACTGAAGGCAATATTTCTTATGAAGAACGCGAATAAAGGTAAAAGTATACTGAAAGTAACGGCAGTACCAAGAGAGGTCACTAAATTAAGATGAGTGCATGCAGGCGTGACAATCTCAGCATAGTTAATTATGCAAAGTTAATTAGCATGGATCCCAAAAATGATAATTGCATCAAAATTATTTAACACAATCACGGTTGCATGAAACACACGTCAAACGACAGATAATTCATTTCTTTTCATTGCTATCATTTTTTAAGCTTTTTCAAACTAATTACATTTACCGTCATATACTCGCGTATAACTCGCCTCCAAATACAAACAACATAGACCCTGATCTGCAGTCGCATAATGCGCAGGCAGATCAGGGTCTATGCTGTTTGTTCTACTGATTAGTCCTTACAAACTGCATAGAACCAGATCTGCCGGCGCATTATGCGAGGGCAGATCTGGGTCTATGCAGTTTGCAGTTGGTATCCGTTTATACGCGAGTATATACGCTAACTCTGTACTAAATATGATGGACACGTCTCTGATTTGTAACGAGGTTATACTTTTCTCCAAAGTTCATTGGATCTGATCACTGGATCTGATCATGCTAGTGCTTTTTTGGGGGCGGGGGGGGGGGGCGGGTAGGTGGGATAATCTATCACATCTCTTATCGACAAGTCTATTACATCAAAAGAAATTCCAAATTAGCAAATTGACATGCAGCTTAGACAGGTAATAAACAGCATGCCTGTCTAAATCACCCTCATAGCACTGCTGTAAACGTTTTAACTTTGACCGTACGGTCAAAAGGTGAACGAGTGTGTCGCAGAATAAATAGTCTTCGCTTCAAAATTAGACATACCAATAATGAACAAGTCCATCAAAAAAATTTCCAAAACCTTTATGCAATACTTCTGCGTATGTGACATTGACACCGATGTCAAAGAGACGTGGAAGTGTATCGCAGAATGCATTGCAATCATATCGATTTATCCCATCAATCAACAAAATCCATTTAAGGGTGTTAGAAACATTAGCAAATGAATACAATGAAATAAAATAGGTCCAGTAGGCGCATGAGTGTGTTGTTCAATAAACTGAATGAAACCTTAAATCAAAATCCTAACCGAAGTTTTCTGTGACCTCGACCATGATTCCAAAATCAAAGAAAACAATATATTTGGCCATAATAATATACATGTTTTTCAATCGCCATTATTCACTTTAACTCTGGTTCTCGCATTTAATCGTTAATCCAAAGCGAGACTTAGTGTGTATTCCTCGTGTTAATGTACCGGAAACGGTGCGTGCTGCCACGAGAAATTGCGATTGAACACACCCTCCGCCAACCACCCCCGTTATTGATTGATTGTTTTACATAGGAATCATATGCAGAATAATAAACGAAATAAAATCGACGGTACATAAGAAACTACATATCCATAATGTAAATAAAATCTGACTTGGGATAAATAAATAAATAAATAAATAAATAAATAAATAAATAAATAAATATATAAATATATAAATAAATAAATGTGTACGATCAATAAAATGACTTGCGGGG
This sequence comes from Margaritifera margaritifera, assembly GCA_029931535.1. Classification (NCBI taxonomy): domain Eukaryota; kingdom Metazoa; phylum Mollusca; class Bivalvia; order Unionida; family Margaritiferidae; genus Margaritifera; species Margaritifera margaritifera. The sequence continues at coordinate 221,343 of JAQPZY010000736.1, read as the reverse complement.
CTAGCAAACGCTTCTTATATTAAGTAAGTTTGTCGACAAACGCATGTATAAGAAGGAAAAATTAACAATTCAACACAGTGAACTAAATGGATGATCATTTCAAGTTTAATAAATTCAAATATATGAAAACAACCTATAATGTGTCATAGTCTTTTAATATCAGTGGATGGCTTTACACGTAATGCCTAGTTCTCGATACACTTCCAGCACAGGAGACTACTCATATGCGAGTCCTACACGACATTGTGAAAAGAGTATATTGTCTTTGATTCCTAATGATTCGCACCAATAATGAACAGGATCAATCGAGGGCATTAGGCAAGTGATAACAATATAAATATAAATAAAAAAAACTCCACACATATCACAATGTCAAAGAGTCATGTTAATATTACGAATACAAGCAAATGAAAAATTTCGAAAGGTCGATCGCGCGAAAGAGTGTGTTGTACAATGAATTTCTTTGCTTCATAATGATGTAATAAATACCCCAAGTATGTAGAGAATACATCAAGGAATGTAGCAAGTATAAGCAAACATTAATCAAATTTATATGAATGAGACCTTGATCCCAAGGTAAAACAAAAGCTGATGAGTCATAATCATTGCCTTTGCTTTATGATGAATAACGCCAAGTATGAACAGAATCCATCAAAGTCTTTAGGAAATATAACCAAAAGAGGAGAATGCGTATTTTGGAGAAAAATTATCTTTGTTTCATAATGATTTACTCAGTATTCCAAATATGAACAGAAGCCAATAAAGGGTAAATTAAATATAAGCAAATGAAAACCTTTAAACAAAACCTGAACCCAAATCTTCTGTGGCCGTGATCTTGATGTCAATATTAAAAAATGTCATATAAATTATAAATTTCATCTAAATAATGGAGACAATGATTTATTGTTGTTGTTTTTTCTTCCCAACGTGTATTGTAACATCAGAGATAACCGATTTTACTGGCGCCCCTTCAGTAATTAGTTCTAGCAGAGGACACGCTAACGTCATGGTATAAACTTTCGGCATGGTAGTTATGTCGGTGCGGATTATCCAACGTACACTCTTTACAGGTTATCCCGTTTGTTGTCACACTCACGTGTCCGGTGCAAAATGACGAACTTTTGTGTCAGAGGTCTGCACGACATAGGAAAACTATCTTTCAAGTTTTCTCTTAAATTGCACACCAGAGAAATATATTGCATATTAGTGAACTTCTGTACTCTGCTCTAAATTTCACACAGTAGTTAAGTAAAGTAGGTAGATAGGTTTATAGGAAGATGTGCTTGTTTCTATCTGTGACAAAGTTTTTAAAAAGAACCTCTTGAGCACATATGCAGATTAACAAGGCAACGGCGAAAAGTTGATGGAGCTGTGACTCGGTTTAGCAAGAAAGAAATGGTTAAATGTTAGTGATGTTTGTCGGCAGTCTTAGGATTATTGCCATGATGAATATTAATAATGTTAAGTGCTGTGTATGTTATTACAAGGTAGCTTTGGTCTACCAGCACGTTTCGGGTTTAGTCTCCATGCAAATGAATCCCTCTCCAGGCATATACAACGTTGCCTTCGCTATGAATATCAAATACCGCACGACTTTAGTGCATAGATTACAGCAAATAAGTATTTTTATCGATTGAAATACAGTTGAACTTTGAATCTATAGGCCACAGTTTCGTTAGGTAATGAAAAATAAAACATGCTTAATCAAAATCATGACAATTTTCTTTCGTTCTGTGCTTTTTGTATCGCTCTTTTCTTTCATTTTCTTTTTTCTCATCAAATATTTCATGCAATGAGGAGACCCCGTTTATGCAGGGAGTCTAAATAACATGTGTAGATGAATAAGACAGTATAATAATAATAATAATAATAATAATAATAATAATAATAATAATAATAATAATAATGATATAGTAGCCTGTCTTGGTATATCTGGATACCTATGAACATTATTGATACCATGACCAGGTAAGAAAAACCGATTAACGTCACACTAACCGGGCTCAATACAACTACCAATGCAAAAAAAGCCATTGCAAAACGAAGAAAGAATTTAACACGGTTTGATGGAAATTAATTTCTTGCTTTGTTCCATTTTCATTTTACCCATTTACCATTTTCCCTGGCGACAACCAGTGACCCGAATTTCGATTTAGACAAATCCTTCCGGAAAACATGACCATTAACACTTTCTGCTTATCGGTACAGCATAGTAGCTTACCAAGATCTATATTTCAGTGCTAATCCATACCCTAAAAATATGTAGTTAATTATATAATCTGTTTAAATTAATAAAGTCACGATCGCCCTAAAGGGATAAAAAAGGCGATTTCTTTTAATATAAACGACAAGATGTTTTAAATTTATTAAATCAAGGTTGAACATTCTCTCTGCCAAATAAATTGAGCATTAGTAGGAAAGATAGGTCCCCAGGAAGATCGATGGATTGGTAGGTATGGAGATGAAATGGTATGTATGTATTCATGTATGTATTAGCCTTTAATAATACCTCAGCACAATAATCGTTATATGGTGCCAATTATAAGCAAAGTTCTAAAAATGTAAAACTGAAGAACTGCATAAAACTTTAGTAAGATAAACCCTTCCAAATAAATCAAACATGAAGTACAACAAGATGCAAAAAAAAAAGGTAAAGATGTTAACATTCTGTAAAAGGTATCTAAAATTAAAGATAAAGATAAACCATGTAAAATCCTTAAAACATATGGTCAAATTCGCATTTCCTAAAAAAAAACATGGTAGACGGATACATGCATACATACATACATACATACATACATACATACATACATAGATACATACATACATACATACATACACCTCATTTCCTCAAAAGTCCATGGTAGGTTGATACATACATACATACATACATACATACATACATACATACATACATACATACATACATACATACATACATACATACATACAGGATTTCAGGATGTACTCACCCTGATGAAAATTAAACATTTATAGATTGACAAGGATATACAAGGAGAAGTATGTATGAATGCAAACATAAAATCAGTACTCACCTCTTGTAACTATCATTTCCAAGCACCATATTGCATTAAATGCAAAAATAAGTGTTTTCTTATCGAAAATCATTATTTCATCGGTTCAAAAAAAGATACCCGAGAAACAAACCAAAACTTTTTCAGTGACATGAATCGAATATCAGTTTTCTCAAAGCATTTCTCTTCGAGGATACACCTTGAAAACAGCAATATTAGTGATTCTTCTGGTACGTCAATGATAACTTGGGGTTACCCATCTGTATTAATACTGAGATGGTACTGACTTGTATAGTGTCAGAAAAACAAAGCGGACGATTGTCATTGGATAAAAACAAATCGTATCATAATCTCAGAGATCTTGCATAATAAAACACGGTTCTATGTATACAAATGCGTGCCTATCGATTTACCTAATTATGTGACAATCTATTGAGTCATCCCTCCGTCTATGCAATTATCTATCTATCTAATCATTGATCTGTATATGCTTGTATGTGTGTGTGTGTGAGAGAGAGAGAGAGAGAGAGAGAGAGAGAGAGAGCATCCGTATGTAATCAAATTTAATATGTAGACAAATCCGCCCCGTTGTCTGTATTCTACCTGTTGATGCACGCCATGGATAATGTCATAAAAGAAACTTTGTTTAAAAAAATCACGTATCCTTCTACTCGATGCGTCTATCGTAAATATAATCTATCGAAAACAAATCGCTTCTGGGATAAAGGGGTTGTTTCTCTTGTTATTAAATTATTTTTTTTCATTAATTGGGGAATGGATACCGTAATTACCTTTATATAACACACATCCGTCATCAAGCCTCGTAGAGAAAAACTCTAAAAATGGAGTTGAGATTAAGTTGTCACTATTAGCCATTCAAATCCGATCTTTCAAATGTAAAGTGATCTGTGATTGGTTGCAACATAATCCCAATCTCAAACCCATGTTCAAAGGGAGCATAATCTCTTGGCCAGATCTGCAGTTGCATCATGCAGATCCCTGTTCACGTGGTTCACTTAAAGGGATTTCTAAAAAGGAAAAAAAAGTAGACTCTGATCTGTCGGCGCATTACGTTCACCCAAGCCTACTCAACTCCAAGTTAGGGGCGAGTTTACACTGTAAAATGGTAGATAGAGCGCTGTTAATGGTGAAAATTGTCTTCTAAAAGTATGGTACATGGAGTGATACAAATAGTTTTCACTTGTGTTCTAAAAGTATGGTACATGGAGTGATACAAATAGCTTTCACTTGTGTTCTAAAAGTATGGTACATGGAGTGATACAAATAGCTTTCACTTGTCTTCTAAAAGTATGGTACATGGAGTGATACAAATAGCTTTCACTTGTCTTCTAAAAGTATGGTACATGGAGTGATACAAATAGCTTTCACTTGTGTTCTAAAAGTATGTAGATTACATGATATGAATGACTGTTACTTCCGTTCTTAACAGTATGCAACATGGAGTGATATAAATGGCTGTCACCTGTTTTTTAAAAGCATGGCATATGGCACGATATAAATATCGGTCACTTGCGTTAGCAAAAATATGGTAGATGGAGCGATGTGAATAGCCGGTACTTATTTTCAAGAAAGTTTGGACATTTACATGATATCAAAGTTTCTGCAACATAGAATCATTTTCATATATAGTCGATGAATAATTTTATCAATATTCTCTCTCTCTCTCTCATATGTTCCAGACCCCTATATTCATAAACATCTCATGTGACAAATGTTGCAAAGCAAAACGAACCTCTTAGCTGCCTCTTAGCTACCATATACACTTCTTAATATACGATTCAATAAAAAAAACTCGAATTAAGAACATTTTAGGCATGCAAAATATCATATTTACACCAGAAATTGATGAAAACAGGGGATTGCTTAAGTTTATTTTGATATCCTGTACTTAATTTCCTACTGACAAAATAGTATATGAACTTTTGGTACGAGGCTATGCTATTAGGTGCAGACAAGGGAGTCCCCTTAATTAACAACGCGAAGCTCAACAAATAAAAAAAAATAAAAAAATGCCGCGAAACACCTATTTTTCAACGCTGATAAAAATTCGCTGACTGTAATGAATGGAAGCATGTGTGGTTTGTATGCCACTCTACTAAATAAGTAACAAAATATGTAAGTGTCTTATTTCTTATCACATTAACATATTAACCATCAACATTGAAAAAAGCATTAAAAATTTTTTTTTTTAAATAAACAAACTAGTGGAGTCATATCTAGATGCAAAGTCCGACAGGGCCCCATGGTCACTAGCTGAAAATATTGCACTGTCATGTATACACTCAACTTGATTTAGAAGGGGAGGCAATCCCGTCTTACAATGGGTATATGAATCAGACCACTAACTTTTAATTGATCAGGGTATCAGTCTCGGAGTATGTGTTTCGCTGTAGCCAATATCATACGCGGGAAACTAGTAAAATTTGTGTCTCCTGGTTAGTTAGTCGCGTGGAGGAGTGCGTGGCAGGGAGCATACGTTTTTTTTCCTTCACTTTTTGAAGCTTTTGTAAGTGCTTGCAACTTCTCCATAGAATCTATCTGTGCACGTACACGTTTTCAATTTTTTTATTGGCAGACCAAAATTGTATTGTGCCTACCCAGTGCGAAACTACTTATTAAGATGCCCTTTATAGGTACCCCGCATTAGGGACATTTATGTCTAGAAAATGCCCGGAAGCACATCATTTTGATTGTTCAGAAAGTGTGTGCTCACTTCAGTCATGTGTACGTGTGATGTGTACTCCGACATCTAGTGTACAAAATAGTTTTGTTTTCTCAAACATTAACATTGATGTCTTAGGAAAGTGAATTAGTGCTCTGAGATCTATATTTTGTGCAGTTTCCATTACATTCTGATGCAATCCAAAGCATACCGTGTTACAGAAGTTAATGACAATTCTCATAACGTAGTACAGAGTATTAACAATATTCCTAATTTGATTTAGGACATATTTTACATCAGCGTATTTTGAGGCGAACCATTATTCGCGCGAGGTGAAAACTCGATCCTCAGCCTTATAGCAATCATCCCATTTAGGACCTGAATTTGTGATACTGTCTGCATTATATAGTAAAAATATTCTACTGTTCTCAATAAATGTTCTAAAATGTTCTAAATAAGGCATTTGTTCACAATGTTAAACATTGACATATTTAATAGACTGAAATGACTCTCTTATGTTGAAAACGGAAAAGGCCAAGTCTTTCACAGCACCACTATGGCGTTCTTTCGTAAAGGAAACAACAAAAAGCTGATGCATTACATCACATACAATACACCTATACTCATCAAACTTTAATCATATTTTCAGCTACAGTGATCGAACCAACAAGGAACAACAGCAGCAGTAAAACAATGTACTGATTCCCTCATGTTCTTAGTTACGCAAGCAGTTAGAGATGAAGATTGATGCTCATATTTCAAGGTTGTTTCTTTTTTTTTCTTTCTTCTTTGATATGCAGCATATAGAAGTGAAAAGCAAGATTAAATTAATCTCTTCTATTATTATTGTGCCCTTACAGCCGGTTCAGAAAGATCCGTAAAACAAAATCAAAATATTCCAGAACAGTGAACCATGGTTCAATTAAAAAATAAAAATAATATTTAAAAAAATGTGTTTCATATCATGCTCTCTTGAGAGTCTGCCAGATGGTGTTTGGGGTTGTCCCAGCGAAGAACCGGTGATAATTCACCGACTGTACCCAGGTACCGTATCTAAGGGGCCACTGTCTCTCTCACAAGCCGCCTGAAAAGCATTTTCCTAAATTAATATTGAAAAAGTCCGTCAAAAGAAAAACTTGAGCAATAGCCATGGCTTGCCATCGCAAATATATTTTTTATTACAACTCCATCCCTACCTCTCATCTCTAGCTCCAGACAGTGACCTAGGCATTAGAACCTAAAATACATTATATATATATATATATATATATATATATATATATATATATATATATATATATATATATATATATATATATATTCACTATTACTGTATGTATGAAGTTTGATAAGATAATATTTAAAAATATCACTGTAGTCAAATTTTAATTCCATTGATCTTTAACACCCTCCAAGAGACAGCAGGAGATGAAGCCAAAATAATAACCTTCTTCCAGATTTCGCCATATATAAAAGATAACTATCAAGTTTAACGAATCTCCTCACGGCGGTTAAGAAGAAAATAGTTACTGACAGAAGACGGACTGAGAAACAGACAGACGGGAGATATCCCAAAGTCATCACACTCTCTTTAGCGTGGGGATACAATGAAAAGAAATTCGTATTTTAAACATTTCGCAATGTAGGTGTAGATTAAGACAGTAGACTACAAACCTTTTTATGAAGCTGGAGGAGACAAAAATAATTCGCCTCCATTAATATAAGCCTTGCATGTGATGTCGGTTAGTGTTTTGTAATACGGGACTGATTCACTTTAAGTGCTCTTCTTTACACATCATTTAGCTCCCTCCTATCGTAAGAGAGAGAGAGAGAGAGAGAATATTGATACAATTATTCATCGACTATATATGCAAATGATTCTATGTTGCAGAAACTTTGATATCATGTAAATGTCCAAACTTTTTCGAACGCAAGTAGCTGCTATTCACATCGATCCATCTAACATATTTTTTTTAACGCAAGTCACCGGTATTTGTATCGGGCCATCTGCCATACTTTCAGAACACAAGTAACAGCTATTTGTATCATTCCATGTACCATACTTTTAGAAGACAAGCGACACCCATTAACAGCGCTCTATCTACCATATTTGTAGTGTTAAACGTGCGCCTAACTTGGAGTGGAGTAGGATCGGGTGAACACAACATAAGAGTCTACTTTTTTTTCCTTTTTAGAAATCCCTTTAAGTGAACCGCGTAGACACGGATCTGCATTATGCGACTGCAAATCTGGAGAATATGATCACTTTTACCTTGGGTTTGAGATTGGGATTCTGTTGCAATAGTTCACATGTCACTTCACATTAGAAATATCGGATTTGATTCGCTAATAATTACATCTTAATCTCAAATTCATACTTAGAGTTTTTGATTTCCAGACCTGGACCTACAGGGTTTCCTAACAAATGAGTGTTATATATTGGTAATATAAAAAAAGAAAATGCAATAACAAGAGAAACAACGCCTTTATCACATGAAGCGATTTGTTTTCTATTAGATCATATTTACGATAGACGCATCGAGTAGAAGAATACGAGCTTTTTTTAAACAAAGTTTCTAGTATGACATTATCCATGGTGTGCATCAACAGGTAGAATACATATTAAATTTGATTACATACGGATGCTCTCTCTCTCTCACCCACCCACCCACCCACACACACACACACACACACACACACACACACACAAACACGTACACATACACACACACAAAAGCATATACAGGCTCATGGTTAGATAGATAAATATATAGATATGTTAGATAATTGCATAGATAGATAGATGGCTCAATAGATTCTCACATAATTAGGTAAATAGATAGGAATGTAGGTGTATACATACAACTATATTTTATTTTCTAAGATCTCTGAGATTATGATACAATCTATTTTTATCCAATGAGAATCGTCCGTTTGATTTGCTGACACTATACAAGTTAGCGTCATCTCAGTATTAATACAGATCAGTATCCCCAAGTTTCCATTGACGTACCAGAAGAATCAATAATATTGCTGTATTCAAGGTGTATCCTCGAAGAGAAATACTTTGAGAAAACTGATATTCGATTCATGTCGCAGAAACAGTTTCGGGTTTGTTTCTCGGGTATCTTAATTTGAACCAATGAGATGACGATTTTTCAGACGAAAACACTTTTTTTTTTGTATTTAATGCAATATGGTGCCTTAAAATGGTAGCTAAAGCAAATGAGTACTGATTTCATAGGTTTGCATTCATATAAAATTCAAAACTTCTTCTAGAGGAAAAGGTATTTGTGTAACTTTTAGTGGACGTATCATGACTAATATTCCCGACGCGATGCTCTGACTATTTTTCAGTATCGATCATATTAATTTTTAATTGTTTGGGGAAGTTCTATTATGTCAATTCTCGGCACGCCGAGCACAGATAATTCCTCCATATATCCAAAGTTTAAATATTTAACGGATAAATATGGCTATTAGCGAAGTCTCTACTCGTCTGATGATCATTCTCTGTATGAATGTATGTATGGATCTAAATACCATCTCATCTCCCTACTACGAACCCATCGATCTTCCTAACTACTGTCTTTTCCAACTCATGAGGAATATGTTAGAGAGAAATTTCAACATATATAAATATATATAAAAACATCGTTTATTCTTTAGGCAAGCGTTTGTTCATATTTACATTAGGTAGATCGTGGCTTTATAAATTCAAACACGCATTCTGTTTAAAAATGTTTCTATAGGGTAGGGGACTTCGTGGTGTTCTTGCTAAGAAACTATGCTGTATCATTATGTAAACGTTCTTAATGCGCATGTTTTCCAAAAGGATTTGTCTAAATTGGAAATGGGGATCGTATGGTGTCGCCAGTGTAAACCGAACAAAGCAAGACATGCATTTTCATCAGTGTTATAGAATGTGTTCACTGTAAAACTGTTTCTTTACTTTCGTAGCTGAATTGATCCCGGTTAGTGTGACATTACAAGATCTTTTATGGGACCCCATCATGATATCGAGAATGTTCATTAAAAAATCATATTTTAAAAATGTTCATAGGTTAGCAAAAGAATTTAACATTGCAAAAATGTATGGGGTCAAACGGGAATTTAATATGGGAAAATTATTATGGAGTCAAAATTTATGGGATCAAACGTATTATCCGACACTTATTTTTTTTAGTACTTTCCAAGATCCATTTTTTGATGTACTATCCAACACACCCACTTTACTATCCAATACCCCGTACATACTATCCCACATTTTTTGGAAGACATAGACATACACAAACACATAAACAAAATTGACAATGATTGATTAGTATATATTTTCTAAGAGATGTGAATGAGACCCTGAAAGGGGTCTTTTGTTGTCCTGGACTGTTGAGATGTTAACGACGATATCCAGGACGGCTATGTCTCACCATGGGCTTGACTACAGCGCAGGGTCTTCTCTTTCTGAAGGAGACAGTGACCTCATCTTTCTCCATCTTCCATTCATCCTCTTCTCCCTGCTGCCGCTGTTGCTTCTGCTGCTGTTCTCTTCCTATTCTTCTCTTTCTCTTTGGATCTCTTCTTGCAGGACATCTTCCACCATATTTTCCTCTCTATGAAGCGGTGTCTTACCCTGTGCATGGGCACCAGGGCTTCTCTTAGTTCTTCGATCTTAGATGACATAGCTGTTGACAAGTCAACGTTGGGTGGCAAGACACACCGCTTTATATGTGAGAAGCACAGACGTGAAGGAAAACATCCCTCCGAGTCAGAAAGTAATGAAGTTCCCAGGTATTCATTCTTTTCAGAGGTAATGATAAGTTATCAGTTTACACGTTACTTTTTGCTTGAAAATATCTGTCAAGTAAGTCGATGAATGGGAAGTCTCGGTACTCGGTTGCAAGAGAGCTTCAATGCATTTCGTCTCCAAAGAAGTCAGTGGAGATAAGGAATGCTCACGCAAGTCTTTATATCACTTTTTTAAGATCTTCTCTTCTGAGATGAGGGTCCATACGTCTTCCAGATACTCTTCAAACTTGTCTTTTGGACTCATCATCGAATATTCGTCGTATCGTTTCTGACTAGGATGATCGATTTGACAACCATGATAATGTTCTCTGGTCAGTTGTGTGATTCTTTCAGCCAAGAGACAAGCCAAACTGGAGACTAAGTGTCGTTCTTGTTCTGGCCATCTTGACATCATGACTGTATTATTCTCCGCTTCACTTGTGGTTTGTGACTGATGTTCTGAATAGAACACATCCTCTTCGCCTATCTCCATTGCTTCATGTTCCATCTTTTGTTTCTTCTAATAGTCTAGGATCACTTCTCTTTAACTGTTGATTTCCTGAGTATTGTCGAATTCTGCATACAAGATGACGTTCACTATGTTCGCCAGAGCTAGTGCAAACTGAAGTTCAACACGAAGTTGGCCCGATTGTATAGGATGGAAATGTCCTTCGTCGCTGAATTGGTCTGGAGTGAAATCTAAGCCTCATAAAGCATATCCTCCTGCATAAACGTCGTCTGAATTCCTTGGCTACTGTTGGTTCCAAATTGTCCATTGGCTTTAAACAGTGTCAAGTAAGATGTTAAGTAATTTTTCTGGGCAAAGTTCGGTTCAAACAATCTAGTATAGAACATGTGGCCATCTTGGGTGACTTTTATCTTGGACAGGTTAAAATGTTCGAACTCTAAAGGATTTTGACGGCAGCATTGCTGACGATGCCGATGAGCAAATGTTTTGGTAGTTGACCTTGGAAAACATGATCTTCGATATTGAATTGGAGTCCAGAGGCAATGGTAGAGGTTTTGACTTCCACTCGTCTTAAAGGATACTTATCTATAGTTCTGCTCATGAGTTTGACTGATGTCGTTTCTCACTTCAGGTAAGACTTCCACACGTCGCACGTAAAGTCTGGCTTCTTCGAATTTCATTTTGTACTCGTTAGCATTAGCCATCAAATGGAACACGGTACTACTTCGATTCAGTCTCAGGCGTATATCCACTCCATTAAAAAAATACTTATCTTGCAACCACATGTCCAAATGCAACCGATCTATCATTTCTAAACTCAGTCCTTGTTTGATTCTTTTGACGGTCGTTAAATCCACCATTCTGGTCTGAATCATTATCTGCAGTGAAAGCTGTGTCGTTGCACTTGTCCAACGAGTCCAGTTTCCACACCACTGAAGCATCCAGATGCGTGTTTTTGGCTTCTTTTCCGTACGTCAAGAGATTTTCCAGGTACACTCGGTAAGGGTAAGTGTCCATGATGCTGTTCACTAATTTGTTATTCAAGTACAAATCCACTTCTCTGAACAAGGAATGCATGAAATTGTTGACGGATGCCACTGTGGCATCGGTGCCTGTACTGATGTTGTCAATTTTGAGAACTTTGACTTTCAAGTACTAGTAACTGTTATTCAAATCGATGTAATCTTCGGTTTGTTCGATAAGGTGCTGAGGTGATCAAAGAGGACACTGGATGAAATTCTAGCAATTAGCATTCTTGCATCGTATTCATCGTCGGTGACAGGGCCAACAGATCTAGTTCTGACTTGAAACATTCGCAAGAATCTCGGTGCATTATTTTTCTTTTTCTAGTTAGTACTCAAGAACGTCCATTCTCTGACAGCTGTTTTCGTTCATTTCTTATTCTTTTCTGGTCGTGCCTAAGAAGTCTGAATAGTTTTCGACGAATCCTTCTGCCTTGTCTTTGCTGTAACGTAGAGGAGGAAGTAATGCTTTCGCCAGAAGTGTGAACCGAATTTATAGGAGTGTCTCAGTGCCCTAGGAGGTCTTTTCCAGTTTGAATCAACATGTGTTTTTCTGCTTTCATCAAGGGTTTTGTTGGTCGATGAGTACACGTTGGAGAAATTCTTTTCCCTGCGTCGAAGCTGCATTTTGTAAAGCATATAATCCTCGAGTGACCATCGATTTTAAGATGGGTGTTACCGTACGAAAAGATGATTTTAATATATCCCCTAAACCATGTCCTCGTTGTCGAGCGACTCCTCGGTACACAGGATACATCTGTTACAATTAAATGGAGAATCGCCTTGGAAAATGTAGTTTCGTAGTTACTTTTCCTTTCGAGAATATCATCTTTTCTCCCAGATCTCCTTTTATACTAATATTGACACTGTCGAAATACAATTTACTGACAGGAAAATAATGAGGATGTACAAATTCTCGGTGAACGTGATATGTGTTTCCTCCTTCATTGTAAGCAGCTATGTCAGAATCCATTTTGAAAGGAATGACTCTCAGCAACGGAGCCAATGTGTATCCCAAAACGTTGTACTCGACGAGATCCGAGTACACAAACATCAAATTGAGTCATTCATTCGATTCGATAGGGCAGCGAAAATACTTGTAGAATTGATCGTTGTTGTGAATGTTTTTCATAGGAACGAGAGAGGTGTATCGACCCAGGATAGCAAACAAACCGGGAGACAAGTAATGGACATCGTTTGGCCGTCGGAAAACTCCATTTTATGACTATGAGAAATGGCATAGTATTCGATCAGTACACTTTGGTGTGTTTTCTCCAGTGCTTTGCCAAAGTGATCATTGAAAATAGCTGAAATCGTATGTCGAGCATTAGAATAATATCCTGTAGGAATTCTCATTGGTTGGCGATGCTTTTTTCGATTCGTAATAGACAGGATAATTTGTGTCCAAATGTTCTTGGACTTGTTCATTGAGGATATCGACGGTGAAAGTGCTTTGACCCTCGTTGATACTGATTACTTGAGTAGGATGAATGATTTCTACCAAAGCGACTTTCCAATGAACTTCGTGATCCGATTATATGGATTGGGGTAATTTGGCCGTGAAACAACATAATGTGTTGTTGGAAAACACATCCATAGAACTGTCACTATGTAATGTTAAATAAAATGGGTTATTCATAGTTTGATGGTTCTGGTCTCCGAAGAGTCACTCGTTGTCAAAAGAGGATGATTTTTCAAATATTCCAGAAGAGGACTGCTGCTGTGACTGGAAGGGTTGTTTTATGACTCGCGTTGGTGAAGCTACCGCTATTGTTTTTACTGTCGGTATATTTCAACGACCGATTGGGAAGAAGATAACCAATACAACTGCTGAGTAAAATAGTCCACAACTGGTTATCTCCTTGTTGCAAAGTCATATTTCCAATGGCTGCTCTTATGACAAAATACACGGCACAAATATGGCAGAGAAAGACGATTTGACTTTTAGGAACACGTTCTCCATACCACACCCACTGGGGTTGTTTTGCAGTTATTGGAAAGAGGAACTCTGAGAAGTAGATGTGGCTGTGTTTAATGGCATGGTGGTAGCTTTTACTTCTTTTTACAGTCGATGACTTATGAAGCAGCAATCCAAGAATTGAAACTGGGTGGATATCCTTTGCAACGAGCTTTAACTTCTTTTAGTCGATGTTTTACTACTTTACGTTTACTTCGATCGAGAATGCTTTATATATCGTACACGTCGTCTTCTTTCTTAGTCACTCGTTGTAACTCAGGAAAGTAAAAGTTCTTTTTAACACTTCTCCGATCGTACCTTCCAATTTATATACAGGATGATCACGTCCACGTACTTGTCCTGTGACACGAAACAATTATGTTGTCCAGTTGGGTAAATAATCTTTGTCAAAAGTACGTTTTGTGTTTTTCTAATGTGAACTCAATCTCCGGTGTAATGTAGTAATTGACGAGCTGTCAAAGTAAACCATCGTAACACTTCTTTGAGACTAGTTTCTAACAAATGTGAACGTACTTGTGGATTTTGTTTGCGACTGATGGCATACAGTGCACGAATCAATTTGCTAGGAGGATGAGATTGAAAGGAAGTCATGTTGAATACTGTTAGAAAGAAAAGGAGTGAAGGATGTTTTTTTTAGTGGGTTTTTTTGTTGGACAGACGAAAACGAGGACACGACCTCCATCTTTCTGGACACTAACCCTGAAACAAATTTGTACGAAATCTCAAATAATCGAGAGTGGTAGGTTTTATTTCGATTAGTAAATACGCATGTCGCAATTGAGTGGCATTGTTATACGCATAACGTAGACAAAGGTGTTCCTAACTGTTTGGCTAATACTTAAACCTGAGATTTATCTCTTGGACTTTTAAACAACACCACATAATGTGCATTGAGACTGATGGTGCGATGCGCATTACTTTTTTGAAATAAATTTTGATTAAAGTAAATAATATTTGCATTACGATTATGTCCTTTTCGAGTAAACCAAAGTTTAATTTCCAAGCATCAAATCCAAGACTTTTCCAGTCAGGTACATCCTTCCAGTCGTAAATCTGTTGCTATAACCAACTGGCGATACACACCTCTTGGTAAGTATGAAGAATCGATAAACTAATAAACATATGTCTTCTTCACACGGAGGTACACAACTCGTATTCATCACTATTCGCAACACTTTTAACACAATTAGATTTTCGTGCACATATAAAGTTTTGGTGGTTATGTCTTTGCATGTACTGTTCATAAATTTGCCACAAAGAATTTGGTGGTAAACGAAATCAAAGTAAGGTAGTCACTAAAACACTCACCACATATCGTCCAAAATTCAATGGAATTTTGTCGTCTTGTGGGATCAGTTCTTTTAAAAGTACTTGGTAATCCACTAAGCCTTGAAGGGTGTCACTGACTTCCTTCCACGGAATTTGGTACAACACTGATGACAGAAGTCGTGGCATGTTAAGTTTTATAATGGCTTCGCAGTTGATCAATGTCTGACCATTTAAACATTTTCAAAGTAACCAGTCTTCTTATAGACTTCAGATACCAATGACTAAAACGTGCATGCCATTTCAGATGCTATTGTTCTTTGCGTTTCACTTGAATCTTGACAATTCTCTGTAAATGCATTCTCGCAGTTCCAGTGGTAGATTCTAAATGTGCTCTTCAAAACTAGTCATTCACAGGAATGTCTTTTTTGTGGAAATAGTTATACTTTTTACAAACAGTATCTACTGGTAAAGACTGGACAAAAAATGTTTCAGTCATTAACCCACAACACACCACACGTCTTGAAGAAGTCTCTTTCAGAGGTGATTCTTCTTTTAAAAGTTTTTTGCAATCCTGTAGGTCTTCGTCCTCTGTAATTCTTTGTAGTATTCCAACCTTATAGGCAGAAGTAGTGGCATCGACATTTTTCTCAGTTGTGGGTAGTTGATCACTGTCTGACCATTTGAACATTTTCAAAGTAATCAACCCTCTTATAGCATTCAGATGCCAATGGTAAAACGTCGATGTAGAAGAGGACGCAGTTGTTATTTGCGTTAAACTTGAATCTGTACAAGCTCTCTGTGAATGCGTTCCTGCAGCTCAGGAGGTAAACTACGAATTCTCTCTTCTAAAGTATTCATGAGGATAATAATCATGGCCCACCAAGGGAAGGTAGTGACAGGACGGAGATCAATGGGATGTTCCAAGAAAGCTGAATCTTTATACTCCCATTCGTGAATCTTCACACCACAAACTGAAATACTGTACTTGGTCTCTTCGTCCCAAGTAGACAAATCTAGCGGTGGCTAAAGATTTGGTAGTGGGTAATCCATTCATATCATTAGGCCATTTTTTTGGAACGTGTATTCTTCTTTTATTTGTAAATCTCAATGAGCTAGTGATATCCAGCGCGGCTTACAAGTGCGTGGATGACATCCATATGTAGGCACACGAACGGCATCACTTTTGCTAGTAGTGCGGCAAGGTCGTGCTGCATCGCTTATGTCGCAGGGTACGGCATCACCCTGGTCGCAAGGTACAGCATTGCACTCGATTTCATTGAACTTGGAGTCCGCAGTGGATCCATCACACGGTTGCTGTGTCGAATTCACCTTTATATGTCAGGGTTTGTACTCGCAATGAACTTTCTGTCTTAGAACTTTCTCCTTTTCTATACTGGATATCAGCGTGTCGGTAAAGTAACGTGTTGTGATCGGAAAGTCGCGCTCGTTTCTGGTAGACGATCTGATAGACTTTTTTTCCAAGGGCCGACTGATGATTTGGTGATTTTGCAAATGCACATTTCTTGTGAGGATCCAGCGTTTTCACGCGAAATTTTTTATCTTCTCCTGACTTTAAGGTCTCTATTTAGACGTCAAAGTTCACCATTTAACTAGAAAGATAGTTCAGTGTCAGTCCTTTCACTGTACATTTGGTATGAAGTTGTCCTTGTTTGTCTCGGTACTGGTAACCGTACTTTTTGGTCTACCACTAACAAAATTCAAAATAGTGTCTTCAAGATGTTCATCGGTCCAAGCTCTCAAACGTTCGTCTTCGATGCGTGAGTGATAGCTTCCAGGGCGATCGATGAACATTCAACTATCGGTGTCAAAGTAAAGGACTCGATCTGCTAAAGGTTCCAAGACAGAATACAGTTTAAACGGGCATTGGCTGTCACATACGTTGCAACTATAACATTTCCAAACTCGTCGTGTGTGTGTGTGTGTGTGTGTTTGTGCAAACTCTCTGACTTATTCATAATTCACCAAGATCAAATCTTCACGTATGACTTCCACGTGTTTATTGAGTTTTCCTTTGTCATCGATAAATTGAAACTATCAACTTGGATCTACCAAGTATTCCGTCTTTCGCAATATCGGACGTTGAGCCAGTTTTGCCCACAAACAATTCAACATGACTTTTGCAAACGATCGTCTTCCTTCGTTGTTATGCACGTGTTCCAAAGTGATACCTTCTAAGGATCGGTAGCGTTCTTTGAATGCCTTTTGTCATTTGGGGTCTGACACCAAGAAGGTTAGCCGCTAGCTTCTTGCTTCAGTTTTAGAAATTCGTTGACGCAGCCTAAAAAAATCACTTCGTTGGAGTCGTCGTCGTCATCCTGTTGATATTGCTCTGTGGTAGGAAAGTGCCAAAGTTCGTACACTTTCAACATTTGGTATCCACGATCGAGAGCATGAAACAATTCAGCACTCACCCACGTTCCTGTCAAAGGGTGGTTTTGGTCTTTGTGACTGGTCTTGATTACATGTTTCAGCACACGTACGTCATAAAGGAAACATCAGTTTTCCGTGGCAATGATGTGTTCTGTCGACATTTCAGGGTGACCGGTGGGGAAACGAGCATATTTGCACACCCAAGGATACAAGGAAGACACATCGATGTATATGATTTGCTCTCCTTTAGATTCGTCCACTTCATACAACAAGCGTGTAGCATTGGTTCGTGCTTCAAACAAACTGTCGTGTGGATTTAGAAGTAGAACAATATTTTTTAGAGCAGAAAATAAATATAATTTGAGTAATAAAATGTTATGAAATATCGATAGAACAAGATTTTGCTAGGACAAACACGTCAAGTAATATCGTTCCGACAAGTCTAGAAGAAGTTCCTAATTTCTATTGAGGCAGCGACAGCTAATTTTCAAAGATCGTGTAGTCGTCCTTATTTTGAATTATCTTCCGGTTTCTTTTCCTTTGAATAGTAGCTTGAAATAGCAGCATGTAAAGAGTGTTGGCCCTCATTTATGTAAATTTCTGACGCAGTGATTGCATACACTCCTTTCTGATGTCTTCGATATTTTGTCCATCATATTCTTCCTTCTTATCCTTCTGTGTACTTTTCAGTCAATGTCCTTTTCTCTTGAAGGCAAAAATCACCAGTAATTCTGGACATGCATTTCCAGGGCTTATTACCATAGAAAATAAAAATTAGTTGACCTTCTCATTTTAGTACATTTTTGATTCACAATTTAGACATGCTCTTCGTATTTAAGAGGGTTCGACTAAACTGACCAAGGAGACTATATTTATATGTAGTTATTTTCGTTTTGTTCGAGAATAATCCTTTGACTGGAACACATGCGTGTGCTCTGTACATCCGTTTGTCATTAACTTAGAAATCGATCAAAAGTCATCTATTACTAAGGAAAAAAAAAGACTTCCTTTTCATTAGTACTTTATACATTCATCCCTTAATACCATATTTTCTCCATTAAATAGGGCAACCTTCTTAAATTATGAGTGATTTTAAGCTTTATTAAGGGTTAAAGGAGAACAGTGTCCACCACATCGTAATCTTTGACGATACATTTAAATTCAAGATTTGTTTTCAAACGCCAATCATAGTCGTGTTCCACACATTTCTATTACTTGGTATCCTTGGCTCTCTAAACTCTGGCATCGTTGGTATGTTTGGCCGTACAACTCTTCCATGGTGAACTATAATAAATAATTTTTCAGGTCTCGTTGAGGAAAACAAGTAGGGCATTCATGAAATAAACATCCCTGAAATTCGTAGACTATCTGTGGGTTTTCAAAATCCCAGCCATCCACGGAAAGGGTTCCAATTTTCTTTTCTCCACCGTTTTAGCATGTTGCATCTACTTGTCTTCAGTGTCACACATTAATGCGCCAAGGTTTGCCTGAATATCGACGGCTAACAGAGAGATAGGATTGAGATGGTAAGATGGCTAGTTTGTTCTCGGCAAAGAACTGTTTTCCGTAAACTAGTCCACACGCTTTGGTAATGGTAGAAGCTTCCTTAAAAGGATCTATACATCCGTGATCCAGAAATAATTGTCGAAATGTTCCACAGCACCGTCGTAAAATGTCCACATCGTATCTGAAATATTTCAACATCTCTTCTTCAAAATCAAAAGGGTCTGAAGAGTGGAGTACCAAACGTAGAAAACTTCACGTTGTTCTGTGTGCATACAGTCAGGGTAGTAGTAGCGAACTTAAAGCAAATGTGGGAGGACAACGTGTTGATTAGCTTCGGTATTGAAAATGTGTGGAAAATAGCCTTGAGCCATTTCTGTCATTCCAAACGTTTTAGGCATTCTACTCAAAGACATAGCCAAATTACTCATGGAATCTTTAAATTGTACGTTTCCACTTTCATGTAAATGATTTTTACTCCGTTCACGGTCACTGTTTGAAATTTGGCATCTTATTGTGAATAATATTTGAAAAGAAATTGTCAGTCGTATCCCGAGAAATTGTGAGCCATGACTGTAGCGTATCGATGACAGTAACGCTTGACTTCCTCTTCGCTCCAAGTGTCGTCGATGGGGTCTAAAATCCATTCGGCAAAGTCAATAAGAGAGCGTGGGATCCACGAAATATCTTTTCTCTTCCTCTTGGAATCACACTAGAATTTGGACGGTGAATAAACAAAGGTTCTTGTATACACTTGTCACAAGCACGATAAGCTACACAAAAATTAGGGATGTGAATTCCAGTCGCTTGTGAACATTCAAAGTCAAAAAAGATAAAATCCACACGTTTCTTATTATTCTTGTTCTGATGGTCATTTAATACTTCTTCAAGTTCATGGTCATATCTTTGAATGTAACACTAATGATTGGAGTCAACAACTTGGTTACAAATTCGTCATCTTTTCTTTCCTGGACAAACGTGTGACTCTTGGTTATTCGTTCGAACAGGATGTCCGCATATGGACAACGGTCTCAATAATTCGCAAGCACTTTTTTGTTGTTGGAATTGTTTCATCCGATATTGTTTGTAACAGGCTGGAATGACAAATTTTCACTTGCAAGTAGAGCAATCAATTCTTTCTTTTCCTTCAGAAATACAAGGTCTGGAAGCTAAACACCCACTGCATCTCTCTCCACACTAACTATGTTGCTCCCGACTGTAAAACCCTTGGTCACATTTGTCGCATAAACGTGAATGTATTTTCCCGCTGGGAAATCTGGTCATCGAAACACGAGAGTTCCGCGAACAACTTGAGGGTATACTTTCAACGACTTGAAGTTTTGCATTTCAGGAATTCCACACACGGTCTCCTTAGATATGTCAGCTTGTTAAAAAAGGAGTTCTGCTTATCTCCGTTGGTTAACTCCGATTGTCTAATGCTCCCCCATAATCTTTTCCATTCTGCTGTATAGATTTTCACTGCATGAGTTCGAGCCACAACGATGGCACGGGCTAAACACATTTGATCTTGATGGTTGTTAATTTCGACGATACTTCGTTTGGTACTGCGAAGATCATCTACCAATAAAACATTTTTGCGTTGTCCGTTACCTCTTGGAGATGAAACGTGCATCATGTGAAGAGTAGCTTTTCCATCAGTCATGTCAAACCCGTCATTGGATTGTTGAACTTGTTGAAGCTTGTCCAAGATTTTTTAAGAAGTTAATTCTGCAGGTGTATTAAACTCGATCCACACAGGAGATTTCAAACTGTTATGAGTGATGGATAGTCTCAAATGATCGTCATCTTGAGCTTGGCACAGTCGTTTCAATGTCTCTAATAATGATTCCCATAAATCTGTAATGAAACCCGCTGCTTTCTCTTGTGGCACTTGAGACTTGAACTCTTTAAATGTCACCGTGTACGTGTAAGCAGTAGTTCGAAAATTTCTGGAAGGCACTTTTTGGGTAGGTCGAATGTAAAAACAATCTTCAGGAGCTACCGAACGACTTTCTTTCTTGGCTGATCTTGACTCTCTAGGTCTTGTAGTGGAGGTAGATGGTATTTAATCAGGATCACTCATGTCCTTTTCTTGGCTGACCTTGACTCTCTAGGTCTTGTAGTGGAGGTAGATGATATTTAATCAGGATCACTCATGTCCTTTTCTTGGCTGACCTTGATTCTCTAGGTCTTGTAGTGGAGGTAGATGATATTTAATCAGGATCACTCATGTCCTTTTCTTGGCTCACCTTGACTCTCTAGGTCTTGTAGTGGAGGTAGATGATATTTAATCAGGATCACTCATGTCCTTTTCTTGGCTGACCTTGACTCTCTAGGTCTTGTAGTGGAATTAGATGATATTTAATCAGGATCACTCATGTTCTTTTCTTGGCTGACCTTGACTCTCTAGGTCTTGTAGTGGAGGTAGATGATATGTAATCAGGATCACTCATGTCCTTTTCTTAGCTGACCTTGACTCTCTAGGTCTTGTAGTGGAGGTAGATGGTATTTAATCAGGGTCACTCATGTCCTTTTCAAAATCGCTAGCATGAACTTGTGCTCATACTTTACTTAGCGTATGAGGTGACACCGAAAGTCGTTGTCTCTTGGTTTCGTCTGGTTTCTCGTTGGAAAGGTTTGATCTTTTCATCTTGATTCAAAATTTGTTTTGACTAGGGTACACACTCTCTCCCATATGTATTGAGAGACCTCCTTACCCTCAGAGAATACATTCATTCAGTTTTCAATCTGGGAAGATGGATCAGAGATTTACAGACAGTCATTCGAAAGTACACTTCTGACTACTCCACTCGATATAATAGTCAAAATACCTGCTATGTTTATCAAGACAAAGGACACTGTGCTTCAGAATGTCCACAACGTCAAAGAAGAGGAACCATTACTAAGACAGGAAAAAAGAGAGATAAAAGTAAAGATAACTGTTATCAATGTCAAGAAAAAGGGCATTGGTCTTTAGAGTGTCCCAAGAAAAAAGAGAAGGAGGAGGAGGAGAGGTGTTCAGTACAAACAGAAGAAGCACCCATACCATTAAAGAAATTCAAGAAGGCGAGACAAGAAGAAGTAAAGGAGAAGTACCCATGCCAGTGAAGAAATTCAAAAGAGAAAGACAATGAAAGAAAGAAAGAAGAAAATGGACTTTTGTGCTGTGTTTTGAAATTTTATTCGTGATTCTATTCAAAAGAATATACCAAAATTTAAATAACAAACGTAAGTGAATCTTTGTTATGATTTTTTTCTTTAGTATGGATAAGATCTTCACACACCCACACATATTTAGGGATTTAAGTTTTTTTTGATTTGGCAACCATTGAGTTGTATCTCTCTTTTCTAGAGATCTGGTTGGCCCTGAAAACAGCCATTGGGGTTGTTAACTAAAGAGGGTTAACACATACCACACCGCTTCATAGTTCTTCTCTGCAAACTTCTCCTCACAGCCAGTTCCAAGACTAAGACACGCTTCAAGTAGTCTTGCCTCTCCACATAGATTCCTTTCTTCCATACAGCTGTATATGTGATCCTACTACTCAAAATTATTGCTAAAAATCTGTGTTTTATGTTATATGTTTGTGTATGTCTATGTCTAATTCTATGTTCACAACCAAACTAACACTTAAAAACTTCCTCTTGTGTGTGATAGTATGTTTGTATGTATAGTGTGTCTATAAACACTCCTACCCTTGCTTGTTTGTGTTTGATAGTGTGTGGATATTTCATCCCATACTTGTACACCCTACCTCCCTCTTGTATCATAGTACACGGTATGTTTACGTGTTTGTAAGTATAATGTGTGTAAGCACTCCTACCTTTTTAGGTTGGATAGTAGGTGTAGGGTTTGTAGTCACTACATACGGTGTGTTGGATAGTACGTATGGGGTAAACCTACGACGTAATGTTAATTCCCGTTTATGACCCCTCATCGCCCCATATTACTACTTATATGTATTCAGAGGGTTTCCATTGCATGGCGATTAAAGGCGAACCGTGCCGCCGTTAGACCAAAGATGCATAGTAATAACATGAAGACGCAATATTATTAATATTCATTATTTCGATAAAACAAAACTTGCAGACAAAATGCTCTACAATTTCATGATTTCCTTCTTGTTCCACCATTTATAAATTTATCAACTTTCATTCAATTGCATCAAACGGTTCATCAGGTATTTCTTTCATACAGACATGAGTGAGAACAGAAGCCCTTCCATTATACTGATCGACACGACTATGGATACATGCAAAACATAATAGAAACAAGACATTATACATGAAAACTACCTTAATTTAACTAGTGACATGTTGTCACTGTCAATATCAAGCCCATACTTACAGTTACATTACAATTTATGACATTTCTAAATTAGAATGTATTTTGTTCTTTAATAAAATTCAGTGACGTATTTACGTTTTTACCCAAATATTGATATTGTTTCAGCATTTAGAAAGTATTATTTCTTAAATCATCTGAATATTGACTCTGTGGAAAATACAAATGTCAATCGACATTTAGAGTTTTATTGCATTAAGCTAAAGACTTTCGCCGTTACCTTATTACTGTGTATGTTCTAGAAAGTTTTTAAAACTGTTTGAAAAGCACAAAGATAGAAACAAGTACACTCCCCAACCTAAATATATACGTACTGTACTTAATTACTGTGTGAATTGAAGAGTTGAGTACAGTAGAGTACAGTAGTCTACTTCTGTAGAATATATATATATATATATATATATATATATATATATATATATATATATATATATATATATATACATACATACATACATACATACATATATCTCTTTAGTAGGGAATATGGAAGAAACTAAGAAGGATGGTTTTCATATTTTCTCCAAAATCTGTCACAAAATTGCTTCTTTCTACAGTTCTACAGCAAACAAGCGAGTGTGACAACAAGCGTGAGAGTCTGACAGCAGTGTATATTGGATAACCGAAGAAACATAACTACCATGCTGACAATTTATACACTGGCGGTAGCGCCTCCGTTTCTCAAACTAATTACTGAAAGGACGCCAGCAAAAGCGATTACCCCTTGTGTTTACCTATAAACCCCGATAAATGCAAGCTGGGAAAAATTTAATCACAGTCAAACAGTGTATCCAGAATTCAGCTGGAAAAAAAATCTTATATGACTTCGTTTCGTGTAAAAAGGGGCCAGAAGTATATAATTCATACATCTGTTCACGTGCTGGAGAGAGATCAAGAAAGAGAGGGAGAGTTTGCGCATGAAAATATAGAATTTATACGAAACATAATACCAATAGCCTTGTTGGTTGCATAACCGCGATATATGTCTGTGTATTTATAATCAATGATCGGCTATGACTGTATCCCTTCATTTCATTTTTTTCATCCCGGACAGCAAGCGTTGCAAAACTACGACAGGAGTGAAGAAAAACAAACCCCACTCATCTGATGTTTACAAAAGGAATTATTCAGTTGATATGTCTTTACTTTTAGTGGCATATCTGTCATTACTTTTAGTGCAATATCTGTCGTCGGTTATTTGCATCCCGTCATAACGAAATATCCTTTATTATGACTGCATCAGGCATTATTTCTTTGCACTATTTCGACTTACGCCTTGATGGAAATTGAACTCAGTCGAAGACATGCAACATTTCAGTAGTAAAGGACTATTATTCAATGAACTATATCTGACCCTATTACATCACTTGCCTACTTAGTGTTCAAAACAGGAAAGAACGGTTGTGCATCTCATGACAGATCCTGTTATAGTGACATCGAATTACGACAAACAGAATTTGGAAGTTACGCGCATAGAACTTCAGTAGATAGATAGAAAGATAGATATATAAAAGTCAAACATTTATCATCAAGATGATCAGTCCTAAAAAGAAACATTTCATCATGTGCTTTTCATCATCGCACTCTTAAGACTTGCAACTATATGTGCAAGCAATCATAAACTGATGCATGCATTCAATGTGCTTTTATACTTATATGCCTGCTTCAGTTAGTGATTTGATGACTTTGATTTACATATCATGCATTATGCTGGCATTCATATTTCTGTTGTGAATGATGTCTCATTAAAATAATACACAAAATATAAACACCACAGCACCAATCCGTATACGAGTACAGTGGTGTCAATAAGGTATTGTTACATTTTATTTGCTTTTCCAAATTTAAACAGTTTTTTAGTGATAACAACAAAAGCACAGGATGTTCTACAGATGCACAGGATGTTCTACATGACCAGCCTGTATAACATAACCTAAAGGTACGTTTATTAAGAACTATATTAGACATTAATATTCCTACTCATACTGTCTTTTTCAGTAAGTTTTACACAGATAGGGACCTGGGGATCAGAAAACTGTTTAAAACAATTTTCGTGTTCCCTATACAATAGCAATCAGCGATGCAAAACACCTTTACAAGGTACTTTGAATTGCTAAATGTATAATCTAAGTGACTTGGAAAGTGAACCGTGAGAGTATTGTACCATCAAAGTGTATTTTTTTCATTAATAGCGCCAAAACAATACAAAAGGATAAACTTTTTGTAAGTTTGTATTAGAAAAGTATCCCCATCCACTAACTCTATACATACATGTAGTATCATAGAACAGTTTGACCATCTATACATCACTCCTGGAATTACAGCACATCAAGGTTATTACACCAGCCGTCAGTGCTGTAGCCATAGCTAGGAGCTTCAATTCGGTTAAAATAGATCTGTTGTGGGTTTTTTGTGGTTGTTGTATATTAGTATTCTTTGTGTTGAGATTGATATAAAACACTCTACAAAAATACAATAGAAACAATGTTGTATATATGATCGATTTATTCAGCTAAAGCGGCTCGAAATACGAAGTCACCACGAAATACATAGTATGGCAAGCACAAACATTCGCTCCTAATTTTAACATTAAATTTGCACATGCCAGAGAGAGAGAGAGAGAGAGAAGATTCATACATGTATTATACAACAAAGACATTACTCTTTTTGTCAACACAAATAGTCATTGACGATCAGGCCAGTTTCCTGTCATAAACGCTTAAATCCAGCTAATTGTTATGATCTCCAGAGCTGTGGACTATTCCGAAACTTGTTATATCACACTCAAGCCTAATTGCAGGACAATCGGTAAATCAATCAGTGAGTCAATCATATTAACAAATATTCAAATAACAATGCAATTGTTATAAAGAACTGAGGATAGTTGTAGATGAAACCCTTGTGGAGGTTATAGTTACTTAATACTAGTATGTGTTATGAAGCAGTCGTATCTAATACGGTATTTTAAAATTCGTTCATTTTCTTTTCTTTATTAAAGTAATATAGTTAGTGTGCTAGATGTTCCTCTGAAATCAAAAAGTTTTATAAGGCAGTTCTCTGTATCTTTTTCTGGCATGGCAGTGGATTACTTTCGCATAATTAAATTTTGCAAACTTGTATTCATTTACATTTAATAACTTTTATAATTTTAAAAATTATTCCTGATATTCATGCAGAATGTTTGTGTTGGTTTGGGTTTCAGATCTTGTCAATTACACCACAATAAGTGAAGCATATTTCGGGACTTTGCTAAAACAAACAAACAAACATACAAAAAAAAAAAAAGAAAAAAAAAAAAAAAAAAAAAGCGCAAATCGACCAGCTGTATAATACATTGATAGTGGGACCATTCAGAACATACATTATTATTACGACAATCCTAACTTCCAGAGTTGACACGCTGTTTATATTTATTGCCGGTACGCTGATATTGTTAGCGCACTATATAGCTGGCTTTTATTCCACTCAAGGGCATTCCATCATTCTGAACGAAAATCCGACCCAGTTTAGTTCTGTTTGGTGTTTTATGGCAAAGCAACACAAGTAGGTTATTTAGTGCCGAGGGAGCTAGGGGTAAAGTGTCTTGCCCATGGACACACCAGTGTAGCCGACCCAGGCTGATCAGATGGCGGGATTCGAAACCGCCGCCTTTTGGTAACGACTCCGGAAAGTTAACCACTCAGCCACTGTGGCTCCAAAAATCCGACCCGTACATTCATTTAGTTACAAAAAGCCACAGTTACCTACAAAATGAAACACATATCACTTTTGACAGTATACAAAAGCGCCTTTTAAAATGTACATGTAAAATGATAGTTTTACTTTATCGTTCCCAATAAGTTTTTAAGTATCCACAATTACCCCCCCCCCCCCCCCACAACCACCAATAGTTCTTACGGAAACACTTCGCCTTAATTCACAAGTGGGTTTTGCCTGTAGAATTATATGTATGCTTGTGCAGATAACAGTTTTCCTTTTAATTAATTTCCCTTCCTTCTCGAAAGGACACACAAGTTTGATAAACAGAAAAGGATTTTAATTATTTTTTCTGACACAATAGTGAATCGGCACAAAGAGAACATTGATTATGCACACTGATTGTACACATTATGTGCATATTACAGTTTCTTCGTATTTTTATCATTGATTTTGTTTCTTAAACAACAAGTTATATCCCCAAAACATGATAACATACAGGTCATACGGGTGAGATTTTTATATGCAACAAGAAACAGTTTTCCAAAATCGGTCTCTGTGTAACAAGAAGTGCTTATAAATCATGCTATTTACACCTGCGTGCTGGAGTTGATTTTACCGTAAGTCAACTGAAAGTTGAATCTTCAACTTTATGCCTTTGACCTGAAACCTACTATACAGTGATTTGTGTCTGCTTTAACGCCTGACAGGTTTTTTTCACTGCAATGACCTTATTTCTTAACCAACTTGCACATGACGAACAAAGCCTAGACAGCTACATTATCTTAAAATGCAAAGAAACGTATTAGGTATTATTACATTTTATTTTGCCATGTATGCTGTAGTATTCCTGCTTTGGCTTTGACAAGAAGAAAAAGAAAAGAAAAAAAAAAAAAAAAAAAAAACACTACTGTGTTGTAAAAATAATAAGATTATCATTTTTTTTATTTCATTTTTTTTTTCTTTACAGATTTTTAATATTAGTCTGGAAAGTAAGCATAAAAAGTATCATTGTTTAAAAATGAAATCTGAATATTGGTCTGAAGAATTTATATATTCTATGTTACTAATTCGCATATTTTTAATTATTCATAAACGAGTGAAACAGAAACTTTACTTTGAAAATATAATATAGTGCGAGTTTGCTCATTTTACAAAATTGTTTTTTGCTATTCTACTTGAATAATATTTCCTGCTTTAAACTGCAGATAAGTGGCAGAACAAATTATATAACACTGGTGATTTCAGCGCTAATCTAAAATTTCAAGGCTGGTCAAAAGGGCATTGAAATAACGTTTCCATAGTTACGCACTGTTTAGATGCAGCAGTCTCCCTCATGTACAGTTCCAAAAAGGTGACGCAGACGTCAAGATAGCAGGTTTGTCTGCATTTTACGGGGCCTACTAGTGTAGTATAGACAAAATAAGTATTAAATTGGTACATGGATGTTAGGACAGGACAAAATGATGTTATCTTTTTTGTAAGCAAAGTGTTTTTCAATACAATATATATATATATATATATATATATATATATATATATATATATATATATATATATATATATATATATATATATATATATATATATATATATATAATGAACAACATTGGAGAGTCTTACACGAGTGACTGTTTCAACTGAAATCTCTGAAACGAGTTTAATGATTAGGGACTCGCAAAAGACTTAAAAATATTCAACGTAATTCATAAATTTCATCTGAAATAATCTCAAATGCAAGATGATGTTATGTATAAATACGAATGTTAGTCAATAAGAACCGCAAAAATAATATAACGAATTGACTTTAAATTACATTCGGATGCCTTGGTCATTACACCTTCACATTATATATCGTCATGACATCATTCGTTATGTCATTGGGTGTTATTAAACGTGTGTAATATTGAAAAATATTATATGGGTATATAGATTTAAATAACACAGTAGCCGTATGATAAATTCATATATTTAAAGCAGATTGTATTTTGTTATGTATGACGTTTATATAATATTATAAATATTTTAGGAATTATAAATGGTTCTTGACTTTAATATTTACTCAAACTTTAATGTTATATATCAGAAAAACACGTTTAGCTGTTGTCCTTGAATTAAGTTGTCTACTCAGTATTTGAGTTCAAGGACGGTTTGGTAAACAAGTTGTTGATTCAATTTGAGGTCAGGGTTGATTTTGTTTACATATAAAACTAGAAGTTCCTTTAGAATTATGTGTTAAAAGTCACATACACCATATAATTTTGTAGAACATTCTGTCGTGTGACCTATCTTTATATATACCACGTTTAGTGGACAGTTTTTAGTTTCGACCTTAACATCAGTCTTTAAAGAGTCAATACAGTTGTGAAAAATCATTCCAAATTCAGAGAGAGGAATTATTTAAAATATTCATTGAATTATAAAAGTGCTCACAAACTTTTGAATTTTGGATTCTGAATTGATGATTTGGGGATTTATGTGAACTTATTCAAAGATATTCTGGATTACTTCATGTTGGCACATCAGCACATTAAAGGCTATTGGCACATCAGGGCATTAACAACTATTGGCACATCAGCACATTCAAGGATACTGAAATTTATTCGGAACATTCTATATTTAGCACTTGTGATTAGGACACTTAGGATTATTGGATTATTGAGATTTTAATTCACGTTACTGTAAGTGTCTTTTGGTTTTCATTTTGATTATCTAGAAATAAATTGCTTGTTGACTTTTACTTGATTTGTTGGTTTCGCTTTCTTTCTGTTACATTTTTTGAGACCATAAAGTTGTAACCATTTACATAGACTTCGTAATAATTATTTTCGATGCCAGACGCTTTCTTTAAAATGCCAAGATGTGACGTCATGATGTCAAAAATGATGAAACATATCACAGATTCAAAACAAAACATGACGTGATCGCACTTATTTTATTAATTTTAAATCGAAGTTTGGTTTAAATTTCATTTTAGAGGAAGATCCTATACCGTAGCATTCAACCGTTGTTAACAATCACGATAGAGAGTTTAATGCAGTTAGCACTATTCGTTGCAAGAATTTTCCCTGGCATCATTATAACAGTTGTTTATATCAAAATAACTTATAAGTAGAGACTACGACGCACCAATTTTCTATCATTTTCTATTGGATAGAAAGCTTTGAATATTGTTTCTATCGCCATCTGTAGACAGAAAAGAAATAGAAACTCATTTAGTCTGCCAGTGATTGAAGTTTCCTGTTCAACTTTCCACACGTCACAATCTAAGGTTCGTTACATCAAAATATTAATAACAAAAATGCCCTCTTCCAGCAATCAGCTAACAATCGAACATGTTTCAACTTCGCCACCCCTTTCCAATCCCCCCCCCTCCCCCAACATACACACAGGTTGATTGAAGCATGTGCCTTAAGAAAGGCCAAGAATCTTATAAAAAAAACCTTTACGTAAGCCTCAGGCAAGTACATATTTATCAGTAGCAACGTTTAGTCTCAACGGCTATCAGAAAACATAGATCTGCCAATAAAACAAAACAAGCTTTAAAGAACGTTCAACCCATCAAAAGTTAATGCTTCCTACTCTGTGGTTTTTGACATGAATTGTCGACTACCAGCAAAAACAACATTGGGTTTTTTAGCTACTGTTTTATTATATAAAGGTCCTAATTTTAAAATATTAGTGTTTCTTCCACTGTGATATCAATGTTTGGCAAATTTGTCGATCCATCAAAGAGTGTATTATTTAAAAATATCAAAACTGTTCCCAAATTTTATCTCGGGTGTACACGGTATTTAGTGTTGTCCGCCCAATTTCGGCGACTTTAAGGGTCGCGGTAAAGTTACAGGATATCGCGACAAGAACAAAGATACAAGCATATACCTACTTTTATATAAACTAAAGCTCCATTAGTGTATTAAACACAAATCCACCTGATCACTCAAAGACATCGAGAAAATCGTCATGTCCATATCAACACGTACACTATATCGATCTGTTTCGGTGACCGTTTTGGAAACCAGTCCGTTTACAGTGCAGTAATAAAATTAGGTCCTCAACTACAATTAAATTGAAAATAACGAGAAGTATGAAATGTTCAAAATAAACATATTTACACAAGAATGTATGTCTTATGTGGTTCTTACTCTTCCAAATGGCATGGACATATAAATATGTCATTCCTCCTTATAACCTTTTACTTACAACAGTATATTAAATGGGTCCACTGTTTGCAGTTATGAAAATCACATTGTGCCCACTTTGTGAAAACCAAAGAAATGCAATTTTTTTTCAGTTCTTTTGGTCGATATTCCTTGCAGAGACAACA
Source organism: Margaritifera margaritifera (assembly GCA_029931535.1). Lineage (NCBI taxonomy): Eukaryota > Metazoa > Mollusca > Bivalvia > Unionida > Margaritiferidae > Margaritifera > Margaritifera margaritifera. The sequence goes on along the minus strand of JAQPZY010000736.1, from coordinate 189,840 downwards.
CTTGTCACTATTCTCGACCCCATCTTCTGCTTCACTTTTCTGATGACACAGGGACCACCTGCAATCCTGAAGGGCCTGGTTGAATACATGATGATGACTCTTTATCATGGCTTTCTTTGGTTTTCTTATCTTCTTGGAAATTTCCTTTTCAAGCTTTCATTTTTAACCTTTTTACCATTTATGTTATATTTATTGTGTGTACTTTCCAGTTGCTTGTTCAACTCTGATTCTGTGAGGGATACTCCACTAATTTTGATTCTATATTATATTCTTTCAGGCTTTGCCTCTAAACTCTTCTTACTTGCAATAAACTAATTTGGTGCTTGAAAGAACTCTTCTGGTCTGTATTTAGTAATACTATAATTGAAACTTTTTGTTTTTTGTATATGTGAAAATATATTTGTGTATGTAAATGGAGATACACAATCAGAGAGAAAAAAATAGTAAATCATTCTGGTCTGCTCTCTATAGTGAACGATACATAAAGATCACTCATTATTTTCAAACACTATATTTTGTAGAGATGACGCTTAAATACACGACAGTCACGTGATCATAGCGAGCAGACGAGAATATGTCATTTCTGCCAGAGAACTGATGGATTATTATTATTATTATTATTATTATTAGTAGTAGTAGTAGTAGTATTATCCTTTGTTTATGGTATTAAATTCTAATGATAGAGAAAGATATTAGTAAAAAATGCTTATATGTCGGGTGGTATGGAAAATATTTGTTGAACTCGCCAGTTTTATGTGCATTTTCCAGTTATGTTATGACAAATGACAGCGGAGTTTATTTTTAAAACACACGTAAGCGGATGGTGTAAAGAAACTTGCGGGTAGGTAATATGCTTGCGTGAAGCAAAGGTCACCGAAACTGGGCGGTCGACGATATATGTATGTGTAATCTACCCCAATGTCGACTTCCATTCGCACGTTTGTCTTGTGTCAACCGTCAAGCAAAATGCGATTTGAGCAAACCACACAGTCTCCTTCCCGTACTCCATCTGTAAATAATATCAGTCATATTTTGTTCCGCGGCCCCTGTCCTCCTGGTGGCTAACTTAGAAATTCAGTATATCTCCAACTTAAGACTCGTAAATTACACGGATGAATCGAGTCCTAGGTTTGTATGGTCACTCTATGGACTTTTTGAGTATTGCCTAAATATGGATGTTAAAATATTGAATGTAACATACTTAATGCCAGCTTTAACAACATTCAAGATTTTACTGCCATCAGCATAAACTATTAAATTAAGTTTCATAAAGCAGTATCACTCATTATGCAACGAACGGCGATTTCACGCAAATAAGCAATGTCTGACGCAGTCTTAATATCACAACACCAACAGGCGACTTACAGATTGCAAACGCGTTTCTTTGTTTGCAAATGTAGCCGTAATTGATTAATAATATGTAAAAGGACATTTGTAACAAGCATTTCTATAGGTTTAGAAGAATAGAAAACATCTATTTTGTCTCTGATTTATTCATTCAGTGTAAGAAAATACACACAAAATAAAACAGAAATTAGACCGGCAATCAGTTACAGTGTACAGTTATTGTTTGAACTGGCCTATATATCTCGTTCATGGTAAATTGCCGTTCCCTTTACTATTACAGAAGTCCACTTCAAAATACTACATAGACAGCTGACCATAATAATGTGACTTCATAAATTGTCGTGGGTATCAAATTCCGTGCTTTTGCCGAAAAAAAAAAAAAAAATTCGTTATTTTATGAATTCGTGTATATACCTTTGATTGCGATAGGGTACTCTTGTCTTCATAGATGGATAATTTTTCGTTGGGTCTGTATACTTGAAGTTTGTGGCAACTACGGAATTCGCGAAAACTGCATTCTTCTAAAACAGGCATGTGCAACTTCCTTCAGGGCGCGAGCCGGATAAGGGACTTTTAAAGCCACACCCGATGATGTAAATAAGCGGCCGTAGGTTGCACGTGCCGGTTCTAATACCTACTCATTAACATGTACAATACACACTTAACCTACTGAGAGTAACCGATAACGGTATAAATGTCTAGTCATAAATATTGAAATTTTACCATTGAATAAACATATATACATTCCTACTTTGAAACTGCACTGTCATAAAGGCACTTCTGTAAAAGACTGGTATGTGTATATATATATATATATATATATATATATATATATATATATATATATATATATATATATATATATATATATATATATATATATATTAGCACAAATGCTACCATTGGTCGACAGACAAGCAACCTTTGGGCGAACCAGCTGTTGCCCAGAGGATATATCTATAGTATGGGCCCATTCCATTCTGAATCGTACACCACCTTCGGTCTTCGAATGTATTTACCTGGGCCAGTTACTATCTAGCTTGGGATTATTTAATCCCTTTATACCTTACAAAATTTCAAACCAAACAGTGTTCCGTCTGCGCAAACTTTTTTAATTGGACAAATAAAGTTGTTAACGGCGAGTGCAATGTGAAAGAAATGCTATTTATTGTACAAGCACAGCCTAATAAATGTCGTAAGGTGAATGGTTGCGACGAGTATCCTCGCGCAGGTAAAATTAAAAGTCGGTATATTTATACTGTATAAAACGTGTACAATACCATCCGCTTTAATCAGCAAAATTAAAATAAAGGCTACGAAACTACAGTGAAAAACATTATCTGAATCATAAAAATGTTATGTACCATCAGCACAAATACATAAATGAGCAGTTATACGTCCTGTTGATGATACAACTTGTTGGTATGCATGTTGGCCTCTTATGCCTATAACCAACCCTATGATGTGCCTTTTCCTTACCACTCCACCCTGTCTCATCTGCACAGCATATGCACTGTGGTTTATCTTTGAGTCCCAGCCTGTCCTTGGTATTCTTAAGAAGTTTAAAGTACTGATCCATCACATTCTGATTTGCCATTCTTGATCTAGAACGATCTTATCTTTCTGGCTCTTTTGCAGTGAGTTCTGTGTGTCTGTCAAAAAAAAAAAATGTCGGAACCACCCATTAGATGGACTTGTGTTATGATTGAACACGGTCTGGCGTCAACTTTTCCTGACTAATGCTGTTACATACTGCCTGACTATCATCAGAAACATTGGAAAGCCATGTTGAGTTATGTATTCCATGTAGTGGACCAATGCAGCCTCCTCTTCCTCAGTTACTATCCTCTGAGGTCCAAATTGGTGGTTACTAAAAACACCCTGGACATGGTTGTCAATAGTCTTCCGGGGGGATCCCGAAATCTTTGGAAGCTTAAGTGACTGTCAATCTGCCTCTCTTGACTTCGGAAATAGCAGCCTCAAGCTCATCCAAGTCATAGCTCTGCCTTTTGGCATTCTGTTTTTGGATGGAAAGAGAAAATGAATGTGTGTGTGTGAGATTTCACTTCATTTCTAATCTTAAAATATAGGTGTGTATTTTATGATGTATGATATGGGATAATAATAATTCACTGCTGAGCCCAAGTGACTCATTAGTTCCAAAGAACGACAACAATGGCATTCATTGACTGTTTCCATTTTTTTATTTTTTTTACAACACATTGCTATTGCACATTTGTGTCTAAATTGCTACATTTTAAATTGCATAAATAAACAAAAATAACTGTATTCTGCTTTAGGCTATCCACAAGGTTAATGGGATATAAATTATAAGAAAGTAAATACATGTTTTCCCTTTCCCAATAAGTATTTTGGTAAAATCTGATAAATGTACTGATTACCATTGTCATTAGGGTATAGCAAATACAAGGGACAAAACTCAAACAGGTGTAAGTTAGTTTTTGACAAGGGGAAATACTCTGTATCAATGTTGATAAAGACAATAGTACAGGAAATGATGTAATTAGTACATGTGGATACTGTGACAATAGTACAGGAAATGATGTAATTAGTACACGTGGATACTGTTACAGAAGCAGACAACATGACAAGACGTGATATTGGAATTTGGAACTTAAAAAAGGAACAAAAGTGTCATTATTTATTTTAGGATATGGCATGATTAAAGGTAAGAGAGCTATTTTTATGTTTGTTTGGGTGGGCGGACAAATGATACCGTCCAACCACCCGATGTCGGTCTAGTCCTGCAATCGTGCGCCATGTTTCTCGCATGACGTCATCAGCTGTCTCACTATCGTTCTTCAAGAGTGACCGGAATGAATTAAACAGTAAAATCAGACAAAATGAGATTTAAACAGGTAATTTCATGTAATTTAAAAAAGTCATAATGAAAATCTATGTTTTCACTAATGCCTTACTTGTCAGACATTTTGGCCTTGAATTTTCTATTATATGCTAAAGATAGCGCCACCTATCACATGATGGCTTTGTTTACATATTTGGAACAGGATAACCTACTTTGGGAATTTGTACAACGAGATAGCCAATGTAAATATTTGGTTTTAATCATGTGGGGTTCTTAAACAACGTAAGAAAATTTTACACTCGAAATGTATATTCACTACGGACTTTTTCCTTTCAGTATTATTTCATAATGAACATATATTCTACATCAAAAGACATTGAATCTATTATAATAAAATGTGTATCCATTCACCAATGTCTAATTTTAAATTTCTCTCTCCCTCTGTCTCTCTGTCTGTCTGTCTCTCTCTCTCAGTCTATTGAGTCATGTATTTATATGGTAAAGAACAAGCAAGAAGTAATGTATAAGTGCACAAACTGCATATAGAATTAACGGGAAAAAAATTTCATTGCTAAATTGTATTTTTTTTTTTTACATTTCAAAAACAAATAATATCCATACCTTGACCTAACTGGCACATTCCAGTCATATGCCACGTGACTTTTTAGTCAGTGTCACGAACCATGGATGAATCTTTCGGAAATAAATAAACTTACACACGCTCGGAAAAAACGGTAACTCTGAACTAATGTACATGAATGCCAATTTTTTTTTAACGATGACTAAATAAAGTAGATATAGTTTAACACTTTCTATGGTTATTTGAATAGATTATCACAATATTATAACGAACGCGTTAAAATTCATGTTAAGTGGACGAAAAGTGGTTATTCGAGGATATGTGTTTGACGTGACAACTACTAAACATCATAGACAGACCAAGTGTGTCAAAGGTCATGACCACCCATGACAAGAAATATACACAGGCAATAGGGTACATTTTTTTCTCTTTTTCAGTTTACATATTGAATTTTGAGCTATTTGTTTTTTTCTCTCAGCGTCTATTTCTTTTCTTCTAAAAATTACCCTGATCGGAAGTGACGTAACGCGCGCGTTCACGTGAAAAATTACATTGGCCGTCACTGGTCCGACACCATTATGGAGTCCATATTCAGCGAAAAAGAAATGTCACTGACACTTATGAATGATCCATTTAGTTGCAGGGAGAAGCGGATTTTTTTTTAATGAAACTTGGTGAAATTGAGCATGAACTGTTTTTCTGCACATACTGTTCGCAAACACAATGGATTTTTGTCAGTCCTGAACAACCTTGACAGTAGTTCCTACAAGGTATGAAGGCCTGTACTGGCCATAAGCAGCATTTTATGATGGAGACAATGACCCAATTGTATATGTATTTTGGTAATTATTATAATGACAAAATTGTCAGTCCCAAACATTATGATGATCCCCAAAATGTACAGTCTGGAATATTTTCATATTATCCGCTCACATGTCTTTCTGTACATACGATACTTGCCATATTCCCAGACAGTGTTGTGGGGGGGGGGGGGGGGCGGGGTGGTGGTTAAGATTGAAAAAGTGTTATGAGGTCTCAAGAGGGGGGGGGGGGTCGGTACACGTGACCCGCCAAAGGCAATGTCTTCCAAATGAGCAAATGACTGGAAATTCAAATCTGAATAAAAGAAAATACCATCTGTTTTCTCTGAAGCATTTAATATACTTACAAACAAAAAAATGGTAGACTTAGCATTGTCAGATAACACCACCACACACTTATGTACACATGGTCACAACCTCACAGACATTAAATACAAAAATACTCCAAACTGCTGTCTTTAAAATCCATTGGACAGTGGAATGTAGTTTTAATTACATGCAGTCTTTGCTGCTGTCAATAGTTCAGTAGTTGGTTGGAAGGTAATGCAAGTATAATTTTTGTTCATCTTTGCACTCATTAGAGATTGAATGGTTCTGTTTTTCAACCTTCCCCGAAGATCTTGTTGAATTTTTCTAAGCATAGAAAATGATCTTTCTGTATCTGCATTGCTGTAAGGGAGTGTCAAACATGCAATGGCCACTTGAGTCAGATTATCACTTTTCCAGCTACCAAAATTGACTGACTGATTTTGGGATTAACGACGTGTTCGGCCATTCGGCCATGCACATTGGTACTATCGAAATAATCATGTTTTGTATTTTATATATGGAGTAAAGCTGCGACTTCAAAGAAACATTGCTGCTGATCACAGACTTTAATAAAGATGATTTCAACATTTTCATTCAGTGCAGTCAGTGATATGTAATAACATCTGTTCTTCAACACGCATCTCATTGATGTACTTAACTTCAGATAAATTGGGTTGTTCCACTTTGTGTACTTTACTTATTCAAATTAGCCTAATGGGCTCTCCCTCAGCAGAGCTCAAAGGATTTGAAACGACACATCACCCGAGCTATCGTAACTCTCTGAAAGGTGGCTGTTTATCTCTGACGGCCTTTCCTTTAATTGCACCTAAAACAGCTGTATAAACTGCTGCGAGGGTAGTTTTACATGAGCTATGTGCAGGACTGTTTACTGTTGATACATACTCAGATTACGGGCATATATCATGATGGTGAAGAAATATACAGGGGGGGGGATTTTGTTTTTCCCCCTAAGATTGCTGAAAATAGTGTTTATCTAGAAACGACCGTGTTGGGGGGTTTGGGAGTCCAAAATCGTGTTTTTCTCGTGACACGTGTTATGGCATGGTGACATACACGTGGCTTATTTGACACACCATAGAATCCACTGTAGAAAAGCACATGGATATATACATGTCAAATTCACTGTCACTAAGCATGTTGCGTTATACTTAGTTTAACATTCACGATTATTGACAATCGTAACATCAAACAGAATTGAACGAAGTATGCAACTGCTCATATATCTCACTGGTCAGTTTGTAATTTTGTTAAAATGTGTCTTTTTCCTAATTTGAACCACAGTCTTGCATCACGGGAAGTGCCGGTATTGGACCACTAATTATTTCACAGCCAGGGAACCAGTCTACTGGTGGAGGAATAAATAATAGAGTACTAAATCTTTTGAGATGCACCTATTGGGTAATCAGTGAATTCAGTTTTGTTCCATTATTAATTTCACAAACTTCAATCAGTGTACTATAGCTAACAAAAAATATTTATTTTTATTTTTATATCCGGTCTTTCTATTTCCTACTGACAAAATAGCATTATGTACTCTTGGTGCGAGGCTATGTTATTAGGTGCAGACCAAGGAGTATACCATCACGAGACTCAAAAATATGCTGCGAGGCACCTGTTTTTTAAGGCTGACATTTTTTTCTCTAACTTTTATGAATGGAACCATGTGTATGCCAAGCTAATGAAGAACTTTAAAAAAAAAAAATTAACATTAAGTTCTATGGAAAATTAATTAGTGATGTGATCCCTATAAGGGTGGTTGTAGTGTGTGTATCCTTGACAACCACGTGCATCTCGGCATCCGTTTCAGTATCATTGGTTAATTTAAGAGTAATTATAGTAAAATGAGTCATTTTTGCAGTAATTTAGAGCAGATACTAGTGAAAAAGCGGAGAAATATGGAAAACAAGCATGGTTGTGTAATTTGGATAGGGAAACCTGACTAATCTGGCTATGGGAAGCATGAACTGAGATGGGTTGATTGCACCATTTCCGATTTAACTCAGTACAGACTTTCATATGCATGTATGATAAAAAGAAGAAGTACATCTGATTTAGACTGGATGAGAAAAAGCAATCTCTTAATGTTAGTCACTTGTGTCATGAAAAAATGTGTGTGAACATTGACCATTTAGTTCTGAAATCCCATCCGAGAGAGAGAGAGAGAGATCACTGTAAAGACCAGGGACTATAAACAAAATGCCACAAACCCATCTGTGTAATATAATGGATCTTATTCAAAGTAAATCTTTTATACTCTTGTCATATTTAGCTCTGAATTTTTTTCTATTATTATATACTCATTTTTTTCCCCATTAACTTTGCATTGTCAGAATCGTGCAGTATTTCTCCATACTGCACGGCTTCATACTTCACGAAACGTGTGTCTAAAAATAGTATCGCGTGTTAGGAACTACTTTTATTGTAAACAATGTACGCAAATGTAGCAGACACCGGAGCTTTTGCTTTATTAGATTTGTCTGTGGATGAACTAAACAAGCTGTTTGAGAGTAGAGATGATAAAGCTGACGATGTGGATGAATTCACTGAGTCACAAAAGAATCTTTCAACTAAGCAAGTGACTGAACGTGATATTCACAATGTACTGCGATGGCTTTATGACAACAAACGTGAGGCATGCGGTATTGAAAATATCATTCTGATCATTTAAACACTTATTTAGCCGATGGTTCAGTGGTTCAGTCTATGAACCGTGCTCTCTAGAGTCTATAAAAAAAATAGCATAAAAAGGCATCTTATGACCAAATGATATTCAGTTTCTCTCTCATTTTTTACAAGTCAGTCCAAGCACTAAATTCGAAAAAATACAACTAAAGAAGGCGGGTTTTGGTATAAAAGCCAGTGCCTCGGAACCAAGAAGCCACGATAACGAAGAAGCCTTATTTTCCGCTGACGAAATGGGCTCTCACACCCCAGCCTCTTTGCAATTTTGCCTGTTTTTTTTTTTTTGGTTTTTTTTGAGAAATTGTTTGGATTTATAGTACAAGTCATACTGGAGTCCATCCAACAAAGATCATGCAAGTGACAGTACATATAAATATGTCATTTATAGCTGGTAATAAGAATGGCAATAAATGTACTTACTTTTCTGCATCTTGAATTTCTTCAAAATGTACTTTCTGATCCACTGCGCGAAATTGCACTGCAATCTAGACTACATTTCCAACAGAAATCACATTCCAAAGGAGAATTTACTGCACTCCAAAACAAAATGAATTTGATATTCTCTAAAAAAAATATTTAATCCTGCATCTTCTTGAGAATTTCAATTAAAAGAATTTCATATTTTGTCCACCTTATGATTCCAAACTATCAATGGCAGGACAGTAACACATGTGTAAGCTAGCTTGCTGTCGAGGCCAGTCCCTCTAGCTACATGTACATCGTACGTAATAGACCCAACTAAAAGAGCAGAATTTAGTTGAATCGACAGAAAAACAAAATCCCTCCATTCCAGATCCACTGAGAAAGTTGCTACAAGGCGCAGTGATTCACAACATGACTAAAAATTTCAATTTTAAGTAGACCAAAATGAGATTTCTTTTTGACATGAATCACTGAGCGCGCGGTACTCTACCAAGTTCAAAGGTCACTGGGCGATGCCATGTGCGCATGAATACTGTTACTGTGTATTGATTTAACTTCGGTTGTGTATTTACTTTAGAATATAGCAGAAATTCAGTTACTTTGTTTCTTGTAATGTGTTCTTTTTATTATTCAGCCTTAGGTAGAAAAGCAAAATGAGTATATAATAAAAAGGTTACAGCATTTGTATATGAAAATAGGAACTCGTTTTTCTGAGCTATACTGCATTCCTGACGTCGTGCAGTATAGCTCAGAAACCTCGTTCATATTTTCCCATACAAATGCAGTAACCTATAAATATTACATAACAATCTGCCTTTTGCATAATTCATCTCCTCCTGATATTTCTCATTGAGTCTGAATAAATGTGTTATCTTTTTACATCTATTATGGTTGTATGCTTTCTTTTTCGTGTAAAATGTCTTATCAATAATATGTTCTCTATGTCTTCTTTTCAGTTGCATAGCCACGCTAGAGTTTGCTGCTATGGAGCACCCAGAAGCTCAGCACAGCTTCGCTATAGTCTCCCTAGTGACAATGTTGCTGTAATGTACTGCGCTATAACATTGTGCATGGACATTCCTCATGAATATTACATAAACTTCTTTGAATTACTTTATTTACACTTTGAGACTTTTGTGTGTTAGTGTTGAGAAATGTGTTCTGAATTGTCATTTTCCGCAGCCAGTAGTGAACAAGCAATCGTATCATTGATTTGGTATGTGTCGAGTTTATTATTCTAAATGTGCCAAACAACTATGAGCTTTTAACTACCCAGTTTTCATTTTCACCAGTGCAAAACATATTACTTTGTCTTGCAAAGGTAATGACCACCCAAAAAACAGAGCACTATCACATGTATTGCTTTTGATATGCCCCTCATTATCATAGAAGTGTCCCCATAAATATTTCTGAAAGGCAGCATTAAACTCTGCATGACAACACTGTCTCAGGTCTATTGCAAAATTGTTTCTCGTCCTCTCGCATTAAATTTTATATTTTCCTGGCATCAGATTTGTAAGCGCATTCGACTTTTTAATGTCTCCCATTCAAGTCTCCCATCACACACGGGATATGTTCTCTAGTGTTCTGTGAACACTGCGTTCCACAGTTTTTCTTGATCTGTACCAGCATGTATGTACTCTTTTCACCAGACCTGACATAAAAATTGTGCATGTATTACCCTTTTTGTTATTCAGAATCTTACATTTATCATATATTATGTTGCCTGGTGCTTTTTAAATGCATTTATTTCTTATTTACAACTCACTCTGTCCTTGGATAAGTTAGCACCACTTGTTCATTGGTTGACAATGAGCTCTAAACATATCTCATTGTAACAAAATCTGAACTTGAACACTCAAATGGTATTTTTATTTTATTAAATTACAGTTCAAAATAATGCGAAGAGATCTGCCTCTCAGAATATATGATATCTGGGCACATATTTTGTCTGATACATTTTTTACAATGAAATTTTATCTGTTAATCATTGTTCCATTTTTTCTTTACATTACTTTCCTCCATGAATTACGTAATGAAAAATAGAAAACCTAATTGATTGAAAATGTTTTTTGTAACATTGAATAATGATGAATTTATATTTACCTCATTTGTTCAGAGTCACTGGCATGCAGATCAAGCTCTAAATCTTTGGTTTGAGTTGGCCATAGGAACTTGTATTGCACCGAAACTTCCTCTTACTCAATACCAAATTGTGAACTTGGTCTTTTTGTGACAATATTGGACTTTTCCTCTGAAAGTCTTTAATATAGTGTTTTTGGTGATATCACTCTCTACAGTTTTCTCACTTGTTACACCCTTGTTATGAGAAATATTTCCTGTGTGAAGTGAAACTTTCTCGTATTAAACTTTAGCGGATTAATATTTACACAACTACATGTGGTGAAAGAAGAGAGGAAAATAAGTAAATTGTAAACAAGCAAATAAGTCATTTCATAGTAAGTATTTCAGGAATGTTTAGGAATTTTCTTCGCTATTAACAGTATCTACCACAACTGTACTTTCAATATGGAAAGTTTGATAACTATCGGGTTACAGGTATGTGTATAATATGACTGTCAGTCATGGGACCGGGATGACTGGAAGAAGACCAATATGTCAGCCCCCATTACATGGCATTGTGATGTTTGGTACATGCATTGTACACAAGGCTTAGTGTAAATGAAAAATGTAACGCTCGTTGCATCTTGCTTAGTCTTCATGCAACACGATAATTACCATGCAATAGCCTAATACTATCTCAATGCTGTGATCTATTGCACGTAAAATTGCCTATTTTAGCTCTTATAAATATCTTTTTGGCAAAACAGATTGTACCAGCACATTTAAATGACAGTTTTTTAAGTTGATAATTTATAACTTTTCACTTATTACGTACTATATGTGATATATCGCCATAGCAACACCCATCAACCCTGTCAAGCCTATTCGCATTACCAATAGTCCTTAACTCCTGTTACAAACTGGGATAAAATAACACCAAATGACTTGTATTAGCCTTAGAGTGCATTATATAGATTAAAGATTGGTTGTTTAAATTAATTACAGTTAATTAGATGCGGGATGTACTGCAGAATGCTACACTACTATGGTTGGTGCTGGGTACGGGCTCGTATCGTTGTTGAGCTATAAATAATATATGTTCTGTATACTAATAAGGGGTTATTATATATGATTTATAAGTGGATTGTAAGCAATGATACAAGCTCCTGTGCTGCCAGGAATGATGAGGTTTACCGCATGTCAGAAAAATGGCAGAAATTACAGTTGAAAGTAGCGGGAATTTTGTACCCTTAATCAAGGAAATTTATATAATGGATGAACGTGCAAAAGAAATGAGTAGGCTAATGTCCATGGCAAATATAGGGGTGTTTCTTATCCAGGATTTCAAATTTTACATCAGTGCAGAATGTTTGGAGTAATCTCTGAATTTAAGGTAGTAATGTGTTGTGTTTTTTTTCCCAATTCTGTATGCAGTTTGTCAATACAGGCTATTTTTGAATGTTGAAGGAATTTTGTTAGTTTGATTTATTATGATTATTAGTATTTATTATATACTTAAGTATGAAAATAGAAAATTATTCACGCAGTAATGTTCATATTTTGTTATTCCTATCTTTTCACATGTTAAAAAGATATCCTTATATGTTCACATGTGAAAATACAAAGATTTTCCATCATGGCATGTGCCTCTTGATTGTGTGAGCCTACAGAAGTTATACCTGCAGCAAGAAAAAACGAGTAGGTTTAATCTTCTAAGCTTCGATTCCTGATCACGTTTGGTATATCAGACATGATAAAATGAAACTTTTCTTTTCCGATGCTAATCACAGATATATTTCATCTTGTGAAACAAAAAACAATATTTTTTAGACTTGTTAACATATCACATTTGTTTGTACCACATGATGAAATGTATCTGGTATTAATGTAGGAAAAGAAAATATCCTCTCTTACATACTCAAGTGCGAAACAGAAAATTATTGGTGAAATATTTTTCGTATTTTTTTTTTATTCCTATATTTTCACATGTGAAAAATATATCTTCATATATTTTCAGGTGTGAAAATACATTATTTCCCATCATGTCATGTAATGCTCTATAGTTTGCGCCTATAGAAGTTACATGTATACTTGTAGCAAGAAAAAGCAAGCTTTTTGTGAGCCTGAGCAATAAATAGAAGAAAGTATCTATTGGTACAGTGGCCATATACTGGATTTTACAAAGGTCTCGCATGGCTGCTGTGTACCCACTGTAGCAAAGACTTTCCACATGGTGACCGGTAAATACATTAAGGATGAGTCCGAAATACATTGAATGATCTTGCATCAAATCATCCAATAAACACAGGGCCATATTACAAATGAAATTATCAAATGGGGGTGGGGGTGTCCAGAACTGTAATAACATTGTTACAGGTTTGGACCCCTCCCAATCCCTCTATCTATTGACCAATACTCTTAATTGCATTGGTAACGAGTGCCTGTGAAATGAAGAAGTATAACAATGAACTAGCTTTAACTACAATGACTTGAAAAAAGGGTGCTCAGAGTGAAAATGAATCCATTTTCTGTGGAAGAAAAGACTAAACGCACGATTTTCTGACAATTTCAATTCAAATATATTAAAACTGAATGATCACCATACAATATGCGACAGCCATGTGGATTGTGCTAGTTATTCCCGCAATTGCTACAGTACACGCATTGTGGATTACTGATTGCCCACTCAATCCGGTGGACATGGATAGGAAGGCAAAGGATTAAGTGCCCACTATGAGTAGTTAATGTCCATTCAAGTCTAGTGGAAGTCCATCACGGATTTTATTGCAGCTGTAGTGGGTTTTATGGCACCCCTTGCTGATTCTATTGTATTGACTCCGCGAGTCGAGACACAAAACAAATGGGAGAAACCCCAACACCGTAAACCCAATCACGGCAGGTGTCAATTTCATATCTTTACCTGTACAAACTATACAGTGGTAACATTTCTTGTGGTATGTATCAGTGGTATAGATAGGGATACATAGTGGAATGTGTATAATGTAAACAAAATGCCAGGTTTTAAATTTCTTGGATATCTTCCCACTTGTGTCCATGACAGAGCGTACATTAGAAATATTGCCTAGTTTCAATATACATCCCTGTTGATTGATTACATGTACATGTGCCTGTTAGCATATACAGATGCGGAAATTACATACTGTTCTGCATCAAACGGTAATTTCAATGTTCCTTCTCAGTAAATGATATTTTATAAAAGTGATTCATGTACTGGTTATTAATTTGTCATAATTTCTTGTTAAGGTCCATACTATTTCCAAACTCTCCTTTAAAGAAATGATTGAAAGCAGTATGCAAATACCTTTATCCGTAGACTTTGAAAATGACTAATTACTTCAGAGTATATTGAAGACTGCTCTCTGTCAGTAGCTGTAAATGCTATAAATGAAGTGATATATATGAAAAAGGTTACTTCGTCGCTTTTTTGTGAATCGATCATCAAGTACCAGCCGAAGAGTGACATTTTTATTTTGAAGTCAGCCACTACGCTTCTTAGCAATTACAAGTCAGGAAGGTGTTGAGCTTCGATGTTATTTCTTAGCACCGATGTTTCAAAAGAAACGTTAACTTCTAAATGAACATGTTTTTTGTTGTTCATGGAAAAACTAATTTTGGACTTGTAATGTGGACTGAGAAACGCAATAAGGTTAACTTGTGATATTTTCGCGTAAAATTGGTTTCTAGAAGTATATAAAACAAACCATATAAAATTTGTATTCTCCCCATTAATTTGTCAACGCAGCGCATATAGTATAAGTCTATCACAGCACCACCAAGCTATGACATGTTTACAAAAACTATATTACACACTACAGGCTTTCTTTTTTTTTAAAAATGCATCTTTGTTATAAAATGCGTTTATTATATGCAAAAATGAGAGAGATTATTTACCATAGCTTTATATTAATGTTACCTGTAGCTCTTATCGCTAACTGCGAATCATTCATTGCTAATTAGAGAGAATGCATTTTTTAAATGTGCTGCAATTATCCTTATTCTGGAATTCGTCTGCTGACAAAATTTAGAAATAAAATGTTTATTCTGCTCTTTATTCAAAATAAGTAAATACCGGTAGGTAAATTGCTGCTTAGCAATTCATTTTGTATTGAACAAGAATTTATGGTATTAATTGGGTTATTAACCTGCTATTAGTGTGCTTTTCTTATTTTCTTATTATCTGTTGTCAAATCTGGTCATAATTAATATGTATGAACTTAGAGCTTCGGAAATTCAATAGATTGAAAGTAGAATGAGTGAGAAGGCATAGTTCTAAAATGAGTAGATAAGCCCCGCCCCCTTAGATACTGTTACTGCGCACCCCAAGCTTCCCGTTAAAATGGCTGAATCATCAGAGAATACAGGCACAATGTCAAATTCTCTCGCGCGCATTCCCGATAACATTTCAATTAAATACTTACCTGATCCAAGTAAACTTTCCAGTAAAGTGTTACAGAAGGGTTTGAACTACTTAACGCAAGGATATATACATGAGATTAAAGTTCTGGAGTTTGAAAATAAGATTCGCGTAGAAGCGAGTTGCTGGCCATCTATGAAGAAGAACTCCTCGCCGTCTACATATTTAAATCACCGAGGAAAAGTTTAAAGACGCATATTGTTCATGTAAAGCCGGGTAAGATCTAACATATTTTTTATTTTTATGAATTATATTAAATTTTTGAACAATTTAATACCCTGAAGTAATGGCAACTATTATAATACAAATCATACAGGTCATGTAGACGCTCAGTACCGACTATTTCAGTAATGGATGTTATATTTTACAATTTGATTGCACATACCTTTAAATGGCGAGTATTCAGTATATTTGGAGATTCATACATTCTGCAAAAACCAATGTTAAAGTACGTGGATATATTTGGATGAGGTCAATCTAAAGGCGTGAGTGTGCTCTGATGTCACAATGAAAGCTGCATATGTTGAAAATAAAAATCGTACTACCATGTTAGTTGTTGATTTGACCCGAGGTTCTCTTCTCCTGACCCAGTTTAGTACCTGGACACCTTTGTAAATGTCCACAGCGATCAATAATTTCTGTCTAGGGTCATCCATATATGATGTCACGCAATTTTGGCGGATTTTTTACCCCTTCCATCCCTCGTCACAAAAACTCAGTCCCCTATGACGTCGCAAAGCTTTGACCCCCCCCCCTACAAATATTCAAAAATAAAATTGGTTTGAGATCGCTTTGCATTAGAAAAACACACAACAATACAACACTGTGTTCTGAAATATTTATGTCTCTGGTAGATGGCGTTGGTGTTGTTTTTGTGAGGTCACATTTTAAAAAAACCATACCCCCAATCGTCATACAAGTTGGACCCCCTCCCCCCACCCCCTCGGTGTCTGACGTCATATATGGACGGCCTTTCTGGAAGTTGTTTGATGACATTTAAGGTGCAAAGCATTCATAAGTGTCAGGATTGAATAAACTTTGCTTAAACTATATTACTATTAAATTTTTAACAATTAATATTTAATTTCAGGTAATTACATTCACCTACATGACCACGTGACCACTATACTAGAAAACAAAGCTCTTAGATGTCACTCCGGCATATTCATGTCAGGAATCTCAGACAGCGCCACTAAAGACAAACAAAAAACGCAGTATCTGGAATGTTTTTTTTTATTTATGTCACCGGCAGGATTTACTGACCGCAGTTATCAAAACTGCAACTTTGGCATGTGTTGTTTGTAAAACTAATTAATAATGTATAAACACTTCTTCTGTCATTACACAGTTTGGTGTAAGCAGCATTTTTCAAATACATACGCTGATAAAGTTTGTTTATTTTACTAATTAATGTGTATGATTATGTAAAAATATATATCGTTGCAGGGTCAGTGGGCATCGCTCGCATGTAGTAGGGCTAATTAAGTCCCTACAGGGTTTCAAACTACATAACTTCACCACTGTTCCTGACCAGTTTAGCTGCACAAGCATACCTCAGCAAGGGCATGTGCCAAGGCGATCGAAAATAAAACCAGTGCCACTTAACCATGTCATGGTTACTAGACCGACAGAGAGTAGGAAAAGGAAGCCAGTGCTTTGCCAAATAGATATAAACAAAAAGTATGCATTGAAAATACAAATTATTTACCAATGGAAATACTTTTTTAAACCTTATTTTAGACTGAATTTAGAGTTATCTATTTATTAGTTCCAGTTTAAGATAAACACAACAAACAATATAGATTTACTTTGTTTTTATTCATCATGCTAATGCAACATACTTGAATTGATATGTAATAAAAATATTCATGTACATCTACAATACAATGTCATCAAATAAAACAAGTAATACAGTGTGCATTGAGAATATGTGCAAAAAGTATAGATTTCTAAAATAGGCACTGATATGCAGTAAACATAGAAACAACATTGGTTAACACGATAATTACATTTGTTCTACATTTAAAGTACCGAAAATGGACGAAAGGGACACGTCTCATCTCTCCAGTCTGAAGGGAACACCCCTAGAGTTCAGAATTTCGCCAAACACTCCTGAGGTATCGACACCTGCGGGAGACGTGCAGATTGGGTCAATATTATCGTATCAGGTACCATCCAATCATAGTATATTCAGTGTTCATCCTTAACAAATATGTCTTGAAAAAGTGTTAGATGAAAACACACTGTCCATATTTTATTGGCCTTTTGAAACAAAGATGTAGGAATACAGTGTGATAAAAGTTTGTATGTTTTAAGTTTACATATAAGACGTTCTATATGTACCCTATTTTGGCAATTTTGTTAGTCAAAAATGTCTCAGAAGCTGTCATTTGCCTACTTGCAGACGAGAATGGTGGAATGTTTATTTCCAAATCAAGTTCATTTATTTCTTTCGCAGTGTTAAAACCTTTGTCTACCATTATGGCATCTCCTTCTTTAATATAACCAATTGATTTTAGCGTTTTAAGCATATCATAAAAACCAGTTCTGTGATAGATTTATCAGAAATTGATCCTATAAATAATTCCGAAACAAACATTAAACAACCATTATGATCACAACCTATCAACCCCTTTAGAGTTGTTGCAGATTTATAATCGCTATATAACTGACTTTGTAAGCAAAGTGCACTTGGAATCTGAGTTTTCACTTCTGTTCCATCTATAATAATAATGGAAGTGGGAAAATCTTTCCTATATTCAGATGGCATGTTTTTTATTATAGTGTCTCTATGTGGCCAAATCGATAGCTGGTCAAGTTTTAAATGCAAAAGATCTAGCCATGTGTTAAACACAACACTAGCTGACTGTGCTGACAGTCCAAACCGTGTGGCCAAATCTTTCAAACCAAAACCATGTCTAAGCCTACATAAAACAGTCCATCTTCTTGACTCAGGCTTTTTGTATCCCTCCGTCCTGATCCATGTTTGACTGGAAACTCTATAGGGGCAAGAAAGGCCAATAAAGCTACAAATCTTATGTACGTGATTCCTGTGTAGTATTTAAATAGATTTTTTAGTGTGTTTTCCTTATACTTCACAATTTCTACACTCAGTGTTTGTTTTTACCAATTATTTTCTTCAGATGTTTAATTTCTCTATCATTTAATGACACTTTAAGTTGAAGATGTTGTATCTCTCTTGAACTATTTGACAATTTAAGCCTTATATCCTGATTATCAGCTGCAACTGCTAACGTATCCATTGCTGATATCCCCCCAAAATTAAGAAAACTATTTATTTTCTTAATTTAAGACAAAGCACCTGAAACGAACTTTACAAATAACTCAGGACTGTGGTAATACATCTGTGACAAGGGTTTCTCCATTGTGTTTACCACACGAGTTCAAACCACTCAACGAGAACACGAAAGTGCATAAATCCATGTGACACTGAAGTACAGACAAGAAATCAGGCCTTATCGGATCGCTGGTTTCATGAGAGAAAAAACAGACTTACAGCATCTAATTTTGGAAAAGTAATATCAAGGAAATCTAAACCCGGTGAAAAGTTTCTTAACTGTTTATTTTCAAAAAATGATGTGAAAGCCAAAGCTCTGGAATATGGTAAAAGACACGAGAAAACTGCTAAGGAGAAGTATCTTGAATTGTATCCTTCTAGGCATTTCCATGAGTGTGGCTTTGTCGTTAATACTGACTTTTCATTTTGGGGTGCCTCGCCTGATGGAAAACTATGCGACAATGGGATATGTGGAATCGTGGAAATTAAATGCCCCTTCTCTGCTAGAAAAATGACCATTGAAAAAGCATGCGATGATATACCGGATTTCTATTTACAGAAGGATGAGCATGTATCACTAAAGAAAACACATAGTTACTATGCACAGATTCAAGGTCAACTTATGGTTACAGGATGTGAATTTTGTGAATTTGTTGTGTACATCCAGGAGGATATGTATGTAGAAAGAAATAAACCAGACATCCCATTTATGACTTCAGTGTTACAAAAATTAGCTGAATATTACAGAGATCATGCAATTCCATATCTACAATCTTCAAAATAAGTGATTAAAATACTTACATGGGCTTTCACTCTGTGTAGACACCCCTGACTCACAATTCATATTTGGACTGTCAATCTGTAATAAATAAATACTTATGCACAATAATGTTAGCCAACAAGTAGTTTTTTATGTTTGTTTACATATATGTGTATTTGAAATTGATTGTCGGGTATAAGGAATATAATTAAAACACTTTCCAAACTGTATCAGTTCATTAATTTGTTAGCTTTGCATATTTACATTAATATTAATGTCTGAATTTATTCTGAAATTAAACTCGTAGTTAAATTTGATATGTAAAATATGAATAAAGCTAGACATATTCTGTTAGTTGCTTGGCCCTTACATAGTTGTGTTTTCTTTCAAATGCAGGCATTTGCGTTTTTGCTGACTGGTTGCATTTTGTTGTGAAAAAGCTCTCTTCACTGGAAGTTTTCTTGCTGGTGTACTATGTGAACCATCAGCTTGAATGGGGTCTGGATAATTCTCAGTTGGTCCATTTCCTCCAAGAAAGTGCTGAAAAATATGTGTATTTACAATTTATATTAATATCAACATAGGAACTTGACCTATTCATTTAATAAATGTATGTGCCATTATACATGCACTGATAATAACCCAATTTATTAACCTGTTATTAAATCCTGCAATACAAGATAAAATATCAACAGGGCTGGTATGGGATAAATGTATGCCTTTAATTTAAGCACAACTATTACAGGGGTCCCTGGATGCCCGAGTGCCAATGTGGGTATGTGAGAAAACTTGCCAGTAGCTTCTCGGGGGTCGGTGGTTATTCCCGGGTTTTTCATCCACCAGATAAAACTGACCGCCATGTATAGTATCATGTGCTGAAAAATGGCATTAAACCCACAACAACAAATATTACATCAACCAGCCTTACCAACTGTGTATTAGATATTTGTCTATTCAACATTATTTTCTGTAATACTACTTATAGTTGTTTACCATAGTGAAATCTAAATTGAATTACCTTCGAGAAAACGGCCTTGTGTTGGTTTATTCTGGCGATATTTAGCTGTTCGTGAGGTCGACCACTCGCTTTGATCATACGTTTCATCTTTTCCAAATCACGTTTTGGAGTCGGAAAATGTATGAAATGGCCTCCTTCCAGCCTTTCCGGATATATTTCATCTGCATTGCATGTTCCCCATGCACATCGTAGCACCATTTTGTCAATAAATCGCAAAATTTACGAAAGTCTGTTATGCAGCAGTATTTTCACCACGTTTGTGGGTAAAACATGGCGGATGTTTACCGTAGCACCGGACGCTCTTATCTGATTGATCAATATTTGTCGATTTGATTGAAAGGTCGGATCTATGCATTACTGCAATAACCAAAGTGAACACAGTGACAGTATTTGCAACCACTTTAGAATTAATATGAACGGCTCAAAATAAACAGAAAATAACTGGGAATTAAAACCTTTGAAGTCAAAACTTCTTCCACCTCCAGTTCGGAGTAGTCAAGGAATTTCTGCCAGGGATACCTGTTTACAGCCGTTAAAAATATGAGGGCACATATTAATAGCAAACAACGAAATTAGCGGTAGATTTTATGGTCTTTGCAAACACGTGGCTAAGCAGTATCAGGCGATATACAAGGCATTATTGATAGATATCATGTGTTCAGCTTACGTGTAATATAGAACAAGTTAAACGGGGGGTGGGGGGGGGTATGAACAATGCCACTTAGATAAAGCTAAAACCAAACCGTCATACAAAACTGAAGGCTATTTATTATACAGTAAATACAACCATATATACCACAGATACCCATTTCACACTAAGTTTGCATAATAGTAGGCATTTCGTTTGATTTTTCAAAAACAAAGGATGATTATGATATGATGGATGTTCAGGAGAAATTAGTTGGTATTGCAAAATTTTAAAAAAAAATGTTTGTTTTTCCCCATTTGCACATACTAACTGGCCCCACCCTTTTTTCTATACTGTGTACATGCATATCTTCAGGCAGTTAACCTTTGATTATTATTGCTTTTAATTCTACTAGTTCAAAGTTTGTCATGTGACTTGAAGCTTAGTTTTGGTTCCCAAAGATTCTGTGCCATTCGGGCGCTTATGGATATAATTTCAGTCATTTCACATTTTTGACTGCTAAGCCCTGTATAAATATACATTTGGTCCATGTTCTTTGCCAGCAAAATGTTTTATTTGTATTGGGTCAAAATGTAACAAAGTAGTAACTAAACTGATAAACAATATTCGCCTGACATTCGGAAACAGTTTTGCAGTATTTGTCATGTGGATTGAAAGAATGTACTGCATTAACTGAAAATACAAGTTTATTTCCTACCGAAAATATTTAAGTGATTACACTTTTTCATCACTTTCTCCCGTCCATTTGGTAATATTAAACTCCTCAGATGACCAAAGCAGAAATCCTAAGTATATGTTTTAACTTGTTGGTTATAGAATGCAGCATCACATACTTCGTAGTTTCTGCATAAAAAAACAGTGGGTCTACGTAAAAGACCTACTGTTCCTGAGAAAATGTGTAGCATGGATATGTATAGTTCGGTCACAAGTACTAAACAGCGAGTGGACATCCACTTTAACATAATTATGTTGCTGCGACTATCTATCTGGGGCCACAACATGCACTATCCATGATGACCACTACATCTGGTCCTTGGCGGAAAGAGCGTGAAAGGATTAAGGTCCACAGTGGGAATGTGGATTTTCGATAATCTATAATGCGCATACTGTACACAACCATGTGAATATCCTTCACACATCAGGTACCTGAAACTGTACAACGGACTTGAATTATATACACGTTGGGTGGGTGAATAGTCATTCAAGATTAGATACATGGCAGCCCTGCAAATAGCCTCAGACTATTTAGAAACTGTATTACATTTTAGGCGTGGACATTCTTTTTGCCATAAGTATTGGAGTTGCCACCATTTGCTTCTTTGCAAAGTTATTTCCCTTTAACAACTTTGACAACAATGTAAAAAAATCCAGTGTACTGCATCACTTAATTGGACTTGCTTTTGTGGTCACATAGGGTAAAATAGTATACAAAATGTCAAATTTAATTTATTGCAACAGATTAGATGATACACTGTGGCCATCTTCAAAAACTTGTTATTGCTACTCCTCCTACATGGCTGGCCATATCTGCATAGGGTTTCCACTGAAAGACTTCTTATGGTGTCTAGCTGTTACTAAATAAAAATGGTGCCGATCTAGTATCCAATATGGCCGCCATGGCAGCCATCTTTAAAATCTTGTTATCATATCTCTACTTGAACAGAAAGTCATATTGACATGAGGTTTTCGCCATAAGACTTCTTATGATGTCCAGTTGGTCCTAAATGAAAATGGTGCCTATCTGATGTCCAATATGGCCACCACAGCACCCATCTTAAAATCTTGTTATTGCTACTCCTGAATGGAAAGTCTTATCTTGAAAATATTATCTCTACTCCTGTCCAAATGGATGGCTATATGGACATGGGGTTTTCACCAGTACACTTCTTAAGATACCTAGTTGGTCCTAAATGAAAATGGTGCCAGTCATACATCCAATATGGCTGCCATGATTAATGTATTAACAATCTTGTTTTCACTAATTCTTCTGAATGGATGATCATTAGAACATGGGGTCTCACCAAGTCCTAAATAAAAATGGTGCCAGTCGTACATCCAATATGGCTGTCATGATGACTGTCTTAAAAATCTTCTTGTAACTACTCCCCTGAATGGATGATCATTATGACATCGGAATTTTACCTACATTTCTAACCTCTACTTTGTCCTTAATGAAAATGATGCGAAGCTGACATTCAGTGTGTGAAAATCTTATTATCACTGATAACAATTGACATCCTAAAGTTCATGTAAAAGTGAAACCTGTATAATATAGACCCTGAGTATTATGACATGGGATTTTTGACCAAAATGTGCTGCTCGGACATCCAGTATGACCACCACAGTGGCCATCTTGAAAAAAATCTTGTTATCGCTACTCTTCCTGGTCATATCAATATGGAGTTTTCACTAAAAGACTTCTCGTGATGTCTAGTTGCTCCTAAACAAAAATGGTGCTGATCTGAGATCCAATATGGCCGCCACAGTGGCTATCTTAAAAACTTGCTATCACTACTCCAGAAGAACGTAAAGTCATATTAACATTTGGTTTTTCACCAGAAGACTTCATATTTGGTCCAAAATGAAAATGGTGCTGGTCGCAAATCCAATACGGCTTTCACAGCAACCATTACTAGAATCTTGTTATCGCTACTCCTCCTGGATGGATGGTCTTGTTAACATGGGAATTTTACTGAAAACTTCTCAAGATGTCTAGTTGATCTTAATGAACATAGTTCCACTCGGGCCACCACAATGGCCATGTTGAAAATCTTGTCACTGTTTTTACTAAATGAATGGTCATATCAGCATGGGGTTTTCACTGAAAGACTTCTTATGATGTCTGGTTGGTCATGAATGACAATGGTGCCAATATGACCATCAGAATGGCCATATGGAAATTCTTGTTATCGCTCCTCTTCAATGGAAAGTCATTTTGACATAGGGTATTCGTCGGAAGAGTTCTTCTGGTGTATTGTTGGTCCTAAATGAAAATGATGCAAACTGACCCTCAGTATGGCCACCATGCTGGCCATATTTAAAATAGTTATCTCTACGCCACCTAAATGGATGGCTATATCAACATAGTGTTTTCACCAATAGACTTCTTATGATACCTAGTTTGTTCTTAATGACAATGGTGCTAATCGTACATCCAATATGACTGCTACAGTGGCTGTCTTGAAAATCTTGTTATCGCTACTTCTGCTGAACGGATGGTCATATTGATGTGGTGTTTTCACCAAAAGACTTCTAATGATGTCTACTTAGTCCTAAATGAAAATGGTGCCAATCTGACATCCAGTATGTCGACAACTGCGGCTAATTTGAAAATCTTGTTATTGTTGAAGAATATCAGAGATGGTTTGAACAGATGGCAGTTAAAAGGAAAAAAGGGTCTTATCTTGAATTCCGGGAAATTCTTTTCGCCCAGTAAAGCGTCAGTCCCTTTGAGGGACTCTTGTTGTTATTTTTATCATATTAGCGGTAGTAGTAGTTGTTGTTGTTGTAGTTGAAATTGTTGTTGTTCTTAATAATTTTTGGAACATGTGACAAGGATCTTCGTGAATGAAAATTGTATGTTACTCATGAGTTGCTCTTATATTTACATAGCATACTCTCAGCAAGGAAAACTAGTTTGATCAATAAATCATAACTTAACTTTTCTGTTTATCCAAGTAAGAAAAGGAGCAATTTGTGTCTTCCAATTTTATTTGTTTTTTAAATGTAAATAAAAAGTGTTGGATTATTCCTTAATTTATATTTGAAATATTTCTGCAACAATAAACAACTAGTTTGCAATTGGAATGTTTTACATTATAAATTAAGTGGTGATATTGTTTAATAAGTATATTGCGGCATCAATAAGCATCATCTTTAAAACCAAGTTATGTCTGACATTTGGAATAAATATAACTCATATATAGTTTGATCGTTTATTTAAAACCAAAGACTAATAAGTTTTGACTTTAAATCATGTTTTAACTTAGGAAAAGGAAGAATGCTATATACATATATGTACTTTTATATTTAACTGATATTAATATTTTCACTTTTATGATGATAACTTGTGTTTTTGAAAACATTTTATGACACTACCATGCGCTTACCTCAATGCTGTCATAAATTTCTGGGGAGATCACTAGTGTGTATCCCATTTGACAGAACGTTTTGTCAGGGAATTGTTATTCCTGTAAGATGTAGGGACTTGGAAAGGTCCCAATTCATAAATTTTGGGGACATTTTCATATAATTAATAATAATATAATAAAGGCAGACCATGTAAAATTTCATAGCAACATTTTTCTTTTGAATTTGATCTGAGAGTATATTATGAGAGGCAGTGTTGCACCTAGTATCCCAAGGTGAGGGGACACCGTGTCCCCCACCGTCCCGATTTGTGGGACACACAACATTTTAAAGGGACAAAGGAAAATTGTAGTACATAATGTACTAGAAGTGCCAAAATAAATGAGATACTTTTATTTGGTCCGACAGTTTTGCCACCTTAACTTTTTCATATTTTCCTTGAATATTTACGTTATTGCAATAAACGTTTTATCATGTGATCAAGTGACTCGTGAAAACATTAACATGTTGGAATATCTGGTTAACCTGATATTAACTGCACTATGGAATTTTCATAGTCTGGTTCCCTGTTTCGTATGCTCCCTGCGTTGCACTCCGCTATACGAAGTCAGGTGAACGCCGACGCCATATTGTCATGTGATCAAAACAAATGGCCGCATATGGAGAAAGCTCGGTTATCTAACCGTGGCAAATTTATTTCTTTAATTTTCTGTTAGTTAGTGACACAATGCGAACTTTACTAATACTTTCGGTTTGATCTATAGGAGTCGTTATCTTCTGTTCAAGCTTAACCAGCAATTCGGTCATATAATTATTTTTACAAATATTTTTACTAGTAGGCGAAGATGAAGAAAGGAGTACACACAACGATATTTTGTTAATATTGCACATTCCCACAGCGTCATTTAAAAAATTCCTTCTCCAATCGATTCCTTGATAAATTTTACATCGAAATTGATATGAGGTGATATATGTCAGCCTTAATTTTGCCAAAGATTAAGACGAAAATATCAATCCTCTTCTACGAGAGGGTGAGGGTAACGATTGTTTTGCAAATACTGCACATTTCACACTGCGTCATCTAAAAAAATTATATTTGAATTAGATTCCTGGGTCAATGTTACATCGATATTGATATAGCGTTATATATGACAGCCCGCATTTTGTCAAATATTAGGATCGAACAGAAAGAAATTAATTAATAAATACATCAACAAAAATAGAGCAGGTCATGAAAACATAAGGATCAAATAAATTCATCTGAGGTACCATTTTATTTTCAGCATTTTCATATGTTTTACGCTTTTATCATCCATTTTCCTCCACCTTGTTTCTATCTGTCCAACTTTTCATTGTTTATTCTTCAAGCCTAAATCCCAGACACATTTTATTATGTCTCTTGCATTTAAAGGTGCCTTGACCTGACCCTCACAAGCCTGTTTCGGAAGATAAGAACAGTTAGTAGGAAAGAAAGAAGTAAAGGAAGATTAAATACATATCTTCAATCACTTCAATCACATATCTACATTACAATGTTATAAACTAATAAAGGATGTCAGTGTTTTGATTTAAACCACTCAGTTATTGCTGGATTGAACCTTTTGGCACATAGTCTTGTATGTTTTCTTCCATGTCAAAATGAAAATATAGTAAAGTGGACTTAAAAATAAATAAGTGAATGAATAAATAGATAAAAATATTAATAAATGAATGAATAAATAGATAAGAACAGACCAGGGTGTGAGAACACTTGGGTCTAATAAATATCTGAAATGCCAGTTCATTTTCTGCATTTGTATCTGTTTATCCTGTTGTCATCCACCTCCCTCCACATTGTTTCTGTCTTTATAACTTTTCATTATTGATTCTTCAAAACAAAATCCCAGATACAATTTATTATGTCTCTTGCATTTAAAGGTGGTCTGACCTAACCCTCGGTAGCATGAGTCATGAGAACGAGGAAAATATCTGCAGTAAAAAAAAGCTCTCAATAGAAGGTGTATATATGTGATACATTCAGCAAATGAAATTGCAAAATACTGAATACAAATAATATAGAATTCCAACCATTTCTTCATCTTGGAATTCTTGATTATATCATATATTCTGTGTCTTCAAGCTAAAATTTTAAATATTCTTGCAAAAAAGTTACAAAACTGTACAGACCACATCTTTGGAGTGATTGTCAGTCAAACACACATCACAACAAAAGTCATCGAATCTCATTTGGTACAAAATATAGACCTACAATCTAGTATGCCCAATACAGTATAGAAATCCAAATTTACAGGCTAGCTTGTATATACAAGGAACTCAAAATAGGGGCTTTATAACTGGACAGTTAGCTGGGAGTCTAGAAGCAATTAAATTTTACACGAGTGAAAATCGAACTTGCTGATAACAAGACTGATGACAGATAAAACAAACACCAGCAACCAAGCAGCAGAATCAGATATATTCAGAGCTGGGGCATGTCCTAGGAGTATGTTACTAAAATTTTACTTTTCATTATCAGCTAATCATGGCCCTCCAAACCCATATACAGTATACTCTGTGTTCACCCATTTCTATACTGGTTCCCATTGTTCCATATAATTAGTACAGTGAGTCCTGAAAAGCCTCTTCAAAAGTTAAAACAATTAGCACATAAGTATCAAAAAGAAAATTCAGATTTATTGTGAAAAAGCAGGAAAAGCAGCAATTATCCAGGTACATTTATTGGACATCATATGTCGATTTGAGTATTGCTCATGGCAGGAGATATGACTTCTACTACCATGTGAACGTTCAGAAAGAAACCAATAAATATTACATGAACTTGAGAGATCAAAGAAAGAAGCCATTGACCTCCATGTGTGACTAAGGTCTAAGTGTATTTTGCCAACTTTTTAGTTCAAAATGATTTTGCCTTTATTGCATCAGATCACACTTCTGAACGTTTCAAATGTATGTTTTCCAATTTGAAGATAGCATAACATGATATTACGTTACACCTTATTGAAAATTGGTCAAACTTAGGAAAAATATAGACTGCCTTAATGAGAAGGTCTTGTGAGTGTTGGCTGGTCTGCAATACTCGGTATATTGTCCTGATGATAAGTTAAATTCTGAAAATATTATGATAAAAGCAAAAAAGACACTTTAGTTACAAAAGGGGCCAGCATATTGTTGTCAAGATCACTTTAATCCGAATTTGTTTTCTGCATGATAATTAATGTTTACAGCAGAGGTGAACTGTGCAGTCGTTGATTACACTCTGGTTTAAAACAATATTGGCAATATTGTGATCACCTTCATCCATACACACAAGTTCATCATATTGTCACCTCCTACAGCTTTGATGGAGCATTCTTGAAATATATTATAAATGATCCCCCTTTATGTAAAATAGAGCATTCCTTGCTCATAACAATGAATTTATTAATTGTAGACTTGAAAGACACGTTCAGTCTACATTTGCCCATTGGCCTGTACTTTATCACAATGTAAATTTAACATGAACTGTAACAAAATACGTAGATAGGAGGAGGTGACTGAACTGTGTTAAACAAATGACACTACTTAAACATTTGAGTATACAAAGTTTACGAGTTGTGGACCTGCACGAAAACTTCAAAGTAGAGTTAAATTATATTGTAATGTGTACAAAATAGGAGGTGGCCTTTAATCACCCCTACCACTCTCGCCCCACCACCACAAATGGGGATTCATGCCGATAAAGGGAAAGTATTTGTTACTTACTAAAGGTTAAATATAGCAAGTTTCATGAAGTTTGTATTACTAGTTTTAGTGATTTGGTATTGCACAAAAACTTCAACATAGAGTTGATGATGATGATGTCACATGACAGTGATCGCTATGTTTCAGATTTTCTCAGAAAAAGACAAGACAAAAAATTGAACTTTGTCGTGTCACATGCTTATGTCAATATAGTATTCCCGTGTGCGCTTATGTTTTATACATATATATGCTTAATTTTGGGGCCTGCAATTTACCACATTGAACAGTTAGACACAGTATGTGCATGCTTTTTAGGATCTACTTGCAAAGTTGTTATATAATCAGAAAGAGAAACTATTATCTGTGTATTTTTTTTAGAAAAAACATACACCGAGGGATGAGGCAAAGTTTTCGATTGAATGTCGCCTTGATCCATATGCATTCAACCTAAAATATACATCAAAATATTCTAACTGAAGTATAGTCATCCATGGCATAATTATTGTGTGCAAGTAAAACAAAAAGTAATGTTTTATAACGTGACAAAAGGAACATTATATTTTACTTTTTCCACACAAAATATTTAAAACCAGATGAATAGATTCATTGTTGTGCCAACCTGAACCTAATAAACAAAATTGTATCATTTTATTAATCTTATGTGAAATGAGACATTATGTATGATTCTTTAACATTGTTGACTATGTTTTCATCTTAAATATAGTGTTTACATTTCATAACTGTTATAGAAATTATAACTGTAAGCAAGTGTACACTGAATTTTCGTACAATTAGCTAAAATGAAGATTTTGCTTAAGGTGGAGATGGAATGCATGGGACTCTATCATAGAATTCTACTATGAATTTGTTTGTATTGCTCTTATTCTAAATGCATGGTCAGTTGTACTGTCTTAAATCTGTGTTGTTTTGAGGAAACACTACGGGCATATACAGGCAGATATTGCTCAACATGACTGGTCACGTTTATTTTCAAAATGTCAACTTTTTGCGTCAACACCATTAACATAATATCATCAGTTTGACGGCGTTTCATGTAACTATTGATTTCAAATATATATCTTGTTTAGAAAATCAACTGAAAAAGAGTATATTTGCTTGTCGTGTATGGGTTTTTACCAGTTTGTACCTGAAGTATGATGAAACCTATTTTATTTCATATTGCCCGTCAAGCCCAAAACAAGGCATAGGCATCACTTTGCCAATGGCACCAGCAAAGACATGAACATTGTTCTTTGTTCTTCACATTTGACTCTGCTTAATCTGCAACTCTTGTTGTACAGTCATCCTAAGAGTAATCAAACTGGCAAAAGTTTGTCACAAAGATCTGGTCTCGTGCTTCCATGATTATATAAATTTCTTTGTCTGTCATGAACCTTAATGGGAATATTCGTCTCAAGGGTTTCTTTTACCCATCTACAAAAAGTAGGTCATTGACCTGCATTTCAGGTTCTGTTAATTGTGTTCATTTTATTGCATTCAGCTGACTTTCTAGGATCTCTGATATTGTTGCATGTTCAAACATGAAACTTGTTTTTCTTTATCGTGATAAGTTGTACCCATTAGTAACAAAAGTCGGTCGAAGCAACTTACTTTTTAACATTCACTCATGTTTATCTTGTAACTTTATACAAAATTAAAATAAGCTTCATTTCATTGACACTATTGTGTAAAAGTCATGACTCATCATTATGTACTTTCATTACTGGTAGAAGTAAGTCACATTGACCTATTATGTTCCATTTACCAAAAAATCATTGATCTCAATCTTTTGTTCACTTAAACTGTTGTATGCAGTTATAAAACTTGATAGAAACATTCATCTTAAAGGAGCATTCACATCATTGACAAAAGTTGAATTGGAACTGTGAGTCGTTAACTCCATTTCTCTTAATCGTTTGCTTGCACAACCATGACTTGTTCATAGTGTATTCCTTTTTATACACGCCTATATATTAGCATATTTGAAAAGCTGGATACAATGTCCTGTTTTATTTCTTAAGTATCTTTGCTAAGTATTTTACAAAAAAAAAAAAAAACGACTACGGTGCAGTAGGGACTGAGCGTTCTGCAAAATGTTCTGTTAAAGTAGTCTTTAATTGGAAAATTTATTGCATTGAGAATGATAAAAATAAAAACAAAATCTATTGAACGATATATTTATCAGTCAAAATCGTATATCACAAAACAACATTTCTAGTTTTTGCCTTGTTATGCTATGTATAAAGTTTACAGTATTGGTCATATTTACACCAGAGCTTGCAAACCTGGAACAGTGTTTATTTTGTGCTCATTATGTACAAATTTACCTTATTTCCCATAGTGATTGCCATTGCAGGAATTGTAAATTTTGTAGTTCCTTGCAGTGTTTGTAAGTGTATGAATTGTAATGTTTCCACCTAAGCACTTATTTTCAGGCATATTATTTTTCATGTGAATCGAAATGTGACTTATTGTTCCAGATTTTGTACCAATGTGTTGGGGTATGGAATGAAGGGGAAATGTTATGCAAGTTGAGTTTTTAATCCCTGTATAAAGTTGAATAGTTCATACAAGATTTCTCTTGTCTGCCAACTATTTTTACTTGCCCTGACTAGTTGGACTTGGAATTGTTGTCCCTACAATGAATTTTCTTGGTGATTTATTTATTAATTGTTATTGCTGCTCCTCCTGAACAGAAAGGACTAGTGACTTGGGGTTGCCACCAGAAGATGTTTATGATATCTAGTCGGTCCTAAATTAAAGGTGTGCAGATCTGACATCCAATATGGCTCCCATCTTGAAAATCTTTTCGTTACTACTCCTGTATGGATGGTCATATTAGCATGTGGTTTTTGACCAAAAGACTGTTTATTTTGACTACTTTATCCTAAATGAAAATGGTGCTGATCTGACATCAAATGTGACTGTCATGGCAGCCATCTTGAAAATCTTGTTACTGCCATCTCATGAAAGGAAAACGATATCAACATGGGGTTTGCACCAGATGACTTCTTACCAAGTCTATCTGGTACTAATGAAAATGGTGCCGATCTTACTTTCAACATGACTGCCATTGTAGCTATCTTGAAAACTTTGTTATCATTCTCCTGAATGGAATGGTCATACTGACATTTGGTTTTCACCAAAAGGCTTTTAGTGGTCATAAATAAAAATTTTGCAGAGCTGACATCCACGATGGCCACCATGGCAGTCATCATAAAATCTTGTTATTGCTTCTTCTCCTAAACGGAAAGTCATATCAACATGGGGTTTTCACTAGTAGACTTCTTGTTGTGTCTAGTTGTTCCAAAGTGAAAACGATGCATATTTGATGTACAATATGGCCACCATGGTGGCCATCTTAAAAGTCTTTTAATAACTACTACTTCTGAATGGATGGTCTTATCAACATGGAGTTTTCACCAAAAGACTTCATATGATGTCTGGTTGATCCTAAATGATGCCAATCTTACAGCCAATATGGTAGCTACAATGACCATCTTGAAAAACATTTCATCTCTACTCCTCCTGAATGAATGGTCATATCGACATAGGGTTTTCACCAAAAGACTTAATATAAAACAACGGTGCCAGTCTTGCATCCAATATGGTTGCCACTGTGGCCATTTTGAAAATCATGTTTTGCCTCCAGAATATCAAATATAGTTTTCACACAGCAGTAAGGAAAAATAAACAGCCTTTGGTTCCCGGAAATTCATTTCAGGCAGTGGAGCATCGTTTGCTTGGAGGAACTCCTGTTTTAGCTCACCTGGCTGTAAAGCGTCATGATTGAAAATAACTTAGAAATTCGACTCTTTGCAGATGACTGTATATGCTACAGATCAATCAAAACCGAGTGGGGTACTAACATATTACAAAACGACAATACAAAACTAGGAATGTGGGGCCCGAAAATGGGGCATGCGATTCCAACCTAAAAAAGCAAATGACAAGAAAGAAATGCCATAAAACTAATAGGTCGTATTCATTGGAAGGTACTACTTTAGAAAAGCTCAAGAAAATAAAATATTTAGGAGTCACAATCATTAGTGATCTGAAATGGAACCTTCAAATTCAAGAATTGTGCACCAAAGCAAATCGTACTTTAGGCATATTAAGACGTAACTTGTCATCTTGCCCACAAAATGCAAAAGAACTAGCTTTCAAGAGTTTAGTTAGACCTATTTTAGAATACGCTTGTACAGTTTGGGACCCCCATTCCCAGGTTTTAGAAAATGAAATTGAAAAAATCCAAAAGCAAGCAGCCAGGTTTGTTACATCCAATTATGACTATACTTCAGGAAGTATGGTCTCAGTATTGAATAAGTTGTCTTGGAAACCATTAAAAAGACGCAGACTGGAAAAAAGATTCAATATTTTTTGTACAAAGGTCTGAAAACAAAGCAAAAATACCTTGCCACAATTTAATCAAACCGAAATGAACCAGTAGAAATCAATACGAATATACTTATATGATACCATACGCACAAACTGATAGTTATAAATTCAGCTTTCTCCCCAAAACAAATATTAATTACAACTGCCGAATCCTCAGAAAACCAAATTGAAAATTTTCCAAAATTAGTCAAATAAGTTCTTGTTGTAAAGGTTGACACTGTGCAGTGCAAAACATGTCATTATGATGTAGCACCGAACTAATCAAGATACACGAGGAACGAGCTTATAAGACTGTTTGATTTGTACATCTTACTCTGTGAATCTATCACTTTTTACTACAAGAGAACATTAAATGAATAATTAAGTAAAAGTAAAAAAAACAATCATCAAGCTGCTCCGAGATACTACTAAGACGTTTTCTTGTTCATATAAAATCCGATTATATCCAAATTGAATCTAAACTTTACAACAACTATCAAAACTTAAACTCGCTTTCAACCGACTGACATTTTGTCGATTAATCGATATAAACTATACTACTCGCAGAACTAATTATATGGCACAACTGTGAACCAGTCTAGAAATGGTGACCATGTAATAGAGTATATACATTTTTGATCACTCATAATTGACTAATGATGAAAATTAAAATTTTAGTGAAAAAATAGAGACAAGATTCTATTTATGCAATTTTAGTATCTGTATAGACGACTTAGGGACACTCGATAATGAACATAGCACCGGATTCGTTAGATACAGAAGTGATAATACATTTCATGCACATGTAGATAATACAAAATAAAATAAATGCTGCTAGTCATATCGTTTTCTCCACGCAGAAGCTTGCATCAAGAATGGGTCTATACTGAGAAATATAGGTTGATCATGAGCATTTAGAAATTAACGTTATCGATATTTTAATATGGTGCTTCCATAGGTTTACTATGGGAGTTGAATTGGTACCATGAGTTGTAAACACTGTTACAGGTGCGGAGAATTACTACTTTCTTAACATGGCGACATCCTGTGCATAGGGAAAGTTGTCGAATGCGGAAAAATATAATAGAGAAATTGTCCCTAGCAAACTTTGATAAATGCCTTCTCTTTTTTTCTACACACTTTACATTTAATACAATGGTTTGTCACAAGCAGTTACCGGTATTTTTCTTTTAAGAAGATATTATGCATTTTGTTTTCTATGGTACAACCTCCGATAGCGCACCCCCTCCCCTCCACTTCCGAAAAAGCTATGATATCCGGCCAGAGTCTGATTTTCCCTTCTGTTCATTTTATTTACATTTTAACCTTCCTTAAACAGTCATCCCCCCCGGTCAAGTTTCATCCATGATCCACATGGTTGCTTAATCAATTTGCACTTTTGTTTTAATTTATTGCTTTTCTTCAATTTTCTCGATAGTTTAATTATTGATCTTTTGGGGATCATGATATATTAAGATAGGGTTCTATTTCATGATCTCTTTTTTACCCATTGTTGTCTTCTGGTAACACCGATTTTTTTATTTATTTATTTATTTATTTTTCTCTCATTTAGCCGCTACGACCGTGGTTTATGGGCTTACAGACTGTAACGACAGCCGTTTCCAAATATCCCTGTCATCACAGCATGGAAGCATAATCCCCCTTTTTTTTTACATCAAATTTTTGTTTCGTTTTTTGAGCTTTAACATCACTTTGAACACACCATTTGCTATTTCAAAAGAGGAAATGGGAGCTAAGTGCCTTTCCCAAGGACACTCTGTGGCAGCCGAGCTAGGCTTGATTGGTTGGGTACTGAACCCGGAACCCCTGGATACGAGTCCAACTCTCTACTAATTGAGCTAATGGAAACAGGGTTCTAAATTCGCTGTACTCGTATCAAACTTAAGACCCCGAGATACAACACTATGTTCGGAGTAGGATTTAATGTTTGAAAGCTGCAAGATAGTCGACGAACTAAAGTTAAATAAGTACAGGGGAGTGTAAAATTCAAATTGAATTTACAGATTGTTTTTTATCTTATCCTTTCTACGGCTTGAGCTTGACCTTTTGGATACAGACCATCTGCACACACACATACACGCACACAACAAACAAACAAACGCATGTGTGTTAATATGCGTTAATGCTGGGGTTTCCTTTATTAATTGACTTACTACACTATGTACGAGAGAAACTTTTATTAAGTTAAAGTACCATACCACTCAGACCTGATCTCCGATTTGTAACTTTGAAGAAATATAGAAATGGTATGCAGGGTTATCAGCAGGATTTACAAGAAATCAGTGGAAATAACCTAATTGTCTGTAATTTATAATAATCAACCATTCTGCATTTACGCATGTTGCTAATTAACACACTCGGTCAACATAAGTTTCTTATCTTATACACTGCTCCAACGTTAAAAATATGGCCATAATATACGGGCGGGGGGGGGGGGGGGGCGGAGTATGTGTGTTTATCTGGAAGGACTGGATTGTTTTATAGTAACACTTTAGATCAGGGTCCAAATACGGTTTTTTAGTCTGATTTACGACTATGGTGCAATTTTGTAACAGGGGGCAAAACTGTATGCGAATACATGTGAAACTATCGAGAGCATGACAAGTCTAAAATCGTCCTCAAACCTAAGAAATTATTTATTTATCATTAAATACTTTAAAGATAGTATACACACTTTGGGTCGTTCCCTTGCCCCAGAACTACGGAAATAATTCAGAGTGTTTCTCAGTTCACCATCAAAGATGAGAATAGGCGATGTATATAAAATAAAAGGTATACAGCTTAAAGATATAGATGATATTTGTCTATATTGAATGAATAAAGGATATATTTGCAAATTTTCTTTTTAGTTTATGCTCAAACTTATTGGCTAGCAATATGTATAACAGACTGAAGTAGCACATGTATTACTGTATTCCGCGCGATAATGTCAGCTGCTTACGGTTTATGTTCTGCTGTGTTTTGTGTTTGTTTGCACAGAAAATATCGGTGCCCCTTGTGACCCAGTAGTCTAAGGCATCTCACCTCTGTCCGCGTGGGTTCGAATCTCACCTCGGCCAACGTGGGTAAGTGTCAAAGCTTGCCAGTAGCTTCCTGTGGGTCGGTGGTTCTTCCCGTGGTTTTCCCGGGTTCTTCTTCAACCAAATATACTGGCCGGCATGTATATCCTATAATGTGCTGATCAATGATTTTAAGCCCACAAAATCAATGAACAGAAAATATAAATAGTATCATAACTCTGTTTCCTAACTCAAGGTAAAAAAAGCACATAAACGAAAATAACTAACCAAAATTTGCACCATCAGGGATTTGAACGTGGTACACCTGCCTGACAGGTAGCCATGCTTACCACTAGACCATGCAAGTGATATAATAGTGGATATAATTTCTTGGTCATAATGTTATCGATATCAATTTAGCAATTGGCGGCAGCGAAGAAAGTATTTTCACAATTCACTGCAGTGAGTCATCAAAATAATATCTGTTGGAAAATCCACTAATTCAAGGACTAGCATAAAATTAAAAATCCAATAACCCACTTATCGACCCAGTAATTAATTTTCAACGAAGTACACAGTCACTCTAGATACCTACGACAGAAACCAAGGTATATAGAGGTTATTATAGTTAGTTACAATTATGTACCATACAGAGCGGATATATATATATATATATATATATATATATATATATATATATATATATATATATATATATATATATATATATATGCTTACAAAAAAGAACATCCTTAACAATCGTATTTCTTCGCTATGATTCAACTGAAGCTGTAACACACTTTAACTTCAGTCAGATAACGTTTAGAAACTTTTTGATCAATATTTTGTCTTTGTTTACGATAGCATTGGATATTTAGAATCAGACAGACAGACAGACACACAGACAGACAGACAGACAGATAGATAGATAGATATATTCTTCAAAAGAAGCAATCATGGCACACTTTGTTTTTAAGAAACGTTGTAGCTTTACGCACTTTGTTAGTGGTTGCAGCGGAAGTAAGAGAAGATCACTTTCTCCATTAAACAAAGATGTCTGCCACCTTCAGTTTTGATTTTATCTATAACAGCAGGGATGGATCCATGCAAAAAAAGATAGGAAAGATGCAACATTTGAAAATCAAAATGATCCAATGTGTAAGCAATTTTTACTCACATGAATATAAAAATACAAGCTGTTGTGGTGAAACATGCAACAATTGTAGCAACTTTGTTACTTCTTTGCAGATTATATGGTAACAGTTTGAGTGCACGGGTCATAACACAACTGTAAGTCTGTACTAAATATATCGCACATCCCATATAGCGCACCATTTGTGCAAGATCTGTTCCATAAATTATATCTGTTGGAAAATCCACTAATTCAAGGACTAGCATAAAATTAAAAATCCAATAACCCACTTATCGACCCAGTAATTAATTTTCAACGAAGTACACAGTCACTCTAGATACCTACGACAGAAACCAAGGTATATAGAGGTTATTATAGTTAGTTACAATTATGTACCATACAGAGCGGATATATATATATATATATATATATATATATATATATATATATATATATATATATATATATATATATATATATATATATATATGCTTACAAAAAAGAACATCCTTAACAATCGTATTTCTTCGCTATGATTCAACTGAAGCTGTAACACACTTTAACTTCAGTCAGATAACGTTTAGAAACTTTTTGATCAATATTTTGTCTTTGTTTACGATAGCATTGGATATTTAGAATCAGACAGACAGACAGACACACAGACAGACAGACAGACAGATAGATAGATAGATATATTCTTCAAAAGAAGCAATCATGGCACACTTTGTTTTTAAGAAACGTTGTAGCTTTACGCACTTTGTTAGTGGTTGCAGCGGAAGTAAGAGAAGATCACTTTCTCCATTAAACAAAGATGTCTGCCACCTTCAGTTTTGATTTTATCTATAACAGCAGGGATGGATCCATGCAAAAAAAGATAGGAAAGATGCAACATTTGAAAATCAAAATGATCCAATGTGTAAGCAATTTTTACTCACATGAATATAAAAATACAAGCTGTTGTGGTGAAACATGCAACAATTGTAGCAACTTTGTTACTTCTTTGCAGATTATATGGTAACAGTTTGAGTGCACGGGTCATAACACAACTGTAAGTCTGTACTAAATATATCGCACATCCCATATAGCGCACCATTTGTGCAAGATCTGTTCCATAAATTCAGTAATAGGAATCTTTTCCTTTGAAATCACGTCGAGGATAAAGTATTTGTGTTATGCTGGTTAAGTTTTAATTTAAAAATAATGTTGATACTTCCTTACAAGTGCCATTTTAATAAACAGTTTCAAGAAGCCCGAAAGATATGCTAGAGGAAGGCGGGTATTCATGTTGAGTAGCGTAAGAAAAATGAGAGACAGACAGACACACAGACAGAGAGATACACAAAGACAGAGACAGAGAGAGTGAACATAAAAGAGAAAAGATAATGCCAACTTTAAATAAAAGTCTCCGAAATGTGAACATTATTATGATGAAGGTTTATTGTCAGTAATGTAGGCCACTAACCCAAATTACGCAATATATTTACAGTGAATGCAAATACATTGAGGAGGGGGATACCAGTATCAAATAAAGCAATGTTCAGTTAAACATAAATATCCTTTGTCCAAGGTATATAAAATAAATTAACAAATTGGTGTAGCTGTTTATCTGTTGTTACTTACAGAATAAGTTGACGTGTGTTGTATGATATCCCCCCCCCCCCCCCACCGGAAAAACAACAACAAGAACAAAAAACAAAACAATGTTGTTCGTAAGGCAATAACTCCTGCTATCAGCCTAAATTTGACTGCTTTAGTAGTTTTGATATTTTAAAACTTTTCGATTGCATGGTTAAACCAATTTTGTGCCATTGTTCAGAAGTCTGGGGCTACAAATATTCGGAAGTATTCTAAAAATACAACACAAGTTTTGTAAACGGTACATTAATCATTCACCCTCAATGAATAATGCTTATGCAGTTGGAGAATGTGGCAGGTACCCACTATATGTTACCTCTTATACACGGTGTATTAAGTTTTGGCTACATTTACTACACATGGATCAAAACAGGTATTCCTATAATTTTAATATATTGTTAAAGCATCTTGATGTAAATAATCGTATTACATGGGCAACACACGTGAAGAAATTACTATATTCATATGGGTTTGGTTCCGCATGGCTGAGCAAGTGTTGGAGATATTAATTTGTTAAAGATATTTCAACAAAGAGTTAAAGATTGTCTGATAAAAAAAATGGCACAGTGAAGGTATGGGTTAAACGCGAGGAAGTAACAGATGTTTTAAATTCTTTGTTAAATCCTGAGCAGCTTTTATCTAAAGGATTTCCATTAAGATTTAGAAATGCAATTCTTAAATTTATATGTTCCAGTCATAATTAGCGATAGAGACAGGTCGACTTCATGGCTTGGATATATCTGATAGAATCTGATAATATTGTGAAAAGAATGGTTTAAGACTTGTACAAGATGAACATCACTTGCTTTTAGTGTGTAACGCATACTAGAATCGTGGAGAACCGCATTTACATAAGAGATGGCTTAATAAAAGATCATTCATAAAGGACTATATTGACAAGGGTCGTTTTCTGCCCACTCTCCAAATTTATTCGTATGGTGTATATTACAAGTATGAGGTGATTTGATTTAATTTCTGACATAAGATTTGTGTTCACGTGCTGGTTGCATTGAAACTGTGTGTTAAGAAATTATCAACGAAGATATGCATATTTTTCGTCTTTTCCACGTATTTCTCATCAATACTGCCTATCCATAAACTATTATCTAAATTTTAAATGACATTATATATTTTGATTATTTTTCTGTTACAGAGTTGCATACAACAAGGTTTTAAGTTTTTTAAAATGACCTGAAATAAACCCGAGTAACCCATGATGAATAAATCTAACTTACAAAAATCAAGATGAAACTGTTTTAAGTTCGTTGTAAAAAATAAGTCAGTCACTGATAACATCAAAAACTGTGCGTTTGAAACATTGTTTAGTATCTGTTGGCTGATATTATTGATTATGAGGCCTTTCTAGA
The DNA here is from genome assembly GCA_029931535.1 of Margaritifera margaritifera. NCBI lineage: Eukaryota > Metazoa > Mollusca > Bivalvia > Unionida > Margaritiferidae > Margaritifera > Margaritifera margaritifera. Next base: position 149,266 of record JAQPZY010000736.1, on the reverse strand, counting down.
GGCTTTTGAGATCTATTGTTCACCGAAAATATTGGTGTTTGTCCCCTTGTTCTTGGAAATGAAAGATGTTCTTTTACAATATTTTCCTTATATTTGTGGCCACATACACACATAAACATACGCACGACGAACACGCACACAAACACGCACACGCACACGCACTGTATAACATAAGACCTAACCCTTTGAACAATTAAAAACGGGTTGAATATGCAGATTTATTTTTTTCTTTCTTGTCCAAAACTTATCTATACTTGTCTAGTTTTAAAGCGGGTATCACGAGAATGCGTATTTATTGATTTCATAAGTCGCGTTTCCTCCTTCACGAAGCAGTATCAACTCGTACAGAAGATCTATGTGCACCGCAAATCGTTTCTACCCTTATAAAGGTGCCCTCACACTAAGATAAGAAAAGAAAGAAACGCTAGTTTTGTCTTAAGTATTCTTTGTACATTTAATTTTGACTACATGTTGGTTACAATAATTTACAATGTTATAAATTGTATCTAAAAAAAAAAAATCATTTTGTGCAGCAGTCGAACACATTTCACATATTAATCTATAAAACTAGCAGAGGAAAAAGCACACAAGTAGGTTATTTAGTGTCGAGGCAGCTAGGGGTAACGTGCCTTGCCCAGGGACACACCAGTGTAGCCGACTCGGGCTGATCCGATGGCAGGATTCGAAACCGCAGCCTTTTGGCAGCGACTCCAGAAAAGGCTAACCACTGAACCACTGTGGCTCCTAAAATCCGACCCGTACATTAATTTATTTACAAAAAGCCACAGTTATCTAAAAAATGAAACACACATCACTTGTGACAGTATACCAAAGCCCATTTTTAAAATGTACATGTAAAATTATAGTTTTACTTCATCGTTGACAATAAGTTTTTAAGTATCGATAATTAAAAACTGCCTCTGCTAATAGTTCTTACCGAAAAGCTTCGACTTAATTCACAAGAAGTGTGCTTTGCCTGTAGAATTATATGGATGTTTGTGCAGATAACAGTTTTTATTTTAATTAATTTCCCTTCCTTCTCGAAGGGACACAAAAGTCTGATAAAAAGAAAAAGATTTTAATTATTTTTTCTCATAGATTCTGACACAGCCTCTAACGCTTGTTGGCCAATAAGGAATCGGCACAAAGAGTACATTGATTATGCACACTGATAGTGTACACTCTGTGCACATACGTTTTTTTTTTCTTCAAATTTTTTCGTTGATTTTGTTTAAACTAGAAGTTATATCACCAAAACATGATAACATACGGGTCGTACGGGTGAGATTTATATATGCAACAAGAAACAGTTTTCCAAAATCGGTCTTTGTGTAACAAGAAGTGCTTATAAATCGTGATATTTACACCTAAGTGCTGTAGTTGGGTTTACGTAAGTCAACTGAAAGTTGAATCTTCAACTAAATGTATGCGTTTGAACTGAAACTTGCTATACAGGGATTTGTGTCTATTTTAACGCCTGACAAGTTTTTACATTGCAATGACCTTGTTTCTTGACCAACTTGATTGGAAGAACATAGCCTTGACAATTAAATCTATTTTAAAATGAAAAGAAACGTATTAGGCATTATTAAATTTTGTTTTTGCATGTATAGTGTAGTTTTCTTGTTCTCGCTTTGTTAAAAAAAGCACTACTGTGTTTTAAAAATAATAAGATTATCGTTTTTTTATATCATTTTTTTTTTCTTGACAGACTTTTAATATTAGTCTGGAAAGTTAGTAGAAAAGCATCATTCTTTAAAAATGAAATCATAATATTGGGTTGTAGAATTTATATGTTCTATGTTACTAATTCGCATATTTTTAATTGTTCATAAACGAGTGAAACAGAGACTTATGTTTGAAAATGCAATAGTGCGAGTTTGCTCGTTTTACAGAAGTGTTTATTTGCTATTCAACTGGTATAATACTCTCAGTTTTAAAGGGTTTAACAGTTAGCTTTTTTGTTGATATTCAGCATTAAAAATGTAGTCAAATACGTCTCATATGATTACAGCTGCCTGTATCCGTGTAGGTGTCAGATAAACGACTGAAGTATACGAGATTGTTCCACTGTTCCTAACATTAATGAGTTTCCCGGTCATGTGACTCTGTGACGTCAGAGACAGGACGCCTGAAGGACTCACGGTACTAATAATAGGGAACAACTGTGAACCAGTCTAGAAATGGGTGAAGATGTTATAGAGTATATACGGGTTTGGTGGTCCATAATTGATTAATAATGAAAAGTAAAAAAATTTTAGGAAAATATTATTGTGAGAGCTTATCCTATCTGTACCTTAAAAGAAATAGAGACAAAATTCTACTGATGCAATTTTAGTATTTTTATAGACTTGACTTAGGAACAGTCAATAACAACAGTAGCACCTGATTCATTAGGTGCAGAATGGATAACACATGTTTCATGTACATGTAGATCCAAAATATGGCGCGGCTCATGTGGTTTTCTTAACACAGACGCTTGCATCAAGGATGGGTCTATACTGATAAATATAGGTTTGATCATGGGCATTTAGAAATTTAAAGTTATTGATTTTTTAATATCATGACGTTTCCATAGGTTTACTGTGGGAGTTGAATTAGTACCATGAGTCCTGAAGCATTTAGCTAGTTAGCCTTGTTGTGAACATTTTATGCCTGAATTTAGTAATTTTATAAATAAATCTAGCAGTTTCGAGCATGGACTGACATTTTGATCCCTCAGAAATCCAGCTTGAGCCGTTGTCGAACGAACTCCTTGATTTTGACAGCTCTGAAGCTCGTGTATCAGACGGGGCGGTGTGCCTAAACACAGTAATGTACAGTAATGGAGATGAAATACAGTAACGTAAAAGAAATTAAAGTAATGGAGCAAGAAATTAAACATTATGCACACACAGTACTGATTTTGCTGAATAATTTTTAAAGAAATGTTTGCATGTTGTTGTTCTTTTTGTTTATATATTGACATTAATATGAAAATTGATGGCGCTGGTGAAAAGTAATGGAACGCCACTTGAATATACAGTAAGGTATACTATACTATGGTGACAAATTTAAACGCGACGTATAGTCATTTGACTAAGCATAATTATATTTATTTATTTATTTCTGTCTCCAGTTTGGAGACATTTGATTCATGGTTTTTATCTTTCTAAGTTTTGATTTAAAATATTTGTGTACAGTAAGGGAGAGTAAATACAGTAATGGACCCGGAATTATAGTAATAGAAAATAGCATTATGCACGAGCAATATAGACATTATGGATGTTGATGAATTTTTTAAAAAAAGATATTTTTGTTTAGTTTCTTTATTTTGTTCTTGTTCTTCCTCTAATAAAATTACTATATATGATGACGCTGGTGTACAGTAATGGAATACCAAAATGCAGAAAGGTATTTACTATTCTGTGGTAGCAAATAAAAACGACGTATGGCCGTAAATTCAAGGAACTTAATATATTTCATATGTATTCATTTATTTCTGCCTCACCCAAGCCCCAAGTTATGGTCTCTCTCTCTCTGTCTCTGTCTGTCTGTCTCTCTCTCTTATCAACACGCCTATGTTAGCTTTTAGTATGATTAATCTGAGACGGGTGTAAATATGAAGATTTTCATATTATAGGTGATTTGGAGAATCATCCTTCTTAATATTCTGGTATTTGTTCCTATTCTTACGAGTGCTTGCTCACGTAGGCATAGTGACTATATAATACTTTACAATTTATGCACGTATGACAAGACATCCACTGATAATTTTCAACAGGGATAGAATCAAAGATGAAAGTGTATTAAAGAAAATCGTTGACTGTGAAATTGAGCTCATAAATATCCATCAGACGGTTATTAAATACATTCAATTTCAATAGCTTTTGCAATCTGAAATCATTTTCATCTAAGGCCCAGATGGTATACGCAAAGATGACTCGCTCAAGCTATCTACCGAATCTAATCTTGGCCGTCTCAGTGATACGTTCGTTAACTTCAATTCACTGGCAGCCCGCCGATCTATCACATGATGCCAGATCGACCAAACTATCGAGATTTTGTGTGTAATTCATATTGTATCGATTTTCTTCAAAATCAATTAGATATATTCATTGAAAATCCATAGGGAAATGTAGATCCGTTAACAAGGTATTGTCAAACCTGTCTGTAAAGACCACTCTTAGGTCAATCTGGAAGTGGTCTGGATAAGCAGGTCATCTTTATATACGTGTTTTGATTTAAATATAAATGGGATCTATGGACCTTTACCCTTATACGCAGATGGTCCTTATATACAGTCCTTATATAATGGTTACTATAAAGATTCTCTGTTTTATTTATTTATTTTGCTGACGTTACTTCTTATATAAATTATTGTATCATGAAAAGCGAAATGTTGCATTTCTTTCCGATGAATAGCATGGTAGACTATATTCAGATTCAGTTTTAAATAAGACCTTTATTTCGATGCAGCTAGTAATTGCATATTTTGATCAAAACTTGATAATGCATGGAAATATGTAAAATTTGAATAAAAGCTATGTAGCAAAATGTTAAAATGAACCCTAGCTATTATGTTTACATAAATAGAAAATATTACGTAACTTAACCGAACAGTGTCGTCACATTAAATGCCATACTTGGTAAAAATGTGTCTTCTTAAGTTACACCACACCCTATAGTTTACATCTAGTTTATTTTAGTCAACCTTGCATAGGTCAATACGGGTTCTGAAACATTTATGAACATTTCTGAACACATACTAAACACTATCTGCAATATTAAAATATGAATTTATGATGTTCAAAAAAGTAACTTCACTCTTATTTTTAAAAGGTATTTGATACCCCAAGAATAGTACATATCTTCGAAGTGCTGATTTTGTAGACATTATTGTTGTAATTTCTGACCAAGTATTAGGGAAGGAAAATCACTTGGTTTGGAACTTAAGTTCCCTTTGATCATTAACCTACGAGTTAAATGTTCAAAAACAGAAATCATCATATGTTTTCAATGCGTCCTCAAATGAAATGAAACCTGCTTTTTCGAAGGATATATTTCAATAGCACTGATTTTTCATCTCCTCTATGCAATTGTATAAAATATAGTTTGCTGACGTAACAGTATCATAAGGACTTGGATGATATAAGAACCCAGCAACAATGAGAGGTCATATCATTTGACTAGTTGACACATCAACTTTCAGAGGTTTTATACATCAGAGTATGTTGGCATTTTTCCTCCTAAAACTAGCGAGCAAATGGCATCGACTTCCTACATCGGCGGTCGAGCGCTGTTGTCAGTCTCCCGCCTCTGATGCCACACATGCTCGGTTTCCGAAGATTAAAAAAAATTATGCATACGAAACGGTCACGCTTAGTTTGACCTATTTTATTGAAAACGACTGGGTGCTTGACGATCGGATTTTCTGCAAAGTAAAACATGCGTTTGGACATTTTAAATACTATTGTAAATAGGAAAAAGCAACACACTTGGAAGAAAACCTTTAAACTGCAATAAGTGGCGGAACAAATTATATAACACTGTCCATTTCAGCACTAATCTAAAATTTCCGGACTGGTCAAAAGGTCATTGAAATTACGTTTCCATAGTTACGCAGTGACGAAATACAGCAGTCTCTCTTAGGTACTTGTAAGTTCAAACTAGGTGAAATAGAGGTCAAGATAGGAGTCTACATTTTACGGGGCCAACTTGTATAGTATAGAGAAAATAGGTACATGAATTTTTAGGGCAGGGCAAAATGAATCTATCTTTTGTAAGCAAAGTGTTTTTCAATTAAAAAAAAAAAAAAAAAAAAGAAAACTTTATAATAAACAACAGTGGAGGGTCTTACACGAGTGCATGCTTCACCGAAATCTATGAAACGAGTTGAACGATTAGGGACTCGCAAAATATTTAAAACATTCAACGTATTTCATAAATTTCATCTGAAATAATCTCAAATGTAAGATGATATTATATCTCAAAACCAATGTTCCTTAATAAAGACAGCAAAAATAATATAAAGAATTTACTTTAAGTTACATTCGGATGCCTTGGTCCAGTGGCGGCGTGAGGGTTCGAGGCACCTGAGGGCAATGTTCTTAATGGCACCCCTACTTTGCCACATAGAATAGTTTTTATGTTAGATGACAACCTCCATCTTACCCCCTCCCCCCGATCTAAGCCCGGTTACAGCTGAAAAAGGTCCCGACGGCGCCCCCCTTAGCCTGGTGCCAGTGAGCAATACTCCTCCCCCCCCCCAACTTCTCCCCCTTCTCGCACTGCCACTGCCTTGGTCATTGCACTTTCACATTATATATCGTTATGCCATCATTCGTTATTTCATTGGGTGTTATCAAACGTGTGCAATATTGGAAAATATTATATGGATATATAGATCCAAATAACACAGTAGCCATATAATCAATTCATATATTTAATGCAGAGTATACACATAAATAAAACAATGAAGTATTTACATTGCAAGAATTTTCACTGGCTGGCATCATTATAGCAGTCGTTTATATCAGAATAACTTATAACGCGAAACTACGACGCACCAATATTTCCATTGTTTTCTATTTGATAGAAGGCATTGATTATTGTTTCTATCGCCATATGTAGAGAGAAAAAGAGATAGAAACTCATTTAGTCTGCCACTGATTGAAATTTCATGTTCGATTTTCCATTCCTCACAATCTAAGGTTTGTTACATGAAAATATTAATAATAAAAGTGCCCTCTTCCTGCAATCAGCTAATCATCGAAAATGTTTCAACTTCGCCACCCCCATCCCCGTTTTCCAACCACAAGCGCCCCCCACTCCCACCCTACCCTCACTACACATGTTAACATGTTGATTGAAGCATTTGCCTTAAGGATTCCGGGACTACTCGGCCCATAGCTGAGTCGACCCACTAACGTTCTCGACCTATAACGAAATTGGACTACCCAAATCGGCCCATTACGTATTCGGCCCACGATTTATATAATAGCAACGTGGAAGTAATGTACTTTGTAAACGGCCATTACATATTCTTTTTAAATCTTTTGTTGCTTTATATATATATATATATATATATATATATATATATATATATATATATATATATATATATATCTATATATAGAGAGAGAGAGAGAGAGAGAGAGAGAGAGAGAGAGAGAGAGAGAGAGAGAGAGAATTCATTTTTACTCGAAACGCCCATTTACAAATAAAGGTAACTGTTTTTCTCCCTTTTTAATGATTAACTAATTAGTTAGTAAATAACATCTTTATAATTAATTTTGTTTAAATACTCAAAACGCTCATTTACAAAATAAGGTAACTGTTTTCCTCCCTTTTTTAATAATTAACTAATTAGTTAGTAAATAGCATGTTTATAATAAATATTTATTGTTCAATAACAGAAAGTGTTACCACTCCATACAAGATCAAAGGTAAAGATCACCCCCAGAAAAACTACAATAATGACCAAAGGTATGGATCACCAAAAAAAAAAAAAGAAAAAAGAAAAAAAAATGTATGAAGCCATGCACGATCAAAGGAAAGGATCGCAGTTTGCCGAAACATTGTCTGTTGGTATGGACCGATCCGATTCTGCAATGGGCCGACTTTGTTATGGACCGACTTCTTAATTAAATTTGTATGGACTTAATCCGTCGTGGGCCGACTTTGTTGTGGACCGACTCCGGAATGGGCCGAGTTCTCCAGTCACCGCCTTAAGAAAGGCTAAGAAACTTATAAAAAAAAACTTTTCGTAGGCCTCATGCAAGTACAAATTTATCAGTAACAACGTTTAGTCTCAATCAGAAAACATAGATCTGCCAATAAAACAAAACAATTTTTAAAGAACGTTCAAAAGTTAATGCTTGCTACTCTGAATTTTGACATGAATTGTCGACTACGAGCAAAAATAAAACACTGAGTTTTTTATTTTAAAAAAAAAAAAAATAAAGTTCCTAATTTTCAACACTTAGTGTTTCTTCCACTGTGATATCAATGTTTGACAAATGTGTCTACCCATCAAAGAGTGTACTATTTAAAAATATATAACATTTCCCAAATTGTATCTCCAGTTTATACGTTATTTACATGTATGTGTAATCTACCCCAATGTCGATTTCCATTCGCACGTTGTTTTTTTTTTTTGTGTGTGTCAACCATCAAGCAAGATGCGATTTGAGCAGACCACATAGTCTCCTTTCCGCCCTCCATCCCTAACTAATATGAGCCACATTTTGTTTCCGTAGCCCCTGTCCTGCTGGTGGCTAACTTAGAAATTCAGAGTACTGACTAAATATGGATTTTACAAAATGTAATGCACCAGACTTAATGCCAGCTTTAAAGACATTCAGGATTTTACTTCCATCAATATAAAATATTACATTATGTCTCATAAAGACGTATCACCCATCATGCAACGCACTGCGATTTCATGCGAATAAGCACTGTCTGACGCGATCATAATATCACAACACCAACAGGTACTTACAAATTGCAAACGCTTTCCTTTGTTTGCAAATGTAGCCGTGATTGATTAATAATATGTAAAAGGACATTTGAAACTAGCATTTATGTAGCTTTAGAAGAGTGGAAATAAAAATACTACCTAAAAGATATATTTTTTCCCTCTAATTTATTAATTTAATGTAAGAAAACACACATAAACACACACAACAAAACAGAAATTAGACCGGCAATCAGTTACAGTGTACAGTTGTTGTTTGAATCGGTCTATATATTTGGTTCACAGTAAATTGCCGTTCCCTTTACTATTACAGAAGTTCACTTCAAAATACTACATAGCTGCCCATAATAATGTGACTTCATACATTGTCGTGGTTATCAAATTCCGTGCTTTTGCAACACAAAAATAATACTTTTTCGTCAGATTATGAATGAGTGTATATGCCTTTGATTGTGATGGGGTGCTGTTGGATAATTTTTCGTTGGATCTGTATATTCGAAGTTTGTGGCAACTACGGAATCCACGAAAAGCTGTACCACACGAAAGATAAGTCAACTCAGTACAACTTTTCCCGTCAGGTTTTAGAGGAAAACCCTTAGCACTTGCTCAAGGCTTTGTTTATATACTACAAATTACTTATAGCCCCGTTTTTCATGGATTAATATTATAAGAGAGCGGGAGAGAGACAGAGAGAGAATTTTCTTTGTTATGTTATGGTTAGGCATGAGGAATTCGCGGAAATGCGTACAACTATTTTGAGATGAACATAAATTACGCTTCTTTCCCCCATACATTTATGATACTCTGAAAGGACCCTCGATTTTCGGTAACGTCATGATCGTGACTACGTGTTACTGAAATGAAAAGATGACAGTTGAAACATCGAATTCTGCCCCCTGCAATATATAAACAACACGTGACAACTTCGAAAGGTAAGATTTTGTTTTTATTTAGAACTCTTTGACAACCAGAATGTAATTACCGATTAGCTCGCCTCTACAAAGCTTTTCCTAGTCTCCAGCGGCCATGCACAAAATAAGTTCCTGCCAAAGTGATCGTGACCTACAAAATGTTGGCCCTTGCTACAGGTCATACAATACATAAAACAATAAAGAACATTCCTTTCTGTAATAGCAACGCAGAGGAATCATAATGAGTTGATTAGAACAAAGGGTATTTTCACTTTTTTCTTCTTCAAATTATTGCTAATAAAAATCATCTTCAGAAGCTATGAGTATTGTCCACTCTAAAAACCACTATAGCTGCATTATTCTAAAAGAAGCATGTAAAACTTCTTCCAGGGCGCGGAACGGATAAGCGATTTTTAAAGCCACACCCTATTATGAAAATAAGTGGCTGTAGGTTGCACGTGCCTGTTCTAATTACCTACTCATTTACATGTACAATACATATTTAGAATGACCCAGTAGGTTAAATGCCTAGTCATATATATTGAAATTTTACCTTTGTATAAGCATATGCATTCCTACTTTCAACTGCTTTCACAATGTACTTCTTTCATAATGTACATATGTATAGTGAGTTTCAAATATACACCATACAGAGCGGAAAGTGCTATCCATGGATCCTACAGGAGGATGTGGTGTGATAATATGAAGTGAGTTTTTAAACATGCAGAAAGAATATTATCATACAGGTTAGATAATTTTTCATTCGTACTCTATTGAGATTACAACCCGGGTCGGCAGGTTACGGCACACATCGCCTTGCCTGCACGCGCCAACCCCTATACCCTCTCGACCAAGCACACATCCAAAAAAGGATGCTATAAAATTCATGCATAGCAGTCACACCCGCTTATCGACCCAGTAAATAATTTTCAGCCAAGTACACAGTCACTCCGGATTCCTACGACAGAAACCAAAGTATATAGAGGTTATTATAGTGAGTTACAAATATGGGTCACAGTGATGTTTCATTTATCTTAATGATGTTGCACTAACACAGGTGCATTGAAACCAATTGATTGTGTGCAGATCATGCAACCGGTAACCTGATAGTTTTTGTATTGACACTTTTCTCCTGACCTGGTAGCGAAATTTAGCAAACATACAAATTATACTTCTAATTCGTACCCTTCAACAATTTTCTCCAAAAAGCCAAGGGAAATGAATGCAATTATTTTATCAGATTTCACATTTCTCTTTTGATATGATATTTCCATTCTGACCTATGTATTGCAATGGCATTATATTTCATCTTGGACTTCATGTGTGTACCATCACATCGATGTCAAGTCTATACCTTACTTGCTTCTGAAAATTGTCATTATTTCATGTTTGTATTGAATAATTTTGTTTAGCTATTCCTCTTTTTACATAATATTAAAAGTATCACTATTAAAAGTGTTTGTTGCTTTTTAAGAAAGAATATTCACTTGCAAATCAAAATTGTGCTAAATTTAGGCCTGTTTAGCAATGCCGGTAATAGTAGTATGGGGGGGGGGTAAATAGGTCGGGGGGGGGGGGGCTCTATAGGTACAATGGGATTTTAACATTGGGGCACTTGGGGTACAATGGGATTTTAACATTGGGGGCAGTTGGGGTACAATGGGAATTTAACATGGGGTAGTGGAAGGGGGTATTTGGGGTGGGATAGAATGAGAGGGGATAGAATAGACACATACACCAAGCATACATAAGGCAATCATTGGAAAATTAATCTTTTCTTGAAAAATGGATGGCCCTAAAAAAGGGCCGTTGGGTTTTTTTTTTTTTTTTTTTTTTTTTTGGTTTAACATAGACATCTCCTGGAGGGACTTCTTTTTCGGAAACTTCTACGGACTTCCGGTCCGTACATCAAGACACGCTTTAAACATCCTTGTCTTTCAATATAAATACGTCTCTTCCATATCGCGGTCTCTGTGATCTTCGTGATGACCCATGAAAATTTTACATACATGGGGAATTCTGGGTCAAACAACATCCCCGAGACGATAGTCGATGACTCAACGCTGGTCCACATTTTGTTTTGTTTCTTCTTCTGGAGTGGTCTTGAAGAAAACCGGTGAAGCTTTACGAGACAAGCGGTGGTATATATACCCTAAGGGTGGATCGAAATGCATTGAAATGAACTACCAATCCAAACACGCGTTACAAGCGGGTAGGTTTTTCTTCCAATGGGAAGAGAGCGGGGGGGGGGGGACGTCATCTGGAGTATAAAGGCATCACAGCGTTCGTAAGGTTTTACTTTTTGGACAGCCGAATGGAGTCAGCAAAGACCAGTATGTATTGGAGTGAGCCTGACCAATGCCGTAGTGAACTTCCAACCGGAAGATTTTAATTTAGATTTTGGGGATATTCTGTCTCAAGAATTTGTACCTGAAACCACAACTGCTATGCCACCAGTCTTTTTGCCTGTCATCGAGGATTTTAAAAAGAGACAAAAAGACGAAATGGAAAAGCTTATACAGCGACAGAGAGAAGCCGAAGAAGTGTTTCTTCAGCAAGAAGAGGAAAGGAGAAAGCGAGAAGAAGAACTAAGAAAGTTAGAAGAGGAGAAGAGTGAAGAACCGAAAGAAGAGAGCGATGAAGATAAAACGGTGAGTCTACTACAAGACATTTTAGCAGAGTTAAAGAATCTTAGAAATCTGTATCAGTATTCTTTAACTCAACCTAAGAGAAAGAGACCATCACGGGCCAAACATGCGAAGCCCATCACTACTTCTACTGAGATGCTACCACCACCACCACCACCACCATTCACTACTACTACCAGCAAAGCAGCAAGAGGAGGAGGAGGAATAGGACTGGGTCGTGGAAAAGGATTGCGACAGTTGAAGCTGATTATGTCCAGTCCATAAGTTTGTTTAACAAAACAAACAAACACCCCAACGGTCCTTTTCAGGGCCACCCAGATCTCTAGAAAAGAGTATCATTTAATTTTGCCCAAAAAAAATCAAGTAAAACTTAAAATCCCCATTCCTTGGGTTTTTTTGTAAGAGTGAGTGAGTGCGTGAGTGCGTGCGTGCGTCCATACTCTAAAAACCAAAACACAAAGACACTTACTTTTTTTCCAATCTGGTCTATTCTCATTTTTTTTTACAAAATAATTCACCATGAACATAACACCACACTCCAAAAAAAGTTCATTGTTTACTGTCTGTCTCTCTTGTTCTTGTTCTTGAATTTCTTCACAGGAATCAAGGGTTCTTGTTCTTCCTCACTGTCTTCCAACCGTCTAGCTTTCTTGCTTTTCTTGAAGATATGTTCTTCTTCTAGGTTTGAAGATCCCTCGGCTTCTTCCCTCTCTCTAGGTTTCCTTGTTTCTGAGGACACTCCGAAGACCAATGTCCTTTTTCTTGACAATGATAACAAGTATATTTCCCTTTGTCTCTCTTTTCTTTTTCTTGACGTTGTGGACATTCTGGAGCCCAATGTCCTTTCTCTTGGCAGATATAACAAGTATCTTGACTTTTATCTCGAGAGGTAGAGGAGGAGTAGTCCTTAGTCTTACTGGTATACTTTCGAAGGACTGTCTGCAAATCTCTAACTAGAAAGGCAATCTGTCTTCTTGACTCTTCCATCTTTACAGTTTGAAAGTTCAATCACAAAGACTGATTCTGAGGGTAAAAAGGTCTCACTATATATAGTCTCCTGTGTGAAACTCCATCAGATCTAAATCAGATTTCAAGATGAAAAGATCACGCCAAATCTATGAGAAACCAGAAGAAGAAGAAGAAGAAGAAGAAGAAACGAAGAGACCACGGCGACGAAGACATTCCGTACCCCCTGAAACACCGCTCGCTGAACTGCTAGCTCAAGTACATGCTAGCGATATCGAAGAAGAAATGAGTGAGTCTGAAACCAAAACCCAACCCAAAGAATCCACCACCACCAGAACCCCTGACCAAGAAAGACCTACCGTGGCTCCCGAAAATTACTATCGCATTCGGGAGACACAAAAAATAACCTCTAGAAAATTTAGAACCACGGCATACAGTCACACGTTCCACTTTAAAGACTTCAAGTCTGAAGTGCCTCCCGAGAAAGCTGCCGGGTTCATTACCGATTTGTGGGGTTCTGTGTTACAGAACTTGAAGCGACAATGCGGAGCCAAAGAAGACGATCGATTGAGACTGGCCATCCATCACGACAGTTTGAAGTCACCTGTCTGGATCGAGTTCAGCACCCCGGCAGAATTAACACCAGCCAAAGTCATGACCAAAATAGAACACGTTCAACAATCTAACGAAAAGTTTACCATCACCGATGGAAAGGCCACACTTCACATGACTCACGTCTCCCCTCCTCGAGGGAGCGGACGTAGCAGGAAAGCGTTACTGGTGGACGACCTTCGCAGTACCAAACACAGTGTTGTCCAAATTGACAATTCTCAAGACCAGATGTGTTTGGCTTGGGCCATCGTGGTTGGGCGAACGTATGCCAACAAGAACGAGACCGAAGAATGGAAAAGAGCCTGGAATAACATTCGACGATCGAACAGAGCCAAACAACGACACGAAGCAGAACTCCTGCTACAACAAGCAGGCATTCCCAAAGACACCGTGTGTGGCATTTCTCAAATGCAACAACTTCAAGACGTCTTGGCTCCTGGCTACACTTTGAAAGTACACCCTCAAGAAGTGCGCGGAGATCTACTGTTTCGAGGCCCGATTTTCCCAAAGGAAAATACATTCACGTGTATTACCACCAAGAACATTTCGATACCATCACCAGTATCACAGGATTTTTAGGATACTCTTACTACTGTGAGAAATGCGAGCAAGGATTTAACAGTCGAGAGCGACACATTCATTGCGGTGAGAGATGTCGGGGCTGTTTAGCGGCCAAGCCATGCCTTCCTGAACAACACGTCCATTGTGCGACGTGTCGACGAACCTTTGTCAGTCCCTCTTGTTACGAACAGCATCGTAGGACACAAGGTTACCAACAAAAATGTGCTTGCACTTATTGAAATTGTGTTCCACGTGTGGAAACCTGATTCGAACCAACGACCCCAAGAGACACACTTGTACCGGCAAGAAAAGATGCCGCTTTTGTGAGCAGATGGTGAATTATGATCATCAATGTTTCATGCAAAAGTACGACAATACACTGAAGAAAGAATTAAAGTGTGATCAGAACAACAAGAAAAAGAAGCAAGTGGATTTCATCTTTTTTGATTTTGAATGCATGCAAGAAACGTGCATTCACATTCCCAATTTCTGCGTTGCTCATCGGGCTTGTGAGAAGTGCATCCAAGAACATATTCATTTTCACTGTCCTCATTTTAGTAGGATTCCAGAAGGACGTGAAAAAATCTTTCGCCGTCCCAACACTCTGTCCCAGTTTGCTGAATGGATTTTAGACCCTACCGACGACACTTGGAGCGAAGAGGACATTCAACGCTACGGAGACTGTCATCGCTATGCGACCGTCATAGCTCACAATTTCTCGGGATACGATGGACAATTTTTGTTAAAATATTATTCGCAACAAGGTACCGAACGCCCCATGGTCACCATGAACGGAGCCAAACTCATTTACATAAAAGTGGGACAAGTGCAGTTCAAAGATTCCATGATTTATTTAGCCATGCCTTTGATTCGAATGCCTAAAACATTTGGCATGACAGAAATGGCTAAAGGATATTTTCCCCACTTCTTCAATACGGAAACCAATCAACACGCCGTACTACCGCATTTGCCTGACGTGAACTGTTACGACCCCGACGGAATGCGCCCCGAACAGCGAGAAGCTTTTCACTCTTGGTACCGCGCTCACCAGTCTGAACCGTTTGACTTCCAAGAAGAAATGCTCAAGTACTGTCGATCCAATGTGGACATTTTACGCCGTTGCTGTGAAAAGTTTCGACAGTTATTTCTAGATCACGGAGACATCGATCCTTTGAAAGAAGCGTCCACTCTACCTAAAGCCTGTGCCTTAGTGTACACCAAAAACTTTATGCCCGAAAACGAACTAGCCATCATAGACTCCAACACGTCTCTCTTTACCAGTCGTCAATACTCGGCCAAAGCTTTGCGTTGGCTCCATTACTTATGTCAAAAAGAAGACAAATGGATACAACATGCTAGAAACGGAGGAGGAGAAAAGAAGATTGGATCTTATTCCGTGGATGGCTGGGATTTAGAAAACCCGAACACCGTGTTCGAGTTTCAGGGTTGCTTGTTTCACGGATGCCCTACCTGTTTTCCTCAACGAAACCTGAAAAGTCCTTTTTCAGACTCTACCATGGAACAGTTGTACGAACGCACTTACCAACAACGACTCCACTTAGAAAGTCAAGGATACCAAGTGGTAGAAATGTGGGAGCACGAGTACGATCGACGTTTGAAACCGATCCTGAATTTAGGAGCATCACCGAAAGTTACAACGTGACCGACATCGAACCTTTGGATCCACGCCACAGTTTGTTTGGAGGACGAACCAATGCTACTCGCTTGCTGTACGACGTAGACGAATCAAAAGGAGAAGAAATCAAGTACATCGACGTGTGTTCGTTGTATCCTTGGGTGTGCAAATATGCTCGATTTCCGACCGGACACCCTGAAATCTTGACAGAACACATCGACGTGGAACACATTCGTCAATACGAAGGATTGATCAAATGTAAAGTCTTACCCCCGACCCACTTGTACCATCCTATCTTACCTCATCATTGCCAAGAAAAACTGATGTTTCCTTTATGCCGTACGTGTGCCGAAACATGCAACCAAGATCACCCCTGTCACCACACGGAGGAAGAACGCGCTTTGACAGGAACGTGGGTCAGTGCCGAATTGTTTCGGGCTCTAGATCGAGGATACCATTTGTTGAAAGTATACGAAATCTGGCACTTTCCAACCACAGCACAATACCAAAAGGACGACACTTCCCATTCAGACATTTTCTCGGGGTACGTGAACCAATTTCTCAAACTCAAACAAGAATCCAGCGGCTATCCCTCGTGGTGTCAGACTCCCGAAGACCAAGTTCGATTCAAAGAAGAGTACCGTGACATCGAAGGCATCACTTTGGAAGACGTAAAAAACGAAGAAAGAAGATCGTTTGCCAAAGTCATGCTCAATTGCTTGTGGGGAAAAATGGCACAACGTACGATCTTACCCAAGACGGAATACTTGACCGATCTCTATCTCTACTTTAAATTGGTGGACGACAAAAGTACACTAGTCAAACACGTCGAAATTGTCCGTGATGATTTGATTTTAGTCAATTTCGATGAAGAATGCAAGTTTGTAAAGCCCGACCATTTTAGCAATGTAGTCATTGCAGCTTACGTGACCGCTCATGCTCGCTTGAAGTTGTACGACGAAGCTTTAGAAGTCTTGGGAGATCGTGTCCTGTACTTTGACACCGACAGTTGTATCTACATCCATCGCCCCGGTTGCCCACACCCTACCATCCAAGGAGATCGTTTAGGAGCCTGGACGGACGAGCACCCTCAAGACACCATTCTCAGTTTTGCCAGCAGTGGCCCTAAAAATTACGGCTACCGATACCGAGACCCACAAGGACAATTTCACACCCAATGTAAAGTCAAAGGATTAACCCTGAACTATCGAACCAGTCAAGTGGTCAATTTTGAGGTTTTGAAAAATGCTTTGCTGTCTGGACAAGTGGAAGACTTTAGAGTGCAAACGTTAGAACCTCACAAGATCGTACGGTTACCTAATCACCAAATCGTCAGTCGCCCTGTAGGAAAAGTTTACCAAATTGTGTACCAGAAATGAGTGAGACTTCCAGACCACACCACTTTGCCTTACGGACACGCAGATCTGCAGTATAAAAAAGGACCCCTTGAACAGAAAGATACCAAGATTGACGATGACTTCATCACCGTGTGATGAACCCACTGCAGACCTCAAGTTGAAAGAATACAAACTTCCCGTGGTCTTGCCTGACTATTGTGATTGTGCCAGTCGCTTGAACACGTTTAAAAAATGACCTAAATGGAATGGATTACCCACTTCCAGTTCTTTAGCCAGAGCAGGATTTGTCTACTTTGGACAGGGAAGCGAAGTGCAATGTTTCAGTTGTGGCGCAACTATTCGCATGGACCCTAAAGATTCAGCTATCCTGGAACATGCCAGATGGGTTCCAAACTGTGCTTACCTTTCTTTGGTGTTTCCACAATGCAAACAGTACCGTTCTTCAGTATAAAAAGGGCACCACTTTCAAGCCTAACCATTCATTAGGACTTTCAACGTTGACCGAGCAAGAAGAAAAAAGATGAGTGCTTTTGCCACCAACCCACCAAGTGAGAAATCTAGTGAGTGCGATCACGACTTGGAGTGCGATGCAGTGCCATGCGACGAGACGGATGCTGTACGCTTTGACATCAGCGATGCTGCAGTGCTTGTGCCTCACCGTCCCTCTAGAGATGCAGGACGTCCTTTCTTCTTTATTGGGAATGCTAAACGTACCTGTGAATGTCATCCCTACATGGGTAAAGAATTGACGATACCTGTGGCTTTGCCTGGCTATTCCAAGTTTGAAAAGCGACTCCAGACGTTCCAAGACAAGTGGCCTAAATATCTACAAGGACCTACTCCCAAAGCTTTAGCCAAATCTGGATTTATCTACTTGGGAGAAGAAGATAAAGTTCAGTGTTTCAGTTGCGGCGCAAGACTTCACGAATGGGAGTATAAAGACTCGGATTACATTGAACATGCCAGATGGTCTCCGCACTGTCAGTACTTGCCTTTAGTTGCCTCAGAAGAGTACACGTACGATGAGCCGGATACCAAGAAGTAACATGTCGGATGATACTTTACAATGGTACATTCGTGGTTTGCCTTGGGAGTTGCGAGTACAAATTTACCAAGAATGGGTTCAGATACAAGTGAAACGTAAAGAACAGTTACATCCTTTACGACACAAACAATTTAATCATTGGTATCTGAATGCTATAAGAATACTGATTAGTGCCAAATTGTTCAAATGGTCAGACATTGATCGAAATGGAAATTGGGCTTGTAAGGAATTGGATGGCACCACCTACCATGTGGGAGTGATCCATAGAATTCGATGGAACGAAGTGGAGGAAACAACCAACTTACAGGAATACCAAAAACGTTTACAAGAAGTGTCACCTCAAGACGAAACGCCTTTACGTCGTCTGAGGTGTAGTACGGTCCTCACTCAAAATCTTGGATATCCTTTACTCACCGATTCCATTTGGCTAAAGTGTGAGTATTTTGTCACCAAGAAGACTAGTTTAGAAGAGAGCATTCGTGATTTGCCTTTGAAGTTGCGAGAACATATTTACAGAGAATTGGTCAAGATACAAGTGAAACGCAAACTCAAATTCATTCCTCGATTTGCGCACTATCGCGACTTCCACCGTATCAGAAGTCTGATTCTGGGGAGAAACTATCACAGCTATTGTGAAGAAAACAAAAGAGAGTTACTTCTTTCCAAGTCAAATACTTTACCAGAACACATTCGTGGTTTGCCTTTGGAGCTGCGAGAACGTATTTACCGAGAGTTTGTCCAGATACCAGTGAAACGCAAACTCAAAGTCATTACTCGATTTTTAAACCATTGCTTCTTCCAAAGTATAAGAAGACTGATTCTGGGGAGAAACTATCACAGACACCTTGGAGTAGACTTTCACAAAAGATACCAACCTTGGGAACCTGGATATAAAAACCCACCATGTCAGATCTGTTGTCTTCACTCGTGAAACGTATTCCGTGGAAGGAAGTCAACGATCGTGTTCAGACCTTAGAGGATTATAAAGACTTGATACAAGAACTGTTTCCATTGAATTTTGGACGCTATGTCGTGTGTGTTTTGGTGACTGCATTTCTTGGATTTCGTTTTCCAGGACGTTCGTTGTGGAGTATTTTTGAGGACCATTGTTTGTCTTGGATTATTTTGGAGGACCCGTGGTTGTTTTGGACTATTTTGATGAACAATCAAAAACATGACCATTCATGCTTTATCGGTACACGAAAGACAAATTGTACTCAAAAGTGTTGAGACTGGTGATGAAGACGAGTGGGGTACCTCCGTGTGAAGAAGACATTAGTCAAACTTTATCTACCCTTCATACGTTTCAAGAAGTGTGTATTGCTAGTGGGTTACACCAACAACTTTATGCTTGGAAAGATGTACGTGACTGGAAAAGTATTGGTTTCGATGCTTGGCTACAAGAAGTGGCCCAGTTTGCCAAAGATCTGGCACGTCACTAAGTTTCCTAAAATGAACCACTTGAAATCCAAGTCAAAAATGACCTTAGAAACAATCCTGGAAGAACCTGACACAGAGAAAGACCACACCGTCGTCGTCCAAATACAACCCCCTGAGGAACACACCCCCTCCTTTCCGTCAGAGACATTTCATTCTTCTACCACCACCACCAGAACAAAGACCATAATGCCACCAGTGCCTGTGCCCTCCATTCCTAGGACAGTGTTTTGCTCCTGTTGTACATTAACTTGTTTATACAGAACTTTAATTCTTTTAGTGGTAGCCTTAATCTTGTACCTGACCATTTTTGCGGTATGCATTTTTGTCCTTCATGACTTGTAAAATATGTTTTGTTGTGTTGGTTGTTTTACAAAAAAAAATAATAAACGCGTATGAAACGTATAAAATGTCTTGGGTCTTTTGTCTTCTTCTCAAAAATCTTCCTACCTCAGTCATGGCTACATCTTCTTCTGCCTTGTCTGCTGCCTCTGCTTCCTCTGTGGTCAAAGTGATTGACGAAAAGTTAGATCGTCCCAGTTGGGAAGCTTTGTATCTGCGCCATCCTTTTAACATGTTGATTGCTGGACCCAGTGGTTCAGGCAAAACCGAATTTGTCAAACGTTTGATCGAACACAAATCTCATCTGTTTGATCGTCCACCTCAACGCATCGTGTGGTGTTACAAAGAGTGGCAATTGTCTTACACCTTACTTCGTGAAAGTCAACGAGAAATCATTTCGTTTGTGGAAGGCATCCCTCGCGAAGACGATGGGATCGTGTCTGACGTGAGTCAAACACATCTGGTCATCTTCGACGACATGTTAAGAGAAGACGTTTAAGAAATAAAACTTTGGTTTACACGAAAAGGACACCATCGAAATGCCAGCATCATTTACATTACTCAAAATTTATTTCAACAAAGTAAAGCCCATCGTACCATCAGTCTTAACGCTCATTACGTGGTGTTATTTAAAAGCCCCAGAGACAAATCTCAAGTGCAAGTGTTAGCCAAACAGTTAGGCACTCCTTGGTTGAATTATGCGTACGACGATGCCACTCAAACACCTCATGCGTATTTACTCATCGACTTAAAACCGACCACTCCCGACTATTTGAGATTTCGTAAACAATTGTTTCACCATTGGTGTCAAGAAGGAGGTCCTGTCATTTACACGTCCCCTTCGGCTACTCTCTAAAAAACCTATAAAAACATCTACCGCGTCATTTCTGTCTCATAGTCTTCGAGATGACTTCCTTTCAAGCTCATCCTTCGGCCAAATTGATTCGTGCCTTGTATGGCATCAGTCGCGAAAAAAATGCACAAGTCCGTGCTCATTTGTTAGAAGCTAGTCTCAAAGAAGTGTTACGATGGTTTACTTTGACGGTACGTCAATTACTGCAAGGCATCATTCACATCCCTCATCAAACTCAATGTTTTTTTCAAAAAAATAAAGGGGCGTTGTCACAACTAGCTGATCCTAGAATTGACCCACGGACTAAAAAACAAATCATTTTAACCCCTGGAGGTAGCTGTTCTTTAGGATGGGTCATGATTCGTTCACTTTTGAAATGGGATCCTAATGCCCAAGCTAAAAAACAAAAAAAAAAAAAAAAAAAAAAGAAGAAAAGCCCCAAAAAGAAAGCCACAAAAAAGAAAAGCCCTAAAAAGAAAGCCCCCAAGAAAAAGAAAAGACCTGCCAAGAAAACAACCACCACTGTGACCCTCAAGAGAGGTACCACTGCGAGGACGCAAACGTACACCCACAAGACACCACGACAGACCGCAGTGACGAGGTCGCCTTCTCCTCTTGCGTCCACTTCTTCGTCTTCACCACCCTTCATGATGAAGCCTGCCAAACCGGACTTAAGACAAGTGTTTCCTAATTTGATGCAAAAATGGAAATGTATTTCGAAAGTCACCACTCCGGGACCCTCGACTTCGGCTGATCTGGCCATGGCAGCGGCCGCTAACAAAGTACCCTCCCCTAAAACCAAAGTCCAAGAAAGAACCGGCATATTACAAAGTTTAGTGGATTTATCCAAAGAAGAACTGAGACGATTTAGTCCGTTGAAAACACCTCAACGTCGAGTGAGGCCTGTCATGAAGATTGTACGTCGTGCAGACAATCAGTGGAGACGTGTTCCAGTATAAAATAGAAGTGTGACCTGCCAGAGACTTCAGACTTACTCCTGACCTCTAAAATGACCCCCAAACGTGCACACCACCAAAAAAAGAAGAAAACCAAAAAAGGACTTCCACCTCGTCTGGCGAAACATTGGGACGTCTTGTCTGTCCTAACCAAATCCAATCCTCCCATGCGAAAAAAAACTCATTCAAACAGCCCCTAAAGAAATCATCGATACCGTGTGTGAATGTTGTTTGAATGTCTTGAAAGGAACGGTACCTTTGTCCAAGATACAGAAACAAAAATTAGGCAAACATCGGAACGTTCTTCGCCAAATGGTGAAAAAGAAAATACCTCTCCAGCAAAAGAAAAAAATGTTGGTGCAACGAGGAGGATTTTTACCTATGCTGATAGGACCGTTGTTAAAAATAGCGGCTCCTTTGTTAGGAACGATTGCTGGACCGCTTTTAGGAGGTGTCATGCGATAAAAAAGAAGATAAAAAGGACACCCTTCTCTGGAAAGACCACACATTTTTGTACCTTTGGATGAAATGGAAGGACGAAAACTGACTTTAGTGCCTTACAAACGATGGATGGAATTCCATCGTTGGAACGAACAACGGATACCTCATTTACCACCCAATCCTAATCTCAACGAGATGTCACAGTTACAACAAGAATTACAAGCGCTGATGGATCGAAGCGATTTGTCAGAAACAGAAAAATCGCAACGGTACGGTCAACTCTTGCAACGTCTGCAACTCTTTCACCAAAAAGCTGTAGACGAAACAGCTCCACCCACTTTGAGAGATTTCAAAGCCCTGATGAAAAGCGAACCTAAAGTCACCACACCACTAAAACAGACACCGCCACGGGGACAACAGAAGAAGACGAGCCCCGAGAAGTGTTTCAAACTCCGTATGCTGGTATCTCTAGTAAGATTGCCGCGACCTTGTTGACACCCTCACCTACCCCTCATCGAGAAAAAATGAAAGATTGGGTTCATAAGAGGATGTTCACTCCTTCTTCAGCATGAGAAAAAAAGAAAGACAGCAAGACTGAAGTGAAAAAAGAGACCAAGAAAAAACCTACCATCATTACCCCTACTTCGCTACCCACTCCTGTGGCTCGTCGAACGCGTCAAGCCACTTCGTCCAAACCTCACGACACCCAAAGTAGTAGTAGCATCGAACAGTGGGTGACTTATTGAGGAATCATGGAGAAACTTTTAGCTAGCCTTTATTACAATCCTGGCCATGCTGCTGGTTACGGAGGAGTTAAAAAATTATATCGAGCTGCTAAAAGTAAATTGAAAAGTGTACGTTTGCCAGAAGTTCGACGATGGTTACAAGAACAATCGACGTACACGTTACACAAACCCATTCGACGAAAATTTTCTACAAGTCCAACCCAAGTGGAGGGCATCGATCATCAATGGCAAGCGAATTTAGCCGACGTCTCTCATTTGGCAGCGTACAATCGTGATCACAAATATTTGTTTTGTGTCATCGACGTGTTTTCCAAATTTGCTTGGGTCGTGCCTTTGACTTCTAAAAGCAGTACCGAATTGGTACTTGTCTTAAAACTGGTGTTGAAACAAAGTGGTCGTCACCCTTTACGATGGCAAACCGACAAAGGCACCGAATTTCTAAACCAAGCTTTTCAAAAAGAATTGAAACAAAGACAGATTCATTTTTTTACCACCGAAAATCCTGAAACCAAAGCCAGTGTCGTGGAACGTTTTCAAAGAACTTTGAAAGTACGCATGTGGAAATATTTTACACATCAACACACTCTCAAGTACATCGACGTGTTACCACGTTTAGTCAAAGCGTACAATCAATCTTACCATCGAAGCATCGGATGTGCCCCCGAAGAAGTCAGCCCTGAAAACGAAGTGACAGTATTTGATCGATTGTTTGGTACACCTCAGAGGAGACCTCAGAAGAAACCCCTGGAGTTGAAGACGGGAGATTGGGTTCGCATTGGAAAAACCAAATGCACTTTTCACAAAGGTTATTTACCTAACTGGACCACCGAATTGTTTCGTGTCACTACACCCGTGCGTGGACGCAATCCTCCCGTCTATAAATTGGAAGACATGCACGGTGAAGTGCTCAAAGGAACATTTTACTTGCCTGAGTTACAACGAGTGACCAAAAAAGAAGACGACTTGTACGACATCGAAAGCATTCTCGAACAAAGAACACGCAAAGTAGGCAAACGTCGAGTGGAAGAAGTCAAAGTACATTGGAAAGGATATCCTCCTAGTTTTGATTCTTGGATTGCCGCTTCTCAAGTCGTCGACTATAAAAAGAAGAAGTAACCTAACATGCCATTCAACACAACCACGACCTCGACTCCTTCGCAGAGTTCTTCTCTTCAAGAATTACAAAAACAACCGCTCTGGGTGTGGTGCGGAGAACGTGTGCCTAAAAATCAAATCGTCTTTTTCTGCCAAATCTTTGTAGTGTATTGTGTCATCGGAGCAGCCATTGCCAATTTGAGTTTACAACAAGGAGACAAACAATTGTGGACCATTTTACTCAGCAGTTGTATCGGTTATCTTCTACCCAGTCCCTCTTTGAAATTTACGACGACGGACAACAGCAGCCACAGCAACCACGGTAGTACGACCAACGCCAGTCCACCTTCTTCTTCCAGTCCCCACAATACCACTCCTCTTTTAAAACCATTTGAACATCATTCTCCTGTCCGCTCGAGTAACTCCTCGGAGAGCAAAACTTTGGACCTACTATGAATGACCAATTTTATTTAACTTTACCAAGTGACAGTTCCATGGATGTGTTTCCCAACAACACATTATGTTGTTTCACGGCCAAATTACCTCAGGCCATCCAATTGGATCACGAAGCTCATTGGGAAGTGAGTTTGGTAGAAATCATTCATCCTACGCAAATCATGAACATCAACGAAGGTCAAAACACTTTCGTCGTGGAAATCTTTAACTCCAAAATTCAACAACACTTGGACGGCCAAATTTACGTAATCTAATATGTGGGTTAACATTTGTGTTATTTAGCAACTCACTAAATTTGTGCGCATTACATTTTGGAGATACTTCTTACTTAAATATTATTTTCTTATTCAGAAAAATATTGACGTTGATAAAGATAGTCAAATTCATCACCTATATGCGAGGCACATAATTCACACTTTCTATCAGTATATCCAAATTTAGCCACCTTCCAGTTCAATTGGAAACCTATGATTCGTTGTACTGAACTTTGTTAAAATTATCCTATACTTTTGTGGCACATGTGTTAAAAATGGTTCAAAATTAAAAGATTTTTAAATATCTGATAAGTTATACTTTTAGAGGAATTAAAAACACTAGAATGCTAGGTTTGCATATATTTCTCTTTCTGCCAATCAACAGAGACTGAGATAACCATAACTTATTCAGTTCTAAATCATACAAAATTTGTTTGAGAAAGAAAAGCTATTTAAAATTGCATGTACCAGTAGTAGCATGGTGTAACATAATATCATATAATATTTTTGAAATTTTACTCATTTTGTCTAATAATAAATCAGCTCAAAATATAACAGCTCTAATTTTGATTTTAAAAAAATGCTTGTAGGAAACCTACTGGTCTCACCACCCAACATATATAGTGGGGTAGGTTTTCTTAAAAAATAAAACTTGTCGTATGAAATCAGTGTGTACATGTTCCATAAAAGAATTATTACTAAAACTCCATATCTTACATCCATTTAACAATAACGGCAAAACAGTGTTATGCAAAAGCTTCCATTATAAATCCAATGATGTAGACAAATTTCTTATTCTTTTATGTAGGGCAAACGATGCTCTCTAGCTTATTCAGTGATTCTCTTGTTTTTTTTTTTGTTTTTTTTTTTGGTTTTTTTTGTGTTGTTTTTTTTGCCGAATTAAACGAACCATTGTGTTGATATGAAAACTAATCAACTATTTCCCAGTGATGTGTTTCAAAAGGCAAAAGAGAAACAGTTAGATTGACTTGATAGTAAATATTACTATTGTTGTGGGGCGGGGGGGGGGGGCTTGTAACATTGACTTTTAATCTCCATTCTATGAAGTATATACAGAATTCATTCAAAGCTTTCTGAAGGTCTTTCTCGTTATATGCAAGAACAAACAGTATTGTCAACATAATGGATAACAAGTACCTTAAAGTTTTACTCTGATATTTTCCTTTTCATATATTCCCTAATTGTACTTTACGGTGCAATCATCCATTTTCTTACTTGTACTAATTCCTAAAAAGCAAAACGACACGTTGCGTTATAATGTGTCTAATATACTTTAAACATTATCGTTACTTTTTTTAAATAATAACTCTCAAAGATACATAGAATAATGAAACCTGGTCTTGAGACAAGAGTAAAGATGAATGTTTTGTGTGTCACATACAAGGACATTGAAGCTCAGATTTATCCACAACGGAAAAGTAAAGTGGTATAAGAGAAAATGGAGGAGCAAAGAAGGAGATGACATAGAAGGAGAAACAACTTCCTCTAAGAAATTCAAACAACGACACTAACCAGACGTTGTCAGGTACATGGGGAGAAAAGACAACAAATACAAATGGATTTTTGTGAAATGACTTTCTTGATATATGCTGTTTTTCCTGTTTACAAAAATATACCAAAAGTAAGCTTTCCCTTCCTACTCTCTCAAATTATGCCTATGTGTAGATATTTTTTCATTAAGATAATGACACAAACACTCACATATAAATTATTTTGTTTATTTTGATTTGGAAATCAATGATCAGTATATCTCCTCTGAGATATATTGGTGGCCCTGAAAAGGGCTTTTTGAAAGGTCAAACAATTCATGGATTTTCCATCATTAACTGCAACTGCTTTGTTCCTTTCCCTCGTCCGAGTCCATCTGCCGCTGCCGTCCTTGTTGCTGTTGCTGTTGTTATTGCAGCTTCTGCTGCTGAGGATTTGAATTTTTTCGGCGATGCAGGCCTTCTCCTCTTAGACTTTGCCTAAGATATTTCATACAGTGCTCTGATCTGTAATTTCGGTCAGGATTTGTTGTAATAAATGCATGGTTTCCTAGGCCACTCTGGTCTCAGTCAGTTGACCAGTAAGAGTCGTTGATTTCGTTTTTCGTTTCATCTTCTGTTCTTCTTGCTGTTATACAATAACAATAGTCTGTTCTTCCTCTTTCTGTCTTTGTACAAATTTATGCAACTCTTCTTATTGCTTATTTTTAAAATCATCGGATTCTAAGAAAGGGCGCTGTCTAAAAGGGCGCCGTCTAAAATCCATGTGATAACAAAAAATCGGAGAAATCCAAATCCGATAAATCTGGTTGGAAGGATAATGATGACATCGTTTGAGTATTAGCGGTAGTGTCACTATTGGTATAAGGTCCACCCGACAAATAATATTAGTCTTCGTATGAGCCGTGGAATGGGACTGAACTGTTCTGGACTGTACTTCACTAGAGGTACGGGTGTGTGTTGTATTATAAGGTCGCAGATCAGTAATTATAACATTTTATATTCATTTGCCCTCATCAGTGTTTCCAAGTGTGGGTGTTGGGTTATTAAGCATGTGTGGTAGTAACAGTAACATATCCCCTCCATCCCTCATCCGTTTGTTTGTAAATGTTAGTGTTGGATTGTAAAGTGAGTGTTTGTGTGTAATTAAGCATGCATTTGTCTGTCTCTCCACCACGTTCCATTCCTATGTTAAAATGTCCATAGGGTACCATAGCGTCCTATCCATGATACAATTTTCATAAGCCCATAACATCATCATAGATAGGTATAGCGCCATCCGTCGTGTTAAAAAGTCCCATACCACCCCACAATGTTAATGCTATATAAGTCGCACACCGTTCAGCACTGTCAATGTCCCATATGCAAGATACTGTTCCAACACTTGACCTAATGTTCAATTCTCATAAGCCACATACCGTCTCAAAATTTTCCCCCATGTTAATTTTCAATAATCCGCATAAACCCTCGACCCCTCATACAACATCACCGTATTACATTCCTACAAGGCATATAAAAATACCCTATCCCTGTCTTGACCTCACTATATTTATTAGTTTAGTTTGTAAGTGTGGATGTTTGTTTGTAAGAAAGAATGTGCGTTTATCATAACATCTCCATTTGCTCTCATCTGTTTTGTTTGTAAGAGTGGGTCTTAGATTGTGAGGATGTGTGTGGTAGTCCCATAATATAACATACCCTTTGCCCTCTGTTTATCGGATTGTATGTGGGGGTGTTCGTCAGTAAGAGCCGGCGTTAGTCCCTTAAACGAGTTTGTATAAGTGGGAAACGAATTGTAAATAATATGTGTTGGATTGTAAGAATGTATGATGCTCAGTAAGGGTGGTTGTTGGATTGCATAAAAATGTGCTTTAGTGACCATCACATACCTCCAGCCATCCCTCGTCCGTTGGTTTGTAAGTGTGGTGTTGGTCACTAAGGATGTGTGTTGGTCTGTAATAGTGGGTGCTTGTTTGCCATTATGTGTGTGTTTGTCTACACCTATTTCATTCCCATAGACGAGTATAGTGACATCCGTCATGTTCAAATTCCAATTGAGGACTGTACTTACCCATCGTGTTACAGTTCCATAAGCCCCAGACCGTCCCAAAAACTTAGCCCATTTTAAAATCCCACAAGTCCCATAGTGTCATCCGTATGGTATGCCCCAAAACTTGGAGCCATGTTAAAGTCCTATAAACCCATTAGTGTCATCAGTATGTTAAAAATTCAAATTGCTCCATAGTGTCCCCCATAACAACTAGTGGTGTCCTATGCCATAGGGCAGTTATGTTCAACAGCACATGTGAAGGATGCGTTGAGGAAGACTAGCATCGTTTTCTTGAACTCTGGTACGACTGACAACTCGCTGCTAGTGAAAAGCCATCAAGTGACTGAATTAGCTGAAGATTTACACCCTTGCAACTCAGAGAAACTAGTTAGTCTCTTCAGCAGCGTCAAAAACAATGCTCACTCTTTACATCTTGTGCGAGTTATTTTGTTTGAAATCCATTGGTGCTTGAGGGGCTGATACCAGAGCAATTGGCAGATATCTTCCTTCCTGTTTCAGCCAAGTCCCTGTCTGAAAAAGGAAGAGTTACAGAAGCTCAAGTTATAACTGGAGATGAAATGTTGAAAGACTTAAGACAAATATAAAAATGGAGAGGAAGAAGAAAGAATACATGAAGAAGATAAATGAAAAAGGGAGGGGAAAAAAGAGAAACAGAGAAAGGTGGTTCGTAAATACCGGAGCTATTCCGATGTTGGGGAGGGAGAAATTGCTATTCGACGACAATAATAAGGATTGTCGAATTAATACTTCAAGAGCGAGGTGTACAATTGAATTACAGATGTATGTAGATTACAGATGTCTCTAATTCTATTACAGAGGTGTACAATTCAATTATAGAGGTCTAAAAATCAGATAAAATTTTGCGGGCAATAATTGATTTAGAGAGGTCTCTAATTGATATATATAGAGATCTATAATTCAATTATATAGCTCTCTAATTAATTTGGAGACCTCTCTAAAAAAATAGAGAGCTCTGTATTGAATTGAATATATGTAAAAACGACCGCCCATAAAATAGCATAAAAAATTGGCATAAAAAGACCAGGATCTCAAAATGAAGTAGAAATAAGGACAAAGAAATCTATGAAACATCGCTCTTACAGACCTAAAATGCAAGTAAAACTTAGTCCTACATGAGAGTAAATTGTCCTTAACAAAGTGATATAAAATATATATTAACATTAACACTTCAAGAATCTAATTAAAACGCACTCAACTGATACACTGTTCGTCAATAATCAGTGTCTTTAATGCATAATTTCAAATGAAATTTATACTTCGGGACCTGGCTATAACACATTCTAAAGTCGATCTGTATGGTCAAAATGGCGTCTAGTGTTTAATAAATCGATAGGCTGTGTCCTTTTAAATGCGGAAAAGTGCAGTTATATCAAAGGGCATGGTGCTTGCAATTAGCACCAAATCGACTTGGCATTAATAATTTGACACATGACAGGTATACATAGAGACTGACGTGCTCTGTTGGCAGATACTGTGACTTTTGCTGTAAGGTGGTGAAGTACTGAAGTTGTGGAAGATAATAGTGTGTTGCTTAGCCATTAAATCATAACCAAGATCAACTCAAGGGCAATGAAGGTAGAAAAATAAAACATATATCCTATTACTCTCACCGATAAGCGTCCTTGTGTTATATCATTTCATGCAAAAGGGGAAACTTATGTTGGTGAGCGTTAAATAAATCATCTAGTTTCGTCACCCTTTTTCAAACATTGTCACCAGCCATCTTATTTGAATCACAGTACATGTTAGTACATGATATAAAGTCTTAATCCGAAATGTTGCACAAAAAGATAAGAAATTCGTTGCCATAGCTCTGCTAGAAAATATTATTTCTTTTCTTACGAACGGTGTTCTTTAACTATCTTGTGCTAATTTTTGTTTAGAAATTTACTACACAAAGATTAAATATTGTTTATAGTTTGTATTTTTTTCTTTCTGTTATGCAACTGCAACGATGGAACTGGAATTTATATTGTTTTTTGTTAATAAGTATTTTTTTTTTCAAACTGCAAATTAATATATGTTTGACAGTAAGAAAATTTGGAAATGAAAATATCTTTCTGTAAAAGTCTTAATTGCACATGCTTTTTTCGAGTTTTGGACCAGTATGTGTTCTTAAAGTCAACTTGGAAAAATATATTTCCCTTTTTCGATATATTTAGGTATATTTGGAAGGGTTTATCGCTCTAAAGTTTATGGCCATGTTTACCTTTAAATCTTGTGAAATAAACTTTTAATTGGCACTACATAGCCAGGACTGTGCTGGAGTGTCCGTTAAACCCTATACATACATACATACATACATACATACATACATACATACATACATACATACATACATACATACATACATACATTCATACATACGCGCATGTATACATACATACATACATACTCTAAACAAGAATGGTTACAATTTCGTTCCGAATTTTGTGCACATCCGTGTTTACACACGCCCCACTAGACTCAAAACTTCATGTATATCAGTCTGCAAACTGAGTCCCCTTTTACGCAGTAAAATTCTCACTATCAGCTCCGTTGTCTTCTAGCGCACTTTGCTACCGAATTGCTTACTGAAGTTGGCATCAAGAAGATCCAACAGAATTCAAATCAGGTATGTAAGCATAGATAAATATGTATTATATATTTTAATTTTTAACACGGAGAGGAAGATCGATTATGTATTTATTAATGGATAGCCCACCGTTCATAACACACTTTCCCCAAATTAGACAAATCGAGAACAAATGAAAACTGAATACAGGTAGACAGTGACTAGCAATGCTAATGGCGTGTAACAGGTCAAATTTCATCAACGCTGCAGTTTCGTCTCGTCTGTCAGCGGATTAAAGACAAAACGAATGTCATATTCGCAATTTTTGAGAAGATAAATCATATTCCTATCGATTTCACGCAGGTATGGCTCGATGTAAGGTCGTTTAAGTTCGCTAGGCCCGGTAGTAAGCAGCTACCCTATGCCGCTACCGCGCGGTGGCGGCGAATTCCAACTTTTCGATAGGCAATGGGCTCTGACCCCACACCCCAACATAAATGTCCAAATATCAAAAATGGGATGTGAATAGGGCTGTCAACGGGTACCCGGGTAACCGGGTACCCGACCGTAGTGAAAAACCCGGGCATTGAAAATTAATGACGAGTACCCGTTCACAAAAATAATTTGTCGACAACACTATCAAAATATCATATATCATCAGCAGTACGCTGGTCTGAGTTGCAGCTCCAGAGTATATTTAGGAGTAGGACCACCCGTTATGCATCAGCGGCCCACTACTAAATGGCTGCTGCACGCTGGGCTGTGCGAACAGCTTCACAGTTCAAAACAACACTAATATGTAGACTACTCGTGTTAACATATCACTTCAGCGACTGCATGGTCACGTGGTGTCACTGGTATGTACCAGTGATACCACGTGACCACGCAGTCGATGTAGCCCTGTTTGCTATTGCCATTTTAGAAGCGCTGCATGTGTGTCTAACAAAACACAGTTATTATAGGGGTTGTACATGTCTTTCATGTTCTAACGAGTAGCCGGTTACCTGTTAAACGGCGCAACGGGTACCCGGGTGAAGTTTTCCGTGGTTTTTGACAGCCCTAGGTGTGAAGGGTCAGAGGAAACTCAGACTATCATCTCTGCTTGCACATTTTATCTTTTATTTACATGTGAGACATTTGCGTTTCGAAAAGAAAGAAATAGCAAAATATGAACGCTTGAAACGTAGTTAAAATATGATTGGAGTATAAAATAAAAACGTTATATCAAAGATTGTTGTTGCCTAATTGTAAGCATGTGTGATTTGAATTTTCACTGAGAAATTGTAACAACGGTGATTTGGTATTTTTGCATGCAGTTTAAATATTTGCATCCATGAAGTTTATTACCACTACTACTACTACTACAAATCATCATCATCATCATAACCAGCACAACCATAATCATCATCATCATAACTACCACAACCATAATCATCATCATCATCATCATAACCACCACAACCATAATCATCATCATCATCATCATCATAACCACCACAACCATAATCATCATCATCATCATAACCACCACAACCATAATCATCATCATCATAACCACCACAACCATAATCATCATCATCATCATCATAACCACCACAACCATAATCATCATCATCATCATAACCACCACAACCATAATCATCATCATCATAACCACCACAACCATAATCATCATCATCATCATAACCACCACAACCATAATCATCATCATCATTGTTGAAAAGGAGCATAACAATGAATTGCATACATAGTAATCAAGTAAATAATAATTGGTAACCGTTCCTTTTCCTCCACTTTACAGCATTAGAGGTAAATCTGACAAGTTGATCTTGAGCTAATTGGAAAAAAATAGCTTTTCGTAAAAACTTGTACATGGTATAAGTCACGACATAAAACATACAATTTCAAAAAATTTGTACTCCACTTACATGTATCTTTTGATCATTTTAACTCAGACATTTAAGAAAATAAATTTCTTACAAAATATGTGTAGGAGTTTCTCAAAAATATAAATTTTCTTACAAAATTTGTGTAGGAGTTTCTCAAGATTATAAATTTCTTACAAAATTTGTGTAGGAGTTTTACAAGAATATAAATTTCTTACAAAATTTGTGTAGGAGTTTCTCAAGAATATACTTTTCTAACACAAATTGTGTAGGAGTTTCTCAAGAATATACATTTTCTTAAAAAAATTGTGTAGGAGTTTCTCAAGAATATAAATTTCTTACAAAATTTGTGTAGGAGTTTCTCAAGAATATACATTTTCTTAAAAAATTTGTGTAGGAATTTCTCAAGATTATATATTTCTTACAAAATTTGTGTAGGAGTTTTCTCAAGAATATACATTTTCTTACAAAATTTGTGTAGGAGTTTCTCAAGATTATAAATTTCTTACAAAATTTGTATAGGAGTTTCTCAAGAATATACACTTTCTTACAAAATTTGTGTAAGAGTTTCTCAAGAATATAAATTTCTTACAAAATTTGTGTAGGAGTTTTTCAAGAATATACATTTTCTTACAAAATGTGTGTAGGAGTTTCTCAAGAATATACATTTTCTTACAAAATTTGTGTAAGAGTTTCTGAAGAAAATAAATTTCTTACGAAAATAAGACATACACATACGTTTTATAAAGAAAGTATACCATTGGAGTGCGGGTACATACAGACAGACAGACATACACATATACATACATAACCTACAGACAGACAGTTAGACAATCATACATACAGACAGTGATACAGAGACATCCATATCCATATTTGCTTTATTTCTTAAACAATCTGGTGGGAATACAGTTTACTATGAACCACATCTAAGTCATAAATAACTAAAACCCAAACCCTGTTACCAGTTCAGCAGAGGCACCAAGTTTCCAGATAATAATTAAATGTTGGCAGACTAAAATAAACATTTCTCCTCCAGTTAGAATACATTCCTAGTGTGAATAATGGAGATGTGAGCAACAGTACAGTACAAAAATGATTCAATTTTCTTATTTCAGAGAAAATTAGAGATATTGAAAATACAGACGTTGAATCAGCAAACATAATCGATCATTTCTTATAGGTTTAATATACATGTATATATAAAGTTGCTAACTTTAAGAAAAAAAAAGTCATTTTGAAAATTCAACGATTCTTGTCTTAAGCAACGGATACATGTTGAGAAATAATACAAGCACAGTTACTATTGAAACGGTAATGGACATAACTATTTTGAGTTTACATGGGAATAGAATGATATAAATATCAGTTCTATCAATTTGCTTAATCTAATCTGTACGTTAACATTTATGTTATTTAGCAACTCGCCAAATTTTTACGTATTTACATCTTTTAGATACTTCTTACTTATATATTGTATTCCTATTGCAGCAACATATTGACATTGAAAAAGATAGTAACATTCATCACCTTTATCTTCTGAGGCATACAATTCACATTTTCTTTCAGATGTATTCACATTTTGCCACCTTCCAGTTTCAACCTTGTTAACATTATTCTATACACTTGTGGCATATGTGTTTAAATGGTTCAGAAGTAAAGGATTCTTTAAATATCCGATAAATTCTACTTTTAGAGGAATTGGTGTTACTATAGCACATTTAAATAGGTCTAGATATTCATTTGTCTTAATAATTAGATTAATTATATGTGTTACAAACTTGGCAATTACTGGTGCTGAAAGTTTCAACAACTTTGGTCCAATACCATCTAGTCCTGCAGCTTTACTGACATTTAAGCTAATTAATGTTTTATATACTTCTATTTTTGATATAAACCGAAGTGATAAATGAGGCTGCCAGATATCTTGACATTCAAGTATTCATTCAAATTTACAGGATTTAAATTTCCACTTTCCTCACAAAGTTTATCTGACAGTTCAGTAAAGTATTTATTAAAAATATCTGCAATTTCTTTCATTGATTTTGCAGTAGTACCTTCATATTGTGGTTGAATTGGAGGGGCTAATGCTTTTTTTTAGCATTTAACTCAATTAAATACTTCCATATTTGATAACAAGCCAGGTTTTCTTCTGTTGCTTGACTGTAATATTTCTTTTTTGCCTTCGCGAGCATGTGTTTTACTTAGTTTCCCCAGTGTTTATAATTTCCTCCGTCTTTCCGCTTAGGAAACATGTCTCTCAAATGTCTGGCATCATCGATCTCAGGGGTAAGCCAACTAGGATTACATTGTTGCTTGACATATTTATTTTTTAGGGGTGCATCAGCATTTAGAACTTTAAGGAAAAGGTAGTACCATTTCTCAAGAGCAGAATTACATTCTGTTTCTTTTTCAATTTCTTTGAAAGGCTCATGAAGTAAATCTTTAAGAAAATTCTCTTCATTAAAGAATTTGAAGATCCTATATTTTATTTCAATATGATCTGCTTTTTGTGGCAATTCTGGTGCATGTCTAGTGTTACATATGGAGTAATGATTACTAATTGCAAAATTTGGTACTTTTATTTCACATATATTTTCTGGTCCTTTAGTATAAATGTGGTATATTAGTGTCTCCTATTCGGGAGTCCCTTGAGTTGTATAAGAACCAAGTTGTATAGTTCAAAGCATTGTAAGAATTTCCCTAGTGGAGTCTTCAAGAGGTCACCTTTTATAATAACTGTAATATCTTGATCCATACTAAGAGCTTCAGCAATTTCTTTTTCAAATTTATCTATCCAGTAGCTGTTGAATTTGGAGGTTTGCAGACAGAACAGTATAAAAATGGGTTTCGAACATGGAAGATTGATTTCAACCCAAATGCTTTCAATATCTCCAGTTTCAAGATCAGTTCGTCTACGAAAGTTTACAGAGTTGGAATCGCTCCTGATTTTGGCTATCGCGTCTTCCTAACTCAAATCCAATAATATGTAGTTTTTCATCATTTGTAGTATTTGAAAGGAAAGTTGTATAGATGCCAAAGATGTGAATAGACCCTTTCTTGTGCATAATGAGCTTCAATTCATCTAGTTTTGGAAGGATATGTCTTAAATTTAAATGAGCAATTCTCAAGCCTTTCTCTGTAAGTCCGAAAGTGGTGTTGCTATTTGCACTAATGGTTGTATTCATTTAAGAATTTTGTACTGTTTGGGATATGGTAGCAGTACATGTAATATTATAGGAGCCATTTGAAGCAGACATATGAGTTACAGCATTTTCTTGAGAATTGTTATTTGAGAGATAAGCATCCAGTTCAGTACCAGTAGAAACTGTACCAAAGCTGTTAAGTTTGCTACTAGTACTTTGGATTGGTGACGTGCTACAAGGTAGATAGATGGCATGAGTTAGACAACACATTTTGAATGTTACTGATTTGATCAACCTTGTCTGTAATCTTGTCAACTTTACATGTATTTACTGTCTTTTTTTACACAAGCTTTATCTTTAATCGTAAAACTTATATTTGCTGCCTTTTCTGTACATGCATCTTTTGCCTCAGGGGAGTTTACATTTTTGACACTAGCTTCAGCACAATGATCATTTATTTTAATAGCAGCAAAGCTCACTCGTCGCTATTGCGTAGCTATTACTTTTTCCTGCCGAAAAACCTCGTTCTTTAGATGTGAATAAATCCTCCAACAGAGTGGAGAATTATCAATAAGACACGGTCCACTCGTGCACCTGCATACCCATGCGCAGAACAGTCATCCTTTTCAAGGACCCCATGTTCATGGACGTCTGTCGAATCTGTGACCAGAGAACAATTTCTAATGTTGCTAGTGCTTCACCGCATTGCGGTCTTCCTTCAACAAAAATTATCTCAGTGTTACATGTATCCTCTCTGTATTCTATTTACATGTCGGTAACCCAGTTTCCTTTCAGAATTGGCTCTTTAAGGGACCTCTTAGGTTACTAAGCTGTATCCCACCCCTTAGGGATTAGGGTACACTTACATTCATTATCAATTATATTAGTTACGGGTAAGTCTTTTGTGTTAAGGAAATAACGCAACAGAGGCCCTTCCCTAACATTAAATATTCCCTGATCTTACTTGTCTAAACAACATATTCTGTGTTTTTTTCACCTTTGTATATTGATAATTGTTCGTGACTCGCATTGCGTTGTTATTGTTGTGTGTGTTTGCAATCGCTCCCCAATAAAGGTTTAACAATTGAATGTCTTACTTTAATATAAGATAAGACAGGTCAGTTTCCATTTTTTACCTTGTGCACAGGTGAGTTCATGCACTGGGGTATATATAGCACACACCATATAAACAACATGTGAGTTCACGTGTGAAATATATCACATATTGTCATTATTCATTGTTTTCTTCCAGGAAATTGTTATTTCAGAGAACAATGTCGGGAGAGTCTGTGGCGAAGTGTGTCCACAAGAAGGGCACTTGGGACACTCATCTAGACTGCCTCACTTGTTCAAAACACACACGAAGAATCGTTGTGCGTTTTGTAAATTATGGTCAACTGAAATCTGGCCGATTCCAGACGTACTTATAGAGGGCGGAGGACACGACAGTCCCCCTCATCGTCTGAATTTTCAGGCTTTTCTCTTGCAGAGCCCCAGGGAGCCCACTGTAAGATGACTAGTTCTTCAGTTTGGAAGAACACTCCTGGGTCCCAGGAGCTTATGGGACCCGTCTTTTCGAAGACAGATGAGGCCGCTCATGTAGGAGGGAATGAACGTTCGAGGGGTTGATCACCTCCCCCAGAAAAGAGAGAAGTCGAACACTCCATACGTTCACAGTAGCGTGTTTCTGCCTTCCACTCGTCTCACTCCCTGGGTAGCGTGTCGCACCCTCCCGCGAGGAAGGAGCTGTACCACACAGCACTTCAGGGGTAGCATTTTGCGCCCCCCCCCCCCCTCGAATGGGAGGAGCAGCACCTCATCTTTATTTGTGATGAAGACGAACTAGGCTCTGACATATACTGCCGCCTCCTATCAGGCCCACTAATTTCTCTCGGTTGGATGAGGAATAGGAGATATGGTCCTTTGATAAGGCGATACACAAAGATTTAACCGCCTCTTACCCGCAGACTTGTGTCCGAAAGCATCAGGTGCACAGTTTAAGAAGATTCTTTCCATTTTGGACAAGATATCATGAGCTCAACATAACCCGATCCTCTTTCCTCCACGACTGAGGATATTCTCTCAGACGTTCTCTTCAAGTTAAGGCATTCCTCGGCAATGTAGAGGGTGGTCCGATCCTCTCTCTGTTTTGAGACTGATGGTCTCTGCTTTGAGCTACCGGGTACATTCCCCGAAGTGGCCTGTGCAACCTCCCCACTTGGACGCCGGATCGTCTCAAGTGGGTATTTCTAAGGGAGCCCGGGCACACCTTCCCATAAAAGACAATTGAAGCTATTGAACAGGAAGCCCGGTGGCTAGTCACCATAGTTTCTCGGGCCGATCTCTTCTCAGCTACTTCGTTCAGTATGCTGAAGGAGGCTACACTGAATCCAGCCGCCTTGCAGAGTGTGCT
This sequence comes from Margaritifera margaritifera, assembly GCA_029931535.1. NCBI lineage: Eukaryota > Metazoa > Mollusca > Bivalvia > Unionida > Margaritiferidae > Margaritifera > Margaritifera margaritifera. The sequence goes on along the minus strand of JAQPZY010000736.1, from coordinate 110,892 downwards.
GGAAGCTGTGGCTAAATCCTCCTGGCATACGCTTTCTGTTTCAATAGCTTTATCGGCGGAACTTCTGCACAGCCGCCGCGATACTGCGTTGGACTCATCGCAGGTCTTACTTAACCATATTACAGACCTTCTCAGGGATGCTCCTTTTGGAAGACAAGATCATCTTCGGGGGACTCATTCCTACCGTGGCTTCCCAAGACTTGAAGGATAATCAACACAGATCCTTTACTACCGTTCCTGGCCCATCACAATCGGCCATGCAGCGCGGTAATGGGAATCGCCCCCAGGGGCCATCTGCAAGTTCTTTGAACCGATGCAGCCTCCGTCCAGCCCGCAATCTCAATTAAATCTCCTCTACTACCATCGGGTCCAAGGCGCGATCGCCGAAGACCCCCAAGGAGGAAGTTCTCTCACTTCCCTTCCTAAGGAAGGAGGGAGGCACAGCCCAAGGAACTCGTACCCTCTCCTGCCGTGCATTCCTCTCCCAAACGTCCCCATAGGTGCTCATCTAGGCCTCTTTTCAGAGGCTTGGTCAAGCATGACGGACGATGGGTGGGTTCTTTCCTTGTGGGCAAGGGTTACCGAGTACAGTTTCGGGAACAATCCCCTCTATCAAGGATCCCCATACTTCTTCACCAATCCATCTTGTGAAATTAAGAAAGAGGTGCACACCCTTTCACAGAAAGGGGCGGTCGAGAGGGCTCTGAACAATCGGTCTCCCTCATTCTACTCCCTAATCTTCCTGGTCACCAAGGAGAGTGGAAAGTTTCGTCTCAATATCGATCTTTCCCCATTAACCGGTTTCTTCTGTTGGAACCTTTCGAGATAAAGACCATAATTCCTCAATCCGGAAGCAATGCGTCCGTCAGATTGGGCGGTCACCATCGACCTTCAGGATGCTTAATTGCACATCCCGATATTCCTCCACATTGTACTAAATCCGGTTTTGCTTCGACCAGGAAATCTTCCAATTCCGGGTTCTGTCGTTCGGAATCCCTTCCGCACCCAGAGTTTTCACCCGAGTTATGGGAGTAGTAGTGGCATACCTCCGATAACTGGGAACTCCAATTCTCCAGTACTTCGACGACTGGCTGATCCACAATGTTCAGGTACAGCCCCTTCATCAGGATCAGTTCCGTTGTTGGTCTACAATAACTCGGTTGGGTATTTTACCCAACCTCGAGAAGTCAGAGCTCACTTCATCGCAGAACTTCGTTTACGTGGGGATGAACTTCCTTACGAACTACCAGAACTTAGTCCGGATCCCATGGGACCTGATATAATGAATCCTGACACTTCTAGAGGCGCTACGAGCAAGACATCGTTACCTATCCCTATTGGGAACCTCGAATGCCGATGAAGATCCGCTCCTTTAGGACGTCTCCATATGCGCTATCTACTGTTTTTCCTTCTCGCAAGGTGAAAACCATGCAGAAATTCACTCTCAGCTCTGATTCCGTTAGGACCAGGTTTCCATCACCACCTGCGTTGGTGGATGAATCGGGGCCGGTTTCTGACTGTAGTCCCCTTGCATGCACCCTACACCGACTCGTATATGTTCGCCGACGAGTCAGATTCCGATTGGGGCGCTCATTTAGGACCAGAGGGTTTGATCCTCCAGGGTCACTGGACTCTGGATGAATCGTCCCTCCACATCAACAATCTATAAATGAAGGCCATAATTCCTGCATTGCAAGGGTGCATCGAAAGATTAAGTAAGGGTCGATGTGTCATGGTCTCCTCTGACAACACATTCGTCGTAGCGTATCTCCGACGTAACGGAGGCACACATGCTCCTTCTCTTTGCGTGGAGGTCTGGAACTGCCTCCGCTGCTCAGACACGGAGGATATCGCTCCCTGAGTTCGCCACATTCTGGGCAAGAATAATGTATTCGCGGACAGTCTCTCCAAGTCAGGCAAAATAGTCCTCAAGGAATGGTCTCTACACCGCTTTATAACAGAGTCCCGTTTTACAATGTGGATAAAGCCTCTGGTGGATTTTTTGTGATCAGGCTCAACAACAGATTTCCCTTTGACGTCTCTCCAGTCCCTGGCCAGAGAGCATGGGCAATTGACGCGTTCAGCTTGCAGTTGGATCATCTGTCCGCGTACGCCTTCCCACTGTCCCGACTGCTGCCACAGTTCTACCAAATCAGAACGTCCACTGCCCATATCATCCTCATAGTCCCAATATGGTTCCACCGATCGTGGTTCAACGATCTTCTAGACCTGCTGATAGAACAACCCAGGTCCTTATCCCAGAGGAGGGATCTCCTGTCGCAACCCAGAGGCTCCCTCCTACATACAGCCATCACCCCTCACATTCTCCGCCTTCACGCTTTGCTCTTCTCAAGAGACCTATCCGCCAGAACAAGTTTTCGGGCCGGGTTACCAGTTGCATCATTCAGGCCAGAAGAGATTATATGTCCAAGGTCTATGATGTCTGGTGGAGAATCTTCTGTGATAGGTGCAGTAGGAACACGTTGATCCTAGCTGTCCCTCTGTGAGTCCGATCGCTGACTTCATTTTGTTTCTTTTAGAGAACAAAGGATGTTCAGTATTGACTATCAAGAGCTATAGAGCTGTCATTTCCAACACACATAATTCTCTCAGAGCACAGCAGTTGGTTCGGATTCGCACCATACTGATCTCATTAAGTCTTCAAGCGGCAGAAACCTGTCTTGTGCTCTCTTACGCCCACATTAAATCAGTCTTGTGTTCTGTGGTCTTTGACCAAACCCGCTATGAACCATTGAGCGAGGCTTCCTTCCAGGACCTTACACTCAAGACTTTTTTTTTATTTTACTCGCCTTGCCGTCTATGAGAAAACGGTGCGATCTTCAGGCCTTGTCTTCGACACTGGCCGTCTCCAGTTATTGGCAATTACGATTCATTTCTCTTCTTTGCCAACCGAGATTTTTAGCTAAATCAACAGTCGAGTCTGTGCTGGGGATGATCAAGATAGGCTGTTATGCCCTGTCAGGGCATTACGTTCTATACCAATGCTTCCAATGGAAAAGGAAGCGTCGAAAATGACTTCGTCCTCTGAAGGGCTCCATTGATATTCGGCTTCCACCATTTTGCATCGGATTGTCACTATCATCAAGACCTTATCAGTCCCTTACCGATAGAGGCCTTCCTTATGAAATTAAAAGCCCATGATGTTTGAGCCATCGCTGCCACATGGGCCTTCTGGAACCATTCTACCTCCGCTCTTTAGCACAACAAAGCGCAGGCAATTTTTCTCTGGGACCCATAGTTGCGGCACAACATGTGGCCCAGAGAGACACCAACATTTAGTAAACTTGATCTTTCCCTCTAATGGGGAGTACATTCCATTTTTCTTTGTTTTGATCAGTTTTAACACATCAGCCTAGCCACCTAACTAGCAAATTCAGTCACCCAATAGCAACGGGTAGGATATTGCTGCTATTAAAATGTTGTTCTTTTTTTGCGGGGGGGTGGGGGTAAAACTAATTTTAATTATACAATACTTACCCGTCGCTATTGCCGAATGCCCCCACCCCCCACCCCCCGCTCTGATGTCCTGGTGTAATTGTCGTTTATGAAAAAGATGACTGTTCTGCATATGGGCATGCGAGGTGCACGAGTTGACCGAGTCTTATTGGCAATTCTCCACTCTGTGGGAGGATGTGTTCATATCAAACAGACGAGGTTTTTTGGCACAAACAAAGTAATAGCTGCGCAATAGTGACGGGTACATATTGCATAATTAAAATTAGTTTTACCCCACCACCACCACCACAACAAAGAAAAAGGGTCTTGAAGAGCAGTTATCACACAGTAATATACCTACATAATGAAAAAGTTGAATCTAGTGGCATTATCCTCTTTGCCACCCCATCAATTGTATAATGAGCAGAACTTTTGTTTGTGTCCATTTTGTCCACAGTGAAAACATTTCACTGGTTTCTCATGTTTGCATACACTGGATGTATGGTTGTCTTCCCCACAGAGCTATTACTTGATTTAAGAATGCTCACATAATAGTCAGATGTAAACCATCTCGGTAGAATAGGATTTCCTCCAGCTCACGATTTTGTAAGTAGTAGTAAGCATAGTGTTCTATAAATATAAATTGTGATATTCACATATATCTTTCAATAATTCATTCAGTGGTCTAACATCCACATCAGACCTTGGTGGTATTCATGACAAGATTTTGTATGTACCAAAATCAGTTTAGTTTTGTTATGTATCTCATATGTGAGCCTGTCATAGTGATGTTCAATTTCTTGCAGAGAGTGCCCATCACAATCATCATTACCTCCAACATGTACTATGATGTTTGAATATTGAGACAGATTCATTTTGCTAATCCTGTAGCAAATGGTGTTTATTCTTGCACCGCTGTGTGTCCAAACATGAGTGTTTTGTAATCCTATAGTTTTGATTCCTTTAAGTATGAATGATCCAATCAGAAGTGTTTTGTTTATCTTTCTGGCTCTTCTATGATTCTCTGGAACTTCTGTAGTGTTGCTGTTGGAATCATGTGAAGATCCTGCAGTTCGAAATTCTTGTGTTATGAGATTTTCGAGTCTTTCATCATAATCATTGCTGCAATGCACAGCTCCTACAGTTCTAAGATTCTTTGGTTGCTGGACTTGCAGATGATTCAACATCAAGGTTATATTGCAGGTTTTTTCTTTCTTCTGAAAGTATTATTTATACTTCCATGGCATTGTTATGACCAGCCTTGTTCCTGATTTCAGACGGGATCATGCTGCATTGGCTCATCTCACAGTTTTCTTCTCTTAGTGGGTTTTGGTACTGTTCGAGTTTCAACAGATGCAGTGTTTATTATTCCAATTGTCTGTGTTCCAATACTGGGTATTTCAACAAACTTTACGTGTCTGTTTTTATTTTCCTGAGTTTTATCATTAAGTATTTGTAATTGTTTTTGCAGATGATACATTTCCTCTCTCAGAGCAGTGATTCTTTTGTCGCTTTCATAACTGTTTACTGTAGAATAAATGACAGATACATCATGTAGTAATGAGTCATGGTAAACTGGATTTACAGTTCTGTGGATTTGAGGAATGGGGGTAGAAGCCCTTGGCTGAGAATCAATTAATTTCACACTGGTGTCATCTACAATTTGTTGAAAGATGTTAATAAAAGAATTTACCCATTCTGTATAGTCTGGCCCTTGTATATTAATTTTGCCAGTTGTTGGGTGTAGAGTTGGCCATGCAGTTATTGTATAAAGCCATTGGCCATGCAGTATAGTGTATAAAGCTAATTTTTTATGAAAATTGTTACAAGGACAATTTTAAAAAATTAATTTCATAGAAAGTTGTTTAATGTGCACATTATCATATATGTTGTAATTGCAGATGGCTTGCAGAAAAGAAGATGATGGCTTAATTGAAAGTAAGTTCAACATCTCAGTTCTTTAGTAAATCTTTTTAATTTACAAAAAAGAAAATGTTCTATCTCTTGCAAAGCCATCTAACTTTTCAACTTCTTTCTGAAATTTAATGTAATGATGGTACTTATATTTGAAATGCACTTCATAATATGCTAAAATTTGAGCATGTCATTACTTTGGTTTAGTTAGGATGTTATAATCTCCTATTGCCTTCATGCTCTTCCCTCATTTAACATTAAAATCATTCATACTTCTATTTTAATCTATCCATTTGATGTAATTCTATGTGTACTTTGTGCTTTCCAATGATAATGAACTTGGACTAAAATACCACGCATATTTGACGTTTGCCTCTTTTATAATCTTCAAGCTTTTCTCAATTTTTTTCTAGAATTCACTGCATTCCACTCCTTTTACCTCAGTCAGCATTTCATGAACTGTGTTGTGTTTGACCAGTGACTTTGGACTCATCAACACATAAACATGAGTGAATAAGTTGACCTAAATACTGCTATTCAGACCTCTGCAAAATAGTTCATGAAATACATATAGTCAAACCTGTCCCAATGGTCACATTTATATAGCGGTCACCTAGTCACAATGGTCATTCTAATTTCCTCCTGGCAAATTTCCTATATAAAAGTCATGTATATAACTAGACCAACAAGCTGCTCTCCACCTTTTATTTTTTTTTTTTTACTGGTGGCGGAGAACAACGGCTCAATGCACTAATTGTGCTGAAGCGTCCGCCTGTGTATAAGTCGGATTATCGGACCGTTCGCTATTAATTAATAAATCCGCCACCAGTAAAAAAAAATAAAAGGTGGAGAACAACTTGTTGGTCTAGTATATAACGGTCACCTGCTTTCTGAGGTCAGCAGCCAGGTGTTTCCTAACCATATAATGGTTTCTCCCTGCTGTAAGCGGCCAATGGATCGTATCAACAGTGACTGCACTATGCATGTAAATTAAACTTTTGTTTAATGAGGAAGGCATTGTTTAGATAAAGGAATCACATATGAATTGATATGTAAACATTTCTTATCTCGCTTGTACTCATTGTTGTCCAAATACACTGTCATTATAACTCAAAGGTGTCAATATGTCAAATTCGAAAGCAATACAGTTTGTATCATTAGAGAGGGTCGAAGCAATTCGTTAGCTGGATAGTGTGAAAAGTAGTTGTACAGTCGCAGCAGAAATAAGAGTCACCTTTTGTGACAGTGTGACAGGTATTATCTGAAATTACATTTTTTTTTTTGTCTGATGACAAAAATTAATCTATGAGAAGAGATACAAATTCATCCCATTTCATCAGGGGTAATTCAACATTGACAAAACTTGTCTGTAAAGGTAGGCAAAAGCTTGGTTCATGTGTTAACTACAATAGCCACATTAAGCTTCTTTTCATCTTTTCATTCCCTATTCATCACAAACCTCTCACATAAGCTGACTCCTTTGATCTTGGCGAGTTGAGCAACTGGTTATTCCAGATATTGTTTGAAGTGTGAACAGCTGTTTTTAAACCTAATTATACCAGTTGGCTAAACAAAGTCAGTCCTCTGTTTCACAATCATGTATAAGCTGTCAATTAGTAGTGAAATTAGCATTTTGTCTTGGTATACAATACAAAGATCAGTGATTTTTTTGGTTTTTAAAGCATCAGTGATTATTTAATTTATAGGATGGATTAAAGTAAGCAGGATACAGTAATCTTGTGTGGAAGGTAACTTTGGGAGAAAACAACATATACATGTATTTTATGATTTTGTTGAATAGTGCACTAAATTAAATCTGTTGATAATAATAATAATAATAATTATATTAATAATAACAGTACTTGTAATGCTGGTATTCGGTGCATGGTATGTGTTCAAAAACCAAGTTTGACAGGTGAACCTGCATACAGAGGTCACTGGTGTACAAAGGCCAGTTTGGCTTTTCCCATGGGTGGCCGCTATTAACAGGTTTGACTGTAGTCAGAAATTTTGTTTTAATTTCGACTTACAATGCAAACATTAATGAGGAATAGTTCACATTTTGAAAATTTCTTGGAAACTACTAAGACGTTGACAGAGGCAAACAGAACAAAGTACAGTGGGAGAGAATGAGCTTTCCATTTTATGCAGTACTATTCTGGCCTGCTGTAGATCATTTGCAATACAGTTAAACTTCCGTAAACCAGACACTGCGAGGATAAAAACATTTAAATGTTTTATAGAGGTGGCCATTGAACAAATATTTGATTAGCATTTGAACAGCCTCATTGGGACTCAGATATTTGGTTGCTTAGTCGGCTTTTAATGGTATATTATGCCAAGGAAATGGGAGCTAAGTGCCTTTCCCAGGTACACACCTAGGCAACCAATCCAGACTGGCCTGGGCGGGTATTGAACCTGTGACTCTTGGATTACAAGTCTGATTCTCTACTGACTGAACTACCTCAGCAAGATATTTGGCAAGTCTGGAAAGGGAGCTGAGGGAAGTCTCACTGTATTTTTTTTAGAAATATGGCACATTTTATCTTCTTTTCGGAAAAAAGTGATTTCTTTCCTTGAAAACATTTGTCGCGTAGAAGATTTTTCACAGTTAGTCATTTATTAAAAAATTGCACATTTTGTAAGCTTTTTTTGCAGCCATGACTGGATACATTTGAAATATTCTCCCCTTTTTTGCTTAAATCTTCATTGGCTTTATTATGTCTTTTTTACTCTTCTCATATTTAGATTATTTTATGTTAATTCTTCATATTTTTTGTACTTGAGAATAAGTTCTCTTTTTTCTTAATATTTAAATTGCTTATTCCCACCCTCAAATACTTTTTTGTTTTCATTCTATTGTACAGTGCAGATATTTAACTTTTGTTGCTGCATGTATGGCACTGATTATGTGAAAATGTGCATGTAACCAGTAGAAGTAACATAGACTTGCAGATTGTATGTAATTAATGTTTAGAAAAATACATATAATTAAGGAAATTGGTAAGGCTTTCTGTTTTCAATTCATATTACTGCAAATTCATTATAATTCATGGGATACCATTTAGTTGTGGTTTTCATGGGTAAGCTAGACCAATAATTTAAAGTCACAATGAAATATGAACCAAACAGATATTCAAAGCCCCCTCCCCCCTTCCATATGCGATGGTAAAATATCATTTATTTGTTTTAATAGCAACTGTATTTATATCTTTGTAGTTCTGAGAAATATATGTCATGATACATTTATGAAATATGAGGAACAATGGAAATTGGTTGATTATGATTTAATTCGCATGCACAATTTCATTAACTTAAAAACTCTGTACTAATGTAATGACTGATGCTATCATAATAAATGCAAAAGAACTAAAACTATATGCAATCCAATGAAATTTTAAAACATCTGAGAAATGTGACAGCAGTAAAGTTCAAGAAAATGAAATATCAATCACAGTTTGCACTTTTTTTTATAAGCACACATATCTTTGAATAATATTAGTCCCTATTTATCCATGAAATTGTCCAAAATAATATATTGGTCATGAAAGGTTTTGTATTATCTACTGCTAGACACTGTTCCATACTGAATACATATATAAATGTGAAAGCAATAACCTTGTCTTATTCAAACATTAATCATTTCATGAATAAAAGAATCTTTTCTCTGCATTTTTTATTTTGTTGGTCACAAGTACTATTCCATTGACCAAATGGAACACAAGAGCACTTTGTTATTACCAAATATGTTTCAGATATATAACCAATTGCTGAATAAACAATTAGCAGATCAGTCTTGTTTTCTCAAAACCTGTTTTAATTACATCTATCTGGAGTGACACTTTATCATGTGTGGAGACAATCCACTGTGCAAGAGTTGGCTTAAGGGTAGATGTTTTCTCCAGGGTCCTTCTGTTCATTTACTTGAGCAATCACCTTGGCTGTGACAGATAAATCTGGGGGTTGCAACATATATGTACAACTTGTCCATTCCTTTAAATGAGACAGCAGCCTCTCCGCTCAGTGTGCTTTGAAAACATCACAGAGTGCCACTGCCTTCTGATCACACACAGGAGAAGTTAGTCAGGTACAGAATTCACATGGTATCAGATTCCTGAAAAGAAATAAAGTACTCCTTAGGATCAAACAGGCTCATAACAGAAGATTTAACTTCAAGTTTCCTGAACTCTGACCACTGAGTCAGTGACATTGTGATAGTTGAGAAAGTGAAACTCAATTTCAACAGAACCGTTTACATATGAAAAAGATATCAACTTTATTTCGATAAAGCTTGCTTTGCTCTCTGTCGCTTTGTTTTAGTGTCTAATCCAAATAGTTGTAAAGAGCTTTATGTTTTGATCTTGGTCTTTAAGAACACTGAAAACCTAATTGCCATCTTAATTATAGCACTGAAATTAAGCTTGGTTGCATGTAAATGCATGGAAAAAGATGTCAACATCTTTAATTCAGGCCTCTGCATTAGCAATGAAAAACGTAATTATTCAGCCCAATTACTACAGTAGGGATTAAGCCTGTTCGAAAATGCATGGAAGTGAATGTTGGTATAATCTTTTATAGATACATGTATACAGGTATATATACAAATGACAAATACACAAAATTAAATACTCACAAATATGTTAAAAAAAATTACCAAACCATGAATTTCAAATTTTATACACTCTAATTTAAAGTGATTCACAGTATAATATCTTTGTAAGGCCAATTTACTGGAAAATTACTCAGAATCAATTTTGATAATTTTACTTGCTGAATTTATGTTCGATACTTCTTTACTGGCTTAATGGTCACATGATGACTGCCACTACTATACACATTATGTCAAGAACTACTTCAAACATGGTCTAGGCTTATTTATATACATTGTCTTAAAAATGGTAGAAAAACTTTAATCTTTTTATGTTACACCGTGTGTTTTGATGTTTCATCCTGTTTTGGATATCATTAATGTTTCTTTTTAATCATTGATAGTCTATGTAATGCATTGATTTGCCAGAAGAGAAAATAGCATATTTACAACTACATGTAGTTCCTCTTCTCAAAACATGAAACAGAAACAGCAAGAAAAAAATCGAGGCTCACTCAGGAGTTCCTTGATCCCAGGCACTAGCAACTTAATTTCTAACATAATTACTGTAATGTTTGTCATTTTTAATACACCATCAATCCATAGGAATCATAATTATTTTTTGTCCTCTAAACTTTAGTACAGAGAACATGTTTTCTTGTTAAAATTGTGCTAATTTGAAGTACCTAAGAAATTGTTAATAAATCCTTTATTTATACTTATTTGTACACCTTACAAATAATAAAAATTACAGACAACATGGTACTTTGTAAGATTTGTGATAATCTCTAATTCTAAGAGAAGAAAAGCAACTTGAATCAAGGTTAAGAGAAGAACACAGCCCGTGTATGTATTCTGGCATCTTACTAAATGTTTATCACATTGCTTAAACATTTACCATGTAAAGCCTTTCACTTTTCCATCAGCAATTTTGACATCAGCATTAAGATTATGTATTAAAAGTTTGTAAGATTGTTACAAGTCTGAAACATACACAATACAACATACATGTTTTGTTCCAAGTCACAGAAAGAACAAGTTCAAAATAGTGTTCAAGGATACACTGAGGGCATCAGGCCGAAACATATTCCTATGCCATATCAACTGAGTTCTTTCCCTCGACTTGGAACACAACACATGTGGTTTATACATATTACATACCCCTCCTGTATGCTTTTGAAATATTTTGTAGCTCTTTGAAATGTAAGCAAATGGGAATTTATAAAAATACAAGCCAGACAATCTAATTACAAGTATTGATGCATGGACATCAGTGAAAACACCTAATTAGTTCTAGCCTGGGTGTGCGATTCAGAAATACAGATTGGACATCCTTATCAAATACTTGATCAAAGATGTAAGATTAAATAGGTATGTAATAAATACTGGTTACCAGTACAGTAACTTGATCTGGGTGCTTGTTTCATGTCGAGTTTGATAGCAATTAAAGGAGATCATATCTCACGAGACCCTCCATCTACCAAACGAGACGCGATACAAACACCCAGATCATGTTACTGTACTGATGATGAGCTTATTTTATATCCTAAACAATTATTTCATAATAAAAATAACATCTGATACAAAGTTTCAGATCAGCTTCTGGAAAACTAGCCTTTATCATGAGTTGTATAATGATGGGTATATAATAAAGTGAATTACAGTGTATATATAACACTTTGCAGGTGAGATGCCATTTTATACACAACCCATGTACTTGAAGCTATTCAACATTGGAGAATGCATGACAGTATGCTTATCGATGACTTTAAATGATGCTTATCGATGACTTTAAACAATTTTCTCCACAAGCTTACTATTTAGCATGCCAGAACAGAGTAGATTTTGAAATCATTGATTTGAATCCAGTTAATACTGTGGATTCACAATTTGTTGTGGTGGTACCAGTTTTCATGGATTTCATGTTTACAACAAACTACAAATTTAAAGACTCAATGAAGAGTAATTCTTCTATGCAAACAATAGGCTACTACCCATATCGATGAAATTAAATGCCAACGAAAATGTAAGTTTTCGTAAAACCATGAAAATTGATACCCACAAAAGTAAATGAATTTACAGTAAATGACACCTACCAAAATGATTTATTCTGAACAGTTCTGTTTAATAATTATAACCCCACTTTGAGAAGCAGGCAGTATATAGAATTTGCTTTGTCCGTCCATCTTTCCATCTATGTGTGTGTGCATGTGTCTGTCTGTCTGTTTTCCTTGTCTGGGTTCCAATTCCTATATTACTTTTACCTATTGACATCAAAACTTGCGCTGTGCATCTTTTAATGTACAAGTGTCATGCATCAAAACTGGGTCACTGTTACCTACTTCCAGGATTTATTAAAAATTTATTTTGAAAATCGTGTCTGGGCTCTAATTCCAACATCTGTTCACCAGTTGATACAAAACTTACACTGAGGATGCATCTTGGGATGAATGTGTTGTGCACCAAAACTGAGTTGTTGTGACCTACTCTCCAGGATATTTTAAAAATTGCTTAAAATTGTATGCATCATCCTGTCTGAGCTGCAACTTTTATTCTACTACTGTTGACATCGAACATACACTTTATGTGTGTCTTTGGATGAGTATATATTGTGCACCAAAACTGGGTCATAGTGACCAACTTTTCAGGATTTAAGGAAAACATTTTTTACATTTATATCTGGGTTCTGATTCCAATACTTTGGGACCTATTGCTACACAACTTTTTTTAAATTTAAAATAGTTAATCAGTCATAACATGTGGTATATCCTGTCCTTTCTCTACTACAGCTACCTCTTACTACATCTACATCAAAACAGGTGATGTTCCTGGTGCTGGGACTGATGCCAATGTGTATCTAATTATCTTTGGTACAAAGGGTGATACTGGTGACCTTCAAATGAGGCAGTCATTGACCTACACCAACAAATTTGAAAGAGGAAATGTGGACATCTTCAAGATTGAGGCAGCTGATATTGGTGAGGTAAATGGATGACAATTAAATTAGTTTTGCCCTCTGCCTTTTTGTATTAAACAGGGTACATGGTATTTGCATTTCCATCTGTTCATCTTGCCATTCAGCCATCCATCAATCACATTTTCTTTTCCAATCTACAACTTTTATGCTACTTGAGATAAGTTGATGAAACTTGGTACACTTACATATCATTACCAGAGGGTATATTTTTTATGACATGTAAAGTCTTAGTTTTAGGGTCAAGGTCAAAGGTGAGCATTTGCACCTTTTTTTCTGTTTCTACTCTACTCTATCATTGTATGAGATAGAGGGATGAAATTTTAAAACAGTTATGTATCTTTCCTAGAAGGTGCGTTGACGATCACATTCAAGGTTGTTACTTCAAAGTCAGGGTCACAGATAAAAGTATTTACTTTCTGTCTAGCCCACACTTTTCTGTTTCTACCATATAACTCAACAGCTGTTTGAGATAGAGGGATGAAACTTAGGTTGTTACTTCAGGGTCAAGGTGACAGATCAAAGTATTGACTTTCTGTTGAGGCCACATTAGTGGGAAGTGAGACATAGCAGTCAATATTCTGCTGGCAGCATTGGTTTGTTTTGGTTTTGATTAAAGTTTTTTATTTATTTCCTTAACCACTTGATAGATTCTCATCATACTTGACATGAATCAATATGAACCTAAGATGATCCATTCTCTGACATGCAAGCTCACACTTTTCACCTTGGGATCGAGGGTACTGTCATAGAAAACTTGCTTCAAAGTTTTGGTTAAAGTGTTTTCATTTGCATATATTTCCCCAACCAACTGATGAATTGTGTTCATACTTGGAATAAATCAGTATGAAGCTAAGACAGTTAAATCTGCGACATGCTCGGTTGCCCCTTTAACCTTGGGGTTAAGATCACAGTCATATTTAATGTGCCTTAAGGTTTTGGTTAAAGTCTTTTTATATTTGTTTATATTTCATAAACCCCTTGATGGTTGTTCTTCATACTTCTGATAAATCATTCTGAAGCTAAGACAATTCAATCTGCAACATGCTCGCTCAACCTTTTCACTTTTGGTCATGTCACTCATTGTGCAGCGATGCTTTGATCAAGAGCTCAACATGCAGGCCCTGGTCGACTTGGTTTTCTGCAGCTTTATCATTCTAAAGCCCTTTCAGATACTGATACGAAACTTGGTACTTACACATATGCATAACCAAAAGGAAATTGAGTTGAGTACCATATTTGGGGTTATATTTTTGAGGTAACGGTCAAAGATCTTCAGCACATGACACAGGGATATAAATTCAATGAATTTGTTTGTTACGTAATGGAATGAAACATTTTCTGCTGAAATTTCCTTATATACAAGGGAATTCACTTAGGTAAAGAAAGTTGGCACATGCATCGGCATTTATAACTAAAGTTTAAATCTACATACTTACATGACCAGGCAAGTTGCAGCAGGTTTGATGCATGCAAGGTTTAAATATCTAGGTTACCCACTATCAAAGCCATTGATAACGATGTAGTTTTTCGCTCATCTGACTGATTCTTATTATAAACAAAGTCTGTTCATCTTTGTGAGGAGTTCTTACCTAAACCAGATGAGCAATATCATGGCCAATTGGACCTCTTGATATAGTATTTTCAACTTTGCATTCCGAGCTAATGCTGAACAGGGCAAGCATTGTCACATTTTCCTCTGTGTTTCAGATTATGAAGATCAAAATTGGGCATGATGATTCCAAGCCATCAGGCTGGTTTTTGGATGAGGTAAAAATCCTCATGCCATCCCAAGGTGAACAATACATATTCGCCATTAATCGTTGGCTCAGCAAAGAAAAGGAAGATGGACAACTTGAAGTTGAGTTGGTGCATCCACAGAAAGAACCCAAGTTGACAAGTAAGTCCATGTTAAATCATAAGAAAAGAAAGTTCCAAAATGTTCTTTTATATATATGATGATTGCTCTGACTCAATGCTTTTATATTTTCCCAATTTCAAAGCTTTTAAATATGTATTGGGTAAATGTTGTCCAATTTAGCTAATGTTCCTACAGTGTTTGTATTTGTCTAATTTTGGTCCGAGTGAATCATAATGTGATATGGAATGTATGGAATAACATTGATTACATACATTGCTGCTTTGGAACAAAGTTCTCAAGAAACAATAATGCAAGTACTGATTAAAATACTATAAAATAGAGCAGGCAGCTTGATCGAAATACCTGCAAGACAACCCCTGCATGGAAAAAAACCCACTTGATTACAGTGGTGCTTGTTCACTGCCTGAAAATTATGGTGGTCTGAGGTCCGGACCGATCTTTCTTGGACGCAGACCTGTCAGATATTACCAGCTCTAGCCCATTGAACCTTAAGATTTCTTAATTGTTCCTATAAATTGAATACAATGTGCTGTTAATCCTTAAACATCTGAAAAGAGTCATACAAGTGCACTCATGCAAGTGGAAGTCGATCATTAGATTGTGAGAGACTGGTGTTATAACATTACAGGAAATTGGCAAATTTAGCAAACAATACACAGAGCACTAGTCTAAGCTTGGTTTTTGTCAATCAAATGTTTGACCTTCCTCAACCCCAGCTAAAACCAAGCATATACTCTATGGGATTACCAAATATTCTAGATGAGTTTGTTTAAGCATTGATTTATCACAGGGCCAAAATCAGGCAATGTGAATTTGTCTACAACAGCTAGTGCAGTACTTGTTGCAATGCAGAATGGCAAAAGTTCCAAGTCCAATAAAGGACAACAAGTACTATACAAATAAACTGAGAACTGTATATATCTTCCTTCCTGTGAAGAGAGGTAAGAATGGTGCTGACTCCCTTTCCTACTTGATCACTTGATATTATAAATTTTAGGAAAAATCCATTGTAAGGAAAACATTTTGCAGCAAATGTTAAGATTTTCATTGTAAAATATCAAAGAAAAAAATTAGGTGCCAAGCAGATTTCTTAAAATCATGAATTGTGGTAAATGTAAATATATCTGATATTTATGATAAATAAATAAATAAATAAATAATGTATGATTCAACAAGCAATAAAGTGCATAGATGTCTGAATTTTTAGTTTGCATTAAATTTGTTAATTTTTCCTATGGTTTTTTATGTTCTATTCACTGTAGTACATATTTGCATGTCAGACTTAGTTCACACTTACTAGCAATCAGCCTATGAACCTCCACAGAGCAATTTGCTCTTGATTAGGCTCACTTGATTAGGCTCACAGAATTTCACTCACTTCCTCAAGCTTTATGTGTGAATTTTTTGGCAGGAATCTGAGAGATCAAAACTGTAATTGCAGGCATAAATAATCATTATATTCACAAAAAAGTTATTCAAAAGTATTAAAAACTATACTGAAACTCTTGCTTTGCTCTTTGAACAAAAAAAAAAAAAAAGACACAAGAGTTGACATTGTACTTAGAATTCAAAAGCATTCAAGGGCACAAAAGTGGAGGGAGGGGGGTTGAAAATGTCAACATGAGAGAAAGGTGAAGTCAACTTTATTTCTTCACTGTCTCTGTGAATTTGGGCAAAATTATATTTACTGGTGCATCTTTTTCACAGCATGGATTCTAGCGATGACTACAAGACAGTTTTGAACAGTAAAACCTGATTTAAAAGATCACAGTTTTAGGAGACCATCCATCAATTATAACCCGATTACGATGTGTAGATAAATCTGTTACATAATGTGATGACCTCTAGTAAGAGATTACATGTCATGAGACCACCAAAACAGGTGATCACTCAAAACATGTTGCTGTATCTTACTTTTAATATCTGTATATGGATGGCTATAACTGAAGCTGTTTTTGCTGCTTTGCATCCAGGCCATACGTTCCCCCATCATGTACAGCATGCCATCTGTCTTCTTATTGCGTACTGAATTTACCACCAGTAACACCACCACTGATGAACAAGACATTTTGAATTTTTCAGACAAATTAGTACAAATTATTATCTATGGACTACACATGCAATTAGGAAGAACTCAACATTGTACTATAGTAATGTTTTACTCCTAAATTTTTTCCAAACCAAATGTCACCTAATTTTGTTTATCAATTAATTTCTGAAAACATGGAAAAGGGTAATATATCTTAGCTCTGTATCCCTTTTGTTCCAGGTCCTTTGAATCTTTTCTTTATCTAAACTGCACATGAAAATGTAAACTTTGTTGTAACCAAATTGTATCTGCTCAATGCAGTACAAAAAATACAAAATACATCTATATACCAGAGATACTTTTTAAAAAATCACTACTTTCACGATTTTGTGCATATTTTGTGTAATGCTGAAACAACTAGTTGGCTAGCTGACTACAAAATCAGCAGTGGACTTGTCAGGATCTCCCCCTACCTTCAGCTTTGCATTACTGTTTGCAGTCAACATACTTCCTTGGACATATCAAGACATATTAATTTATTAAATCGAATTTACTAATTAGTAAAACTAAAATGTTTACGACAAAAAAAACTGTCATGGCTTAAATGACTAATGGTACATGAAATTATCTTACTGTATTTACATGTTGGTGTATATGACCAGGATGCACGAGAACAGTGGACTTCTTCAGCATCAAAAGTTGTGACCAAACAGGAACTTTCCATTTATTATTCATGCTGAAGAAAGTGCATGCTTGTTTCACAAATACATGTATTCCAAGAACATGGTATAATTTTTAGTTTACATTTCAACTCGCAAGTTGTACAAACACCGGGGATAGACAAGTTAAAAACTTCAGGACAGTGCTAGATTCTGTATTACTGTCAACAAAGTTTAGCCTGCTTTTATTGTCATAAATGGTAAGATAGAGCTGAAACAAATAGCAGAATATTCAAATCAGAAAATTAGTATTTGAATGTTCATTTGCTTAACTAGCGAGTTTAGCACCATTTTGTACAAGAAAGAAACAAGGTGAAATGTTAACTATGTAATGCTGAATTTGTTTACAAGCTACTACAAAGAAATTCTAACAACCAATATTTGTCTACTGACTTAAGAGTAGACAGATCATATACAAATATAAATATATAGATGGTCAATTCTAGTGTATGTAATTATTGCAGAGATCATATAATAGTGAGAAAAGATGGAATACAATAGGTGTGTGGTTTTGATCTCTGTTTTAATCTGAAAAATGTGTTGATAATTTTGTGAAGGTTTGCACTTGATCCAACTGATCACCAACATAATAATACAAAGGAATTATATGTTTATCCCAATTCAGGTAAGTTTTGAGATTTTGAATAGATGGGTTACTTATTATTTTTATTGGTAAAGTGTTCCACAGTTGTATTGTAGAATGCAGAAGTGAATTTTGATACAATGTAGTTCTACATAATGTATATAAGATTTATACATTCTTTCCAGAAGTGATACAGGCAATAATTTTAAACATTTGTTCTCCAACCTTTTTCGTATACTGGGAACACATTGGGTAGTTTCCAAGAATCTGGAAATCTTGAAATTTCAAGAAAAATATTAAATATGCGACACAGTGGATACTTAATTGAATTTGCAATTCCTTTAAGAAGCTTGGGATGCAGAAAGTCTAGACCACATATTTTGGATTGATTTAAGCCAATTATGATATTGTATATGTTGTCTTCACTAATATTAATGCAAGACAGAGTGGGGTATGGCATTGTGTTACATTTTCAATTTGTATTCTAGACTGTTCACAAAAGAAGTCATGAAATACTTTAGTTCTTTTGCTAATGTGTAGCATATGCATAGTGGTCCAACTGAAAAATCTTTGTTCCCAGTTTTCTATTTCCACCTTCTCACGATGAACTTCATACAGTTCTCCCTTGTTATAATATCTGTCTTTATAATGTGATTCTGGATATGACACTGTACTGATATGGACCCCCATGACCAAACTTAAACCACTGTACTTGAATTGGTCAATCAAATGTATAGGTTGAAAGAAAACATGATTTTTTGACAAAATTAAATGCACAAATACCATGAAGTGAAAAAGTATATTTAATTTACTTGAGTTAAAATTATTACTATACATTTGACTGGCATTTTGTTTATATTATTCTTGCTATACCGTGGTACAGTATATAAAGCAGTTGGAATTGTATATGTATTTGATTGGTGTGTTTTTTTTTCCCACACTAATACATCGAATGTTTGATCAGTCTCACTATATTGTGTGGTTTGGTACAAAATGTGGTCGGCAGTTGTGGATCCAACTATCACATTATAACGAGGGAGAGCTGTACTAGTATTTTGGCAGCAAATGCACATTTCAGAACATAAAATAACAAATGGTTGAGATGTTGAATTTTTCTATAAAAAAAACTTCACAACTTGAAGTATATTTTTGATATTCATCAAAGAAATTAATAATCTGTGCAATGCAAAAACATTTCTTTTACTTGGGCAAAGAATGCTCAGTAAGCCATTATGCAAAACATTTCCATGACATGCAGTATTATTGTTGTTGTTCCCATAGATTCCTCCACAGTATGGAGAGCTCCAAAGTCAGTACACACAACAGACAGTATATACATGACTGAAGTTGTACTCGATTTGTAGTCTTAATTTTATATTTGTTTTTGGACACCAAAATGTTTCTGCCAAAATAATTTTTTATTGCTCTGTAATTTAGAACATTGTTTGAAAAGAATGTATTTATGCACTGATGTTTGATGGACACAACTGCAGTTCTCCAATGATAAGACAAGAGAGACTGATTATTACTGTTTTCAGAAAGTGACTTGCCTATCATTGGAAATAGCCATGACAAGTTAGAGTCAAACTGTGGAAAACTGGGAGAACTACACTTCACTATTCATTAGGTCGCTGACACATATAACAAATACCATTTGTTTAATCTATATTACTTACCTCTAAAGCAAATCATATAAACTGTAATAGCATTGGAAGGATATGTTACCCTTTATTAAAAGAGAAAACCATTAAAGTCAGAGTCTCCATCTCAAATATTTTGTTTAACACCTCCATTATGGATAATACTAAAAACCTGCATCTTGTCATGTACAGGTCATGTATCTAGGAATTAGCGTCAGTGGATTATAACTAAACAAGTGTTGCATGGAACCTGGTGTCTCACCTTCATCCGTATGCTTGTCAGTATAACACCTGCATTAGACTTTCAACCAACTTTCACACAAAGCTATACCAATGATGACTGTACTGTTTAAGTACACCAAAAAGCAACTCTTCCATATTAGCATATAAACTTAAGACCTACATTAATATTACCCTAAATTTTCAGTTGAATACTGCAACTTATGTTGAAGATGTGTGACTTTCAAATATTTTAACACAAAATTCTTACATTATTTACACTGATGAAACATGCTTTCTGCTCAAGCAGGCAAGACATTAACTTCTAGCATACATGCATATAAACTTTATACCTATTGTAATATTCTATCACAGTTTCAGTTGAATACCACAACAAATGTAGCAGAAAATATGTCACTTTTAAAAACTTTTAACTCAAAACTTCAACATGGTTCACAATGATGAACCAAGCTTTCTGCTTAAGCAGGCAAGACAAGCGAGACTGGAACTCCTGGTATATCAGCATACAAACCATAGATCCATAGTAATATTATACTAACATTTCAGTAGAATGCAGCCACTGATGTAAAAGCTATGTGACTTTCTAAAACTTTAATGAAAACTTAAATATTGTTCACCATGATGCTTAAGCAGGTTAGACAGGCATGATGGGAACTCCTAGCATATCACAGCATAAACTTTAGACCTACAGTGGTATTATCAGAGTTTCACTTGATTGCAATAACTGATGTAAAAGCTAGGTAACTTTCAAAAACTTTATTGCAAAACTTTAACATTGGAGATGCTGCCAATGTCGCTGGAAAAGTGTTTACTGTATCTCATCAGTCGAGGTGTAATGATTCACTGATACACATTGGCATCGCGATATTTTCCGCGACAATATGCCGAGTCCATAAGGAAGGAGATTGCTTTGAAAACAAAAGGTAATTAATAGCAGAAAAATTAATAAATATTTTGCATGACAATTGAATCAACTGGTCTCCATGTTCTGTGAACATAGGTGTGAATTATGTCCCTTTACACTAGGTCAGATGTCCTTTGAGGTAAAAATACATTATACTCAATTGGATGTTCATTTGAATCTGATAGAAAGAATATAAAAGCATAAAATATGCATGAATTTGATATCAAATGTAGTTCTGTAAAACAATCTTTACTTTAAGCTTATACTTTACTCAATTCCTATTACCTTGAGACTGTTTTACCCCAAATAACCTCTAACCCCGAGTTCTTAAATTTGAGAAAAACTCTATTGTTTTATTGGCATTAAAAAAAGTAATTAATTCACAAGTATAATTTTTTTTTTACATATTCTCTGAAAGAATAACAAACATTTCCTCTGGTTCTGTTGGTCATTACCACTGCCCAGTCATTTTTTGTTAGCTTTGGTACCAACAGTTGGTAGGTATGCATTGTCTTTCCTTTCCTTCTTTATGCATGTTATGTAAGGTTTTTTTTTTTGAAATCCTAGAAACATTACACATTATATAATACAAAAATCTTAATGCTATTTTTCTAAATTGAATTTGTTATTATTATTTAGCCAAAGTTAAGCAAAAGTAGAATTTTAACTTGATTTTTCAGCTTTTTCTCTTTAATACTATTCATGAAGAAATTGTTTAGAAAGGTCTTGTAATAAGCATAGAGACAGTATTACCAGTTTTAGACTTTCTTGGACACTCTCTAAACTCTACATGTTTTATCTTTCAGTTCCCTATGTCATTAAAGTTCAAACAGGAAGTCAACCTAATGCCGGCACTAAAACCCAAGTCCATATTACACTCAATGGAGAAGGTCAGGATACAGGTCAGGAGTCACAGTTACTATTTCTTATTTTCTCTTTTTATCTACCTATGAGACATAGTGATTAACTTAAAAATATAATTTCTTTATTGTATGTCAATTCACAACTAAATTTTAACAATTTACCTCAAGTTCTCTCAACAGCCCTAGTGGTAGGGTCAGGTGACCTTTAATTAATGTGGAGGAAACTGGAAGATCAGGAGAAAACCATTAACCTTGGATTGGCAATCACAAACCCTTCTTAACTTCTCTGTGTACAGGCTGTAGGATTAAACCTAGGACCTCAGAGATTACAATCAAGTATGTTATCACTAAACTATCCAGGCAGTGAATAATTGTACTCTTATGGCAATAAAGACAATGTTGGCTCCTACTTTATGTTATGGTTTCTCATTAGTCAGTAAACCTTGAGAAAAATTTACGGTATGGAGGCATCTTTGATAGCTATCTCTTTTAAAGATATGTGTCGTTAGGCTGATTTTTGTTTCCAAATTTTAGAAGCCTCATCATCAAGTTTTCCATATTTCTCCAGTTAACATTCAGATACTTAGTGTACATACAAAAACTCCACTGCTGATGAAAACTAAACACCAATCTTCATGCATCAAACTACCAGCAAAGGTTGAAACTATTTTTTAAAGTAGATGTTTTCACACCTTTTAATCAGTAGAAAAAAATTTCATGCACTTGTATTTTATGTATACAGTTGTCTGATTTCTACTTCAGGCCGCTTGCGTTTGACAGAAACAACCTCTGGTAATCAACCATTTCAATCTGGGCAACTGGACATATTCATAAAAGAAGTCAAAAGTATTGGAGCATTGATGAAGATCAGGTATGTTGCATATCCAAATAATTTTGTATTTCTCTAACTCTTCATAATGATTCATTACCTAATTTTTAATACTGTGGACATCATAACTCAAAGTGCTGAGAACTCTAAATTTTGCATTTAAATTATTTTGAGTTTTTGAGGGTTGCATGCAAAAGAATGCATGATGCCAGGACTGATTGCCATTTGAGTAATGCCGAGGATTACAGTGATGCCAGGACTGAGCGAGCCTTTTGAGTAATGCAAAGGATTACGGTGATTGATATTTGACTTTTTCTTGTATAAAATATATCAAAACATAATAAAGCATGTTTATCTCCCATAATCTTTGTATTTACTATTTCAGTTGATTCCGAAATATTTTATCAATGTTATTAATTAAATATTATTAACAGTTTTTGTTGTCACTGAAACATAAGCATTCTTTGGTTCCAATGCTATTTCTTTGAAATTAACATTATCCAAGAAAGGAAAGTCAATTTTTGTAGTCTATTATCATCTTCATATCAAATTCACAAAGCATTTGATTTTACTGATCATATCTGCATACAATCCTTGTGTCGACATGTCATTTTTAAATGTTGCATGTATATGACATGACACTTAAGCAATTTGTTCACATGGCAATTTACATGAATTCAGTAAATGTAGCATGTTTATGACATACTACTTATGTGATTTGTTCTCATGACAATTTACATGAATTCAGTAAATATAGCTTGTTTATGACGTGACACTTAAGTAATTTGTTCACATAGCAATTTAGATGAATTCAGTAAATATAGCATGTTTATGACATGACACTTAAGTAATTTGTTCACATAGCAATTTACATGAATTCAGTAAATATAGCATTTTTATGACATGACACTTAAGTAATTTGTTCACATAGCAATTTACATGAATTCATTAAATTTAGTATGTTTATGACATGACACCTAAGTGATTTGTTCACATTTTGCAAATGGTATGAATAGGCTTATATTACTGTGAAATAAATTTTCATGAATTTAATTGTTGTGCTTAATTTGCAACTATTTAATAACTAACAATTTACCGATTTACCATAAATAAGATTAAATTCGTAATTACTTAGCAACTGTGTACAATTATTACATGTCAGAAAGTAAGTTTATCACTGAGTTTTTATGCTCTATCATATTTATCTGTGTAACATGCAACCAAATGCAAACATTATATATATTGTGTACTCAGATCTAACATTGTATAATGTACCAGCAAATCAGAGTCTATGCTGTTTCTTCCATTTAAGATTTCAAGTCAGTGACATAGACCCAGATCTACAGGAGCATAATGTGTGAACAGATCAGAGTCTGCAATATGTTCTAGATCAACTGGGTCATAAAGTGCCAACAGGTCAGGGTCTATGGTGTTTGCATTTCTAGATCTATGGAGACATGATGTACCAACAGATCTTGGTCTACACTTTTCTAGCTCTACGGGGACATGATGTGCCAATAGATCTCAGTTGACACTTTTCTGGATCTATGGGGACATGATGTGCCAACAGATCTTGGTCTATGCTGTTCCAGATCTACTGTGGCATAATGTATCAAGAGATTGGGGTCTATACTATTTTAGATCTGGGGGGAAATGATGTGCCATCAGATCAGGGTCTACGCTGTTCTAGATCTACGGGGCATAATGTACTAGCAGATCTGGGTCTATGCTGTTTGTTCTACATGTACTGGCGCATAATGTGGGTCATATCTGGGTCAACACTGTTCTAGATCTAAGGGGGCATAATCTGCCAACAGATCTTGATCTACTCTATTCTAGATCTATGGTTTCATAATGTGCCAGCAGATTTGTGTGCTGTTTGTTCTAGATTTATGTACGCATAATGTGCCAACAGATCTTTTCTACACTGTTCTCGATCTATGGGGGCAAAATGTGCAAACATATCTGGGTGTACAGTGTTCTAGATCAAAAGGGACATAATCTGTCAACAGATCTTGATCCACAATGTACTAGATCTAAGGGGGCATAATGTGCCAGCAGATCTGAGTCTTGCTGTTCTAGATCTACTGGGGCATAATGAGCCAACACATCTTGATCTACAATGTTCTAGATCTGTGGGGGGATAATGTGCCAGCAGACCCAAGTCTAAGCTATTTGCAGCTGGGTGCAAATGATACAAGGATAAATATGGTATTCCTCAATACAATTTCAGAATTGGCCTTTACAATCCAACAGATGCGAAAGACTGGTTTTTGGAATGGGTTCAAATTGGCGACTTGAAGTTTTCCCATAAAAACTGGCTGGGCACTGAAAATAATGAGACGATTCTGATCCCATTAAAGCAGCATATGGAGTAATATATACCTTGTATGTGATATAATTTTACACATCTAATTTTACTTGGAAATTATATCTGTCCTGCCATGAATGTGGAAAAGGGCATAGAGTGTTACACTTGTCTGTTCATTTCTCTGTATATACATCTGTTTTGTTACTTCATCTGGTTAAGTTTGATTTTGTTGTTGTAATGGGTTTAATGCCATTTTTTCAGCATATGATAGGCTATACATGGCGGCCAGTATATTTGGTGGAGGAAGAACCCGAAAAAACCCCGGGAAGAACCACCGACCCACAGGAAGCTACTGGCAAGCTTTCTCACATACCCATGATGGCTTGTTCATTGAGCATAACTAACTTTATATGGGGCACCTCAGAATCTTTAATCTGCCCATGTTGTTCATGCAAAATGCCTGCATGATAATGCTTTTGCTTTTACATTATAACATCAACTGGAAACAACGAACAAAAACACACTGAAGGCAAAAGGGACAGTCAGCCTTTAAAAAGTCCGAACAGTTGGCACAGAAACATAAAAACAATACATGGATTCAGATACTTGGTCATGCTTGGAAAAAAACAGGAAAGGGAACAATTACATTTATTGGACACCATATTGTGTTGATTTGAGTATTGGTCATGGCAGGAGAGATGATGGTTGCCCCCACACGAATTAAAAGAAATATAAATATTATGTTGAGTTGAGAGATCCAGCAAGAAATCATTGAACTCATGGGGATGGAACTGCAGTTCATGATATTTAACTGAAAGTCATTAAAGCCAAAGTGTACTTAAACTATTCAGTTGAACATAATGTTGCCTTTTCTACATCAGACCACACTTCTACATTTTTCAGATGCATGTTGTCCAAGTTGACAAGAGCAGTACATGATATTTCATTATACTTTACTGAAAATTGTTATAACTTACAGAAAAATATTGACTGTCTTACTGAGAAGGTCTTTTTAGCATTGGCAGATCTGGGTTTTTTTTTTAACCTGGTAAATATCCACCTCTCTGTCTGTATTTAAATAAATCCTCATGTCGACTTTTTTGTTTCTGCTCAGTACATTAATATTTTTAGAATGCAATCTAACTTTGATAAACCGGCAAAGATTACAGAACTTTGTTCTGCATGAAGTAAAACTCCTACTAATATAAACTCAAGCTTAGAAGGTTTAATTACCTCTGGGCCAGGTTTAATTTTTACTTGGCAAAATTTGAC
This sequence comes from Margaritifera margaritifera, assembly GCA_029931535.1. NCBI lineage: Eukaryota > Metazoa > Mollusca > Bivalvia > Unionida > Margaritiferidae > Margaritifera > Margaritifera margaritifera. The sequence goes on along the minus strand of JAQPZY010000736.1, from coordinate 84,688 downwards.
ATGGTCACAGAAAATTTCACAGAAATAATCAAACAGTGTTCTTAGAATTCAATGAAAAATAATTATGTGAACGAATATTAATGACTCATTAAGAGATTTTACATTGAGTAATTGTTTTGGAAACATATAAACTTGGTTGGTTAATAATCATTATTCTGTGTGTACCTAATCCTTCTTTACAAGGGAAATGGAAAAAGACAAGGTATGATAGGCACAGATTTTGCCCCATTCTCAAGTTGCAAATAGATTTTCGTGAGTAGTATTTCCTTAAGATATGAGTGTATTATTTGTTTCAAATCATCACTTGTCAAAAGACCTGCCCTAAAATCATTTGAACATGTATGTCTTTTATTACCTTGGCACAGATATAATGATGAAGCAGAACATATGTATAGAAACTGATTCAGCAAGTAATAGTTACATTTATTTATTTATTTACCACCACTACCATCATCATCATCATCATCATCACTACCATGAAACTAACAAAAATGATGTAGTCCACAATGGTAATTTCCTCTTAAAAGCATGACAGAACAGTGACAAAAAATGTTTTGAACTCAGCATATAATGTTTTCTTACATACATTATTCCACACGGTGTAAATTGACATAAATGCACTATATGTGGAGACACATGGAATGTTGAGTACACATACTAATGAACACACTCGACACATGGAATGTTGAGTACACATACTAATGAACACACTTGACACATGGAATGTTGAGTACACATACTAATGAACACACTAGACACATGGAATGTTGAGTACACATACTAATGAACACACTAGACACATGGAATGTTGAGTACACATACTAATGAACACACTAGAAACATGGAATGTTGAGTATACATACTAATGAACACACTAGACACATGGAATGTTGAGTACACATACTAATGAACATACTAGACACATGGAATGTTGAGTACACATACTAATGAACACACTCGACACATGGAATGTTGAGTACACATAGTAATGAACACACTGAATAATTTGTGCCAGTTATTGGAACTTTGTTAATAAATGAATCAAACACCTTAATTTCCATATTGTTCATTGCTTGCAATTCCAGATTGAATACCTCAAAATTGGCCTTTTAGATTTTCTTGCATGTCACTACTTAGGACAGAAATTGGGAGGGAGTGGGGGTCTACATGACAATGTTTATGCATCAAACCATCTTTCAGCATTTTAAATACTATTGCTGTCTCCAAATACCATAATTTTTTTAAACTTTGGGACATTAAAAAATAATTACATTTCTCTCTGTTCAAATAATTTGTGTGGTAATGATAACTACAATATTTCCAGAAGATCTTCAATGCCAGTTGAAGTTGGCAAGGTAAATTAGGTTGCATTATATCCTTGCTTGCAAATATAGAACACTTAATTGATAATGTTTTGGTGTATAAGTACCCCCACCCATTTTTAAATGTTTTTTTTTTTTTTTGTTCTATGTGCATAATTTCCTTTTTAAAGGATTTAGTCATAATTCAGAAATGCTGGTGATAAATTGGTTTTACTCATAGATTTCTTAAGTTTTATCTCTGTACATTTTTCATGTAGTATGAATTTGACTATTATACAGTAAAGGACGCAGCTCCATTGTTTGTATATTGCCACCATAGCTGGCCTCCTCGAAGTAGCAGACCAAGGCCAAATATAGAAAGTGTCAACTCAGTGATTGACAGGTTACCCTGGTACAAAGACTTGTGATGCCATTAAAGTTGTGTATACCAGAAACACTATTTCCACCATTTACTTTGAATCAGATGTGCATAAGTTTTCGCCCTCACTTTTATGTTCTACATATGTTTGGCACAGCATTACTTGAAAAGTATTAACGAAATCAATATATTAAAATTAGAATAGCAACTATTGTGTTGGTCCATCAACTCATGGATTAAAATGAATTAAATATATGTGGACAACTGTAAACATGATCATGTCAAACAAATTGGATATTTAATGAAGATCTGGTATTTACCATTATGACTATCCACTCACTGGTCATTGTGTAGTATAGTCATCATTGTAGAAAAGGTGATCAAAATAGATTACAATCACTCTTTATGTATCAAAATTAATATTGTCTTATATAACTTTAATTTATTTGTAAAAGATAATCAGATAAAAATGAAGCATTTTAGTAGTTTACCAGCTGTCATTGGCAATCTTTTCAGGCATTTGTACTGAAGCTTTTGTTAAATATTTTTTCATCAGTTTATGAACACAATCAAGAACTTACTCCAAAAGAGCTTGGTCTTGACAACATATAAGTGCAGTATCATTTGGGTTCATGGGCTTGCTTGTACAAAATGTTTAATTCTGAGTGCCAAAAAATGCACATTTTCCCCCAATTTCAAGTTCTGCTGTTTTATACTTGATCTGATTTGGACTAAAACAGTTTCCCCTAAATCAGCTGTATGCTTGGAAAGAGCAAGACTATAGCCAATCAAAAGCATATACCGTATATACTCACTTATGAGTCAAGTCCAACTGCGAACTGCACAGACCCAGATCTGTTGTGGCATAATGTGCCAGCAGATCTAGGTCTATGCAGTTTGTTTGGAGTAATCAGTAGAACAAACTACATAAACCCTGATATGCCAGCACGTTATGCAATGGCTAATCAGGGTCTATGTTGTTTGCAGCAGGACTCGACTTATAAGCATGTGGTTACTGTTAAATAAATTCAACTTTGATTTTTTTTATGAAATCACTGGACCAAAAATGGCACCTATTATACCTTATCTTTCATATTTATTTCAACAGCTTTATTGGTTTATATTACTCACTGTGGTCTCCTCTCTCTGTAAAGGAAATGTACAGTAGTTGGAAAATGTATTAAAATGAAACATTTTCTTGGTATTCTTCCTTGATTCAGTTGTTGTTGCATGTAGATTATGTTTATTTAACAACTTTTGTTTACTAGGTTACATGTATTTTTGTTTCATTATGGATTCTTTGAAACTTGAACACAGTGTATTAATAATTTTTTATTGGTTACCAATTGTTGTGGATTTTGTGGTTGGTACAGACCATGAATTTAAAGACACAATGAACAATGATCCCTACATTGGAAACAAAAAAAAGACCTTCCCCATTTTAGAAAACCACTAAAATTGATACCCACAAAAGTAAACAAATTCACAATATTGTACTAAATTGACATCTTTTTCTTCACAGGTGAGAGATTATCACCCACACATTGACTGCACTAGACAGGTGTCTGCTATATAAAGGACATCTATAGAATGATTTTCACTGGGGATCCCCAAAAGTATGAAACAGTTTCCACTATACGGATGTGTCCACTAAGACAAGTTACTCTGCATGAAATGGCAGGGTAGAATCATGAAAATACAGTGCATTCTAATGCATCTTGGCTTTTTAAGGATGTACAGTAAACCTGTATTGAAAGACCACCCTTCTGTCAAAAAAACCATGGTATCTCAAGACAAATGGTTTTTCATGACAGGTCTTAACACTGTGTAATCAATAAGTCTGTGCATTGAGAATCTGGTCTTTCAAGACAGGTAGTCTCACATAGCAGTGGTCTTTCAAGGCAAGTTTTACTGTATTTTCTAACCTTTATATCATACAAGTCAAATACATGTAGTGAAAATAATTACATAAAATACCCATTGTTGGTCAAAATTATCAACAATAATGTTTTGAAAGTGCATTGCAGTTATGAAATAGGGGACCCCCCTCACCTTTTCTTTATATTTTCTGCATATATTTCTTCTTCATTAATCAGTAAAGCAAGAGCTAAAATAAAGAAATGTGCTTTCAATTTAAACCCCAAACCCTATGAAGAGGGATGAGTGTTCAATATTCTCTCTGTATTCTTTTCTGATATCATCTCAAATTAAGCTGGTATGTCATCACTTACGGTTTCAGTTGTTGCCTAAATCTATATGTCTCAACCCCTTTTTAATATTTAGATGGATTTGTGATGAATTTGATCACTCTAAGAATGCTTGGTAGAAAGTTTTATCAGCAATTACTAAACTCTAAATGACAGTTCCCAGTTGGACACAGTTTAATTACTCAATTCATATTTTCTGCACCTTTCTTCCTCAAGAAATGAAAAGAGAAAACAATTGACCAATGTCTGTTTTTTATCAAAAGTTTTGACTGCATTACTGCACAAAAGAACCCATTATATTTACTTGTAATAACCATTCCATCAATACACTTCTACAGTAATGGATGTCTGGCTCATTCTGGAATGTCACCATACATAACACCAAACTGTGCCAAGTCAAGGGAGGTAATACAGTTGATAATTTTGGACAGTCTAACTCTTCACTAATTCTCGAAAACAACAAATTATGGATCAAATATGAAGCTGTTTTCTTGGGCTGCATTCTACATAATACATGTATAGTTACATATCTTAGTCTGTTTCAATCATTTCAAATGATCAATATGTATATCAGATATTATCTCTGTTTATTCCATCTCGTTAAAAATGTTCAGTTAACCCAACTGTTGGATAAATAGATACGATTAATAACTGAACTCAGTTAATCGACTCTTGTAGTATCATAAAGGTTGCTTCCCTTTCTATCAAGGAATTACCTCGGCATAGTAGGTATTTTGCTGAACAATATATAGCAAATATATGAAATCTTCATTCATTGTATGCTGCTAAATTAACAGCAATAATCTGATAGTGAAATGAGGTCAGTAAAAAAAAAAGTAGACAAAATCCAATGACAAAAATGCACAATTTGATGAAAATAATACATTTCTTATTTCTTTCACCTTAATACATTACAGTATAAAATGATAATTACTTAATTTTTGTTTATGCACAACTGGATGATCTTGATTTATTTTATGTACATATTGCCAGTCTTATAATGAGCTTTATCATGATAATGACAATTAATGGAGGTATTGGTGGTGTGGCAGGCTGATGTGATGTAGGATTATATTGCTTAGTCGTAAGCTAACACTTGTATAGGCGGGTTTGTACATGTACCTGGAAATTGGTAGGCAGACTGGGACTTGTGCAAGAAGCTATTATTAGCCCCTTACACGTGCTGTCTACATGGGGTTTGTTGGAGGATCACATATGGTGTGCATGATCAGAACCATTCCTATTGGGTAGCATTGGCAGCTGAATTCAAATGGCCAACCAAAGTAGATGGTCTGGATGTAGCATCACATGATCATATAGAGTACCATGGATCGGTCACTTCTCTGGACGTTCCAAGGTACAGACATTGAGCACGCGGTCTCGGCATCCAACTAGTCTTATAGATTTATGCTGGCCCGCCACCACCCCTGACACCTCCCATTGGTGCCTACAGGGTGGGGTGTGCCCCTTGTATTTTCGTTACTTTTACTTCATTATTTTCTCATGGGGCTGCCATGGGCTAGGGTGTATTTTCCCCCCAATCGGATACTCATCTGCTATACTAAAAACATAAAGGCCATGCCTGTTTAATACATTTCTCATACAGGTTTAAATAGACAAAAAAAAATAAGAATACTTTCTTCATGCTGGGATCAGCCTAGCTCTATTCCACTAATCTGGGATCAAGCCAGAATACACTCCTATGCGGGGATCAGCCTAGCTTAGATTTACTTAAGATGGGATCAGCCCAGAATACACTATGTTGGGATCAGCCTAGCACATAGCCTACTTAATCTGGGATCAGCCCAGAATACACTTGAATGCTGGGATCAGCCTAGCAATACACTACTATGCTGGGATCAGCCTAGCACATAGCCTACTTAATCTGGGATCAGCCCAGAATACACTCAAATGCTGGGATCAGCCTAGCACAAATGTTACTCGAGCTGGGATCAGCCTAGCAGTCTACTTATGCTGGGATCAGCCCAGAATACACTAAATGCTGGGATCAGCCTAGTACAGATTCTACCGGAGCTGGGATCAGCCCAGAATACACCTGAATGACTAAGCACATAGCCCACTTAATCTGGGATCAGCCTAGAATACACTAAAATGCTGGGATCAGCCTAGCACAGATGTTACTTGAGCTGGGATCAGCCTAGCACAGTCTACTTATGCTGGGATCAGCCCAGAGTACACTCTAATGCTGGGATCAGCCTAGCACCAATTGGGAATCATCATAGTCTCGTATAGTGTTTCATTCAGATTCTAGCCCATGAGTAGCCCTCACAGAGAGAGCAAAATATTTTATTTGTTTAAGTATTTGTGTTATCGTAGTTATACATTTTTGATGTAATTGAATTGTTGAATCGAGAGAGAGAATGCATATACTCGTGTAACCTTTAATTTCTTACAATGCATATATTAAACCTTTCCTCGCATACATCTGTATTTGTGTTGTGCATAAACTCACTTATAAGTCAAGTCCAAATGCAAACTGCACAGACCCAGATCTGCTGTCGCATAATGTGCAGGCAGATCTGGGTCATTACAGTTTGTTAGGAGTAATCAGTAGAATAAACAACTTAGACCCTGATATATCAGTGCATTATGTGATGGCAGCTCAGGGTCAGTGTTGTTTGCAGTTGAACTCTACTTATAAGCGAGTATATATGGTATGTACTGATCGTAAGAAATAAAGACATTATCTGATCTGTTATCTAAGCATTTCACTGCTTCCATCATCATCTATTGGATGTGATATCATGGGTGTATGATTTAAGGTTGACAAACAAAAGATAGACACAACACAAAACAAAGACTGGACATTTGCCTAACCAATGATGTAGCAAAAGAATGACAAAAATTAAAATACTGAGAGTACTGATCGCTTGGAGGATTAGGGAAACAATGTACATTAAACAGGATCAAACAGATGAACATAAATTGTGAAATATTGATAATCATGTCTTTTTATGATCATAGGAAAATACTAATATCCCTCTAAAAACATGTAATCTGAATTTTAAATTTTTCTTTATCTCTTAACAGAAAATTGATTTTTAAAAAAAAGTAAAAAATGTTTATACAAAATATTTAAGGAATTACCTTTTTATGATCATTTTGTTAGAGGATGCTAGAGTGTCCTCTGTATTAGATTTGTCTTTTGTCGTCTGGGTGTTTTTGGACTGTTTTTATTTCTTTAAGTAGAAGAGTACTTCATTGTTGGACTGTCTTTCTCATATGTAGACAAAAAGATATAATGTAATAACTGACTACTGTACCCGTCACAAACCCCGTAAATTGAATAGAGTAGCATACAGATATAAAATTGCTCATCTCCTAGGGTGTAAAACAATTGGATTCCCTTCAGCTTTCTTCGCTGAATGTGGACTGCTGAGAATGCACAGAACTGCATCTAGTGAGTTGAGGTGTTTTGTTCATATTCAAAGAAAAACTATACCCGGCAATGGAAGCAGTGTAGGTAGATACAGTTCTTCTTATTTATTGGTAGAACATATATAAAGAAATAGTTTTATTTCCCTTTAAATATGTATAATTGATTAAATATTATGAATGTATCAATTAAGATTATAAATAATTATAATTAGAACTTTTCAGATATGTCTGACAGTATCCAAACGGTGAATCCAGTGTTTCCTTTAATAGACGTTCCATGTCAGAATTAATGTTGAACTATTCCCTTTTGTACAATTATTGTACAAAGTTGTTTTAATATCAGATTTTAAAATTAGAAATAATGAATGTAAATTATTTTTTTATTAATTTGATAAATAAACAGTTCAAAAGAAGGACCATACAGAGGTATGTACTTTTTTAAATTACACAATACTTTTGTATTGATATTTTTGTCAGTTTTCTACAAATAATAAATAAAATTTTAAAAGTTCAGTTCCATTGTTATGGGTTAAGTAATTTATATTATATATACAGCAGTTGGGAAACCAGCAGCATTTTACAGGTTGCCTTTGAGAAGTAGAAATAACCAAAAAACCTTGTAGGCAAAATATTTTTACCGGGGTTCAGGTTAACCAAATCAGTTGTTGAGAATGTGTTTCTGAAGCATACCAATGACAATAAAAGTGACCAAATACAATACATTTTTCAATGAATATAATCTTGGAATTTAAACCTATTGGATAGATAGTATGCAGATGGTGAATCTAATATGTTTCTTTTAAAAAATGTTCCATTCTGAATTAACAATATAAATTGCCTTAAATGAAAAATCTTGTAAATTATGGAAGCTGTCATTAAAGTGTGTGGAGACATGAGATTAAAAAGGTGGATTGATAAAGTTATTTATGTCAAATCAACGTTTGTTCATTCGTTTAGGTACTTGCTCATGGGTTTGTACAACATATTTCTTTTTACAGGTTATCAAATAAACAACAGTAGATGTTGCACAGTTAGTATCATCACATATCTTAAATATTTCTTTAGTATTACTGCTTCTGAAATAGGTATTTTCATTAATAAAAGAATAATTTGAACATCTGGGTATATTATATTTAGTTGATGAACCATGACTTTTAAACAGTTAACAGCCTGAACTCGTTTAGTATTGAAATATGCTAAAATTGTGAAATATGATGTCAGAATCAACATGATCTACTCTCCAGTTATATTTTTGATACTTAATAAACATACTTATATTTCATCTTCGCCTCCTATTATTATTTATGCTTATGTACATATGTGAAGTTCTTCCATTCAGCTTTATTTTATCACTGTGTTCCTTATAGAACATGTATATATTTACAAGACAACATTGGTAACAGTTACCCATCTGTTCTGTAGTTACATTTTTCCTTTTGCTTCTGCTTCTATCATACTCTTGTTTATGCAATTATAAAACTTTCTTGTATGTGCTACCAAATATAATACTTTTCTGTCCTATACCAAACAGCACCATTAATTCATATACAAAATAATGTGTTCAAAAATACCATTCAAAACAAACTATCCAACAACAAATTATATGCAACAAACAAACTAAATTCCTTAATTTACACACAAATTTATGCATATTAACCTCAGTTACAACTTTGTTACATGCCATTACTCTTGCATCCTCTCTTGGTACTTTTCTAAAGTACCAATCTTATTCTTGTATTGAAATGAATCTACATTGGCACTGTCAAACAATATCAAGGGAGGTAAACACTATGAATATAACCATTTCATATCTGATTAAAATTTGAGCTATGTCCCTTTATAAAGCTAGACTCGCTTTTTCAAAGTCAAAATGACAATAGAGCTAAAAATATGAAAATGCCAATTATTACAAATACAAAACTATTTTTAGTAACTCGGAGTAGAAAGCATGCCCAGGCTTGAGAGGGATAAATCCCTCCAACCAAAATAAATAAACGTCAACTTATGGTTCTGCTGTGTATGGTCCCAAAAAACAAAATTCTGAGCTTCGCACTTTCTTGTGCGAGCAAGACCTCTTAGAAAATCTAATTGGTGTTTAAAAGTTGCAATGTGGTTTTGGGTATTTAAATTGAAGCAGAAAGAACTATTTATTTTTTAAATAGTGTATGTGTACTTTGTTAAGAGCAACAGAATTTTACTGAGTGTGCATACCACATTACCACCCAAGCACTCACTTGAATGTTATACAGTCTGTAAGTAATATTGTACTAACCTTAGAAAAGACAAAAGAAAAAGAGAATTAGTGAAGTTCAGACTAGATGTGGAAGTGAGTCCCAGAATGATACAAGTCAAAGGACTTCTCCACCATCCATCACTGAGGTTGTCAATTTCTGCCTGCTGTGGAAGGTGGGGCCCTGGAAGGGGAAGTTGAAGATGAAAGACTGCTTGATGGAGATAAAGGTGGTAATAAAGAAAGAGTTACTGGAAACTCTCTGAGAAAATTATTTAAAGAATTCGAGAAATAAGTGGTTGGCAAAACGGAAGACCTGAGCAAGTTATTAGATGAAATCAAACATGAAACAGGATCATAAGGATGTATATAAATTATGAGATATGGATGATCATGGTCATTTTTATTATCATATGCAAATACCAATATCCATGTAAATAGATGTAATCTGAAGAAAAAAGTAATGTATTTTCTTCTTTTTATCTCAATTATTCTATTGAAAAATTCATAAAATATTTTGAGAAAATATTTAAGCAATTACCTGTTTTGAGCATTATCCACTGAAATGATTACTGTTTGAAGTACTACACAGGAGCTGTCAAACTATATCAAGGAAGATAACAACTGAGTCCAATCAATTTCTCTTGTGATTAGAATTTGAGTTTTATTTCTTTGCATAGTATTGACTGACTTTTTCAAGGTCAAAAGGCCAATAGAGCTAAATCTAGAAAAATGCCTATTATTAGAAACACAAACTATTATTAGTAAACAAATATAGACAGTATGCCATAGGTTTGGAGGGGACCCTCCAATCCAAAACTTATTGTGATCAGAAATTTATTTGAAAATATGATGAAAGAACAAAAGATAGATATAAGGGAGACCAAGAAAGAGGAGAATGATAAGGATAGAGAACTAGAAACAAGAAGCGTTGCTGTAAAACATGTGACCTTGTTCCCTGGGTAAGAAGGTGAAGCAAGCATGTAACAATGAATTGCTCTAGCATTATAATGATTCATTCAAAGCATAAAGCAAATCCATCAAGAGGTTTAGGAAATATAAAGAAATGAAAAAACTTTAACCAAAACATTCAAACATATTTTCTATGACCATGACCTTGATGCCAAGGTCAAAGGGGGAAGTGAGCATGTCACAGAATGGATTGTCTTAGCTTTATAATGATTCATCACAAGCATGAAGAAAATCCATTAAATGGTTTAGGTAATAAAGTAAAACCTGTCCTGAAAGACCATGCCTTCTACCAAAAAATCATGGTCTCTCATAGCAGTAATCTTTCATAACAGGTCTTGGTTAAAAAAAAATTTAAAAAATATAACTTCAACTAACTTTTGACCCCTCTCCCAGTGACAACAGGAGAGTGAATCCAAAATTGTAACCCTTTTGCAGATGGTTACCATATAGATAAACTATGTATAAAGTTTGGTGAATTTCAGCCGGGCAGTATACAAGGAGATAGTTATAGACTGATGGGTGGATAGAGGGTATTACAATATCCATAGTGCTAGAGCATGGAGAAAATAACAGTGGTGAAATGACTAATAGTAAAAATAAGGATTTGTCATGAAAACTGCTAATAATGATCAATATTTCTGTTAATATTACTTTTGCACATTTTGCCCTGTACATTTTCTGTCTCGTTGATCTTATGTCCTGTCAATCATTGGTAGCATTGATCTTCTATTGCATTGATATTATGTCATGCCAATCAATTGTCTGGCAATCTAATGTCGGTTACCAGATAGTGCAACACAGATCAAACAAATCACCATGTCAACTGGCAATGTGTTGATAATCTCAAGCAGTGTGAAACACTTAATTATGAACACTATCTCTGCCACCCTTTTCCTACAGATTTAACGTCAAATCCAGATTAACTGAATTGATTAAGAGAATTTTTTTTTAAAGTCTAGAATAGTCATTTCATTGTATATGTAGTTGAGACTTACTAAACTCCACCACGGTTGTCAATAAATTCATCATTTTCTTCTACCACTGCCATATATACTCACTTATAAATTAAGATTTTTTTCCACAAATTTAGAATTGTACAAATAGGGGTAAACTTGTAAGCCAGGCATATTGAATATTTTGAAATACATGAACACGTTTACAACAATAATACTTGGAGGTAATTAAAGCCACAATTTTCAGTTTGAGCAGTTCAGTGGCTGCATCTCAAGCTTTACTATGAAGTCCGTTTCAAACCTGATATGATGGCCCAGTATTTACAAAACGAGACGAGTCTATCTGACAGAAATGGGGATAGCATATTCTCCTCCTCAACACCAAATATGGCCATGATATTCACATCAAAAATTAATATTCCCACTGTTAAATATATCCACGTACTGTATATACTTGTGTATAAGCCAATACCAACTGCAAACTGCATAAACCCAGATCTGCCGTTGCATAATGCGCCAGCAGATCTGGGTCTATGCAGTTTGTAAGGACTAATGAGTAGAACAAACAACATAGACCCTGATCTGCCAGCGCATTATGTGACGGCAGATCAGGGTCTATGTTGTTTGCATTTGGACCGAGATTATACATGAGTATATACTGTAAGAGGCCTATGCATAAACTTAAAGTTTATACTCACGTATAAGCCAGGTACAAATGCAAACAACATAGACCCTAATCTACCGTTGCATAATGCAACCTATGTTCAGTCAGATATGATCTGCTGTTGGTCTATGTTGTTTGTTTTACTGATTAGTCTTTACAAACTGCATAGACCCAGATCTGCCAGCGCATTATGCGATGGCAGATCTGGGTCTATGTAGTTTGCAGTTGGTATCGCCTTATATGCGAGTATATATGGTAACCTGGTACAATGACAAGTCAAACAGATACAGGATTGATAAAGCTAAAATCAAGACATCGTCCCCATTCCCCTACCCACTGATGTAATGATAGACTCTGTTTATGATCTGCCATGATGTGAACACTGCAGATCTCCATACTGAAAGAAAATAAATAACTTGAAGATGCTTCAGCAATCAATGCTATATGTAACATATACTCACACATGAATTAAACACACTTTTTAAAACTTTCACAATCAGAAATTTGATACAATTTCACAATGCATAAATTTCTCGATATATGTTTATAGTTTAAGATACATAAACTGTGAAAATATGAATTCTTATTAACTTTAAATCTACATAATCTGAAAAGTGCTCTCAATGTTTGCTGGTAAAACTGAAACCAAAAACATGTCATTCAAATTTTATACAGCTCTCATGCACTTCATGCAAATGTATAATTTATATATGACAACTGTGTCATCTACAAATAACAATTCATTGAACATGCTTGAGGAAAAGATACTCAAAATACAAGATTCTGTGGTGACTTTTTGACTCAGTGGTACTAAAAACCTAATTCTGCCACTAAAGCATAACAAGTTGCTTAAAGTTATCAACTTTTGGTCCTGTAAGGAAGAATTGCCTAGGATGCATGCATGCACCAAGTTCCATGACTGTTCAGTCAACTATGTTTGAGAAATGGTGCTACAGTAAAGATTGTTTATTACATTCTCAGATAAAATGTTTTCTCTGCTAGAACATTCAAGTTTAACTTCCCCCAGCCAAAATTCCTAATTACTATGTATTACAAGACTTTGTTAAAACATTCCTTTATTAAAACATTTAATTGGTTAAAACATTTCATTTGTGTTGTCCATCAGAGAAAATTAGGTCAGTTTTAATGTTTTTATTACCAGATGCACTGAAGCCTGGTAAACAATGGCTGCCGTTTAAATAACAAAGAAGTAACAAAGCCGCCAGGTAACAAAGGTGTGATAATCACACCTCATTCATAATATCTAAACAACTAAGGTGTAACAAAGGTGCCAGGTAACAAAACTGATAATCACACTTGATTCATAATTGGCAATTTAGAATCGCGGGTTCCTATTCAGTGCAATTAAAGTATGACCAGGAATGCTTTGTTTTGTACTTGTTTGACCAAAATAATTGAAAAATATCCTTTAGCTATCATTCTAATGTTAAATAACTGAGTACATCTTTAAGTAAATCTCTTATGTTCCAAGGAGTCATCCAAACATACCTCGCAAGCCTTGACAAAAATACTGATGGTGAACTATATTTATAATCTGCAATCAATATGATTTATCATGTATGGCACGATGTTTCCACGGGCTGTGTTGCATACTGTTTTGTTAAGACAGGGTTTAGTGGAAAAACAGATGATAATGATGATGATGATGTTCCCCTTGCTACCTGCATTTGGTAACGAGGATGTTGATTTCTTGGATCATGTTAATTCCAATAGTGACATTGTGACATCTGTGATAGTAACAACTGAAGATACTGTTTGTAAAATTAGTAATTTTTCTTCTACTGGAAGTGATGAGGACAGTGATGACTTAGTAACACACCTGATATTCTTTATGAGCATTTGCATGTCACTGAAAAACATATGAACAAAAAATATCAGATTAATAAGAAACAGATGACTACTGACAATTTCTTTCCAGCTGGTAAATGTACATGCATGTTGACACTTTCATCGGATGGTAAAACTTATTTACTACATGTGAGTCCAACGTCATCGACATGTATATCAACATGGACATGAACATAAACATTTTGAAAAATAAACTATGAATTTGGATAAAACATTTCTCGGTCATAACGTTATAAAAAATCCAGTCCCCTGTGAAATGTTATAAACAATCTTTACTGTATATGCACAGATTAATGCTTCCACATGCATGTCAAAAATTGGTCAAAGCAACCTATGTTCAGTCAGGGAGGGCAGTAGTCCTCATAAATCATCTACACATCAAGTTTCATGGTTTTACAGTCAACAGTTTTCAAGAAATGGAGATAAACACAGGAAATAACAAAACTGACCAACAATGTTTTTTTTTTAATGGCAGCATGAACAATATTCAGATGGATGAAGTTAACTAGCAAAAGACACCTTTGGAAAAGTGATACCTATGTCAAAATGAATGGTTCCAAAACAGCTGTATTTGCCAGACATGTCCAACAAATAAACTGATATAACCAGCTGCTATTGCATGTTGGCCATCTGATAAAGGGTTAAAAAAATTGCAATTATTCCATTATTATGTTGTCCTAATTATTTAAAAACTTTATGTCCACAAAGCACAAGACAAAAGAGATGTGAAAACTTATCTCCTGGACTTATCAAAATCTTACAATAGAATGATTGCCCCCAGTCCACATAGGCCTACTATAAAAACATCAATCCCTCACACCATTGTGATTTGTAACTCCCTCACCATGTGATTTGTAACTACTTTGTGTCAGTGTGGCAGTGTGGCAGTATGGCAGTGCATACAACAACTAAAATCTAGCCTTGAACCTAAAACCTAGAAACCAAAGAAAAAAAGACTAGCAACAAAACTAAAAGTTTGATAACATCTTTCAATACTTTGTTTTGTGACATAATCAGATAAAACTTTACCACCATACTTGACCTGATATGTCTGCCATTAAAGTGCTATGTATTTTTGAGCCTGTAAATCTGCCTATTGACAACAGAGCTCTAGATGAGAATTTAATCAAGTGGGTATTTTACTCTCTGATGAGGAATTACAGTATATCCTTGCGTAAAGGCCCATACCAACTGCAAACTGCATAGACCCAGATCTGCCATCGCATAATGTGCCAGCAGATCTGGGTCTATGCAGTTTGTAAGGACTAATCAGTAGAACAAACAACATAGACCCTGATCTGCTGGCGCATTATGCGGTAAATGTTTTTTTTAAAAACTGGTGGGGTATTTTGTGAACACTACAAAACACACTCTTAAAATGCCAGTGAGTTTTAATCATCAATATATTAATCATGCCTTCCAAAATTAGTCAAATGGCTTAGTGTCCATGACTAACTAGAGGTGAGTTCAATTATATGGTTCTACTTTAGGGGTGTTCTCACATTTATCAAGTGAGAGTATTTAAAATGTGCATGAACGTTTCTGGAATTGGACCCTATAAATTGTTTACCTTGATTGAATGTGCCATCATTAAACATGGACCATGCTTACGGCAAGAGCAACACATTGACAACTTTGGACTAAATACTTCAAATTAAATTGTTTTGCATAATTTGAATGAATTAAAAATTCTCTAATGCATTTTAAGTCAAATTGCTTGTGTAAAATATGCAACTATAAATAATTAATTATGAAAACTATTAAAGTAGCATAAAATACTGTTGTTGGGCGAAATAAATAGTTTGAGAGAAAAGAAGTTATGCATGGAAGGCTGATACTAAAACTGAAGCACCAGCAATCTAGAACAGAAAATAGCACATCTTGCAGTACATCTAATAATACAGTACCTCAACATTTTCTTATTTATTAACCGTATAACTAATTTTGCCTCTTATTAATGTATTTATATTAAAATTTCACAAATTTCCAATGGCCATGTTAATTTGCTTTAAAAAAACAAATGCCCTACAAGGGCCAAGAGATTTTGGGGATCCCTGGTCTATACACTATGTTTTAAAGGCAAGGGAATCAAAAAGGGAAGAGAATAGTCCATTTATCATGTGAAACCCTATTCCTTGTTTGTGTAAGACTTGTCAATATTCTCAGATATATAAATACTCTATGGTCCAGACCTGCCCATCATTATATACTTTTGCTACATACTGTTTCTATGGCAACATGAAAATATTGGAAAATTCTAACTAGCAAAAGGCCCACTGGTTCATAGACGTACCAAGTTTGGTTGAAATACCATAAATGGTTAAAAAAATGTATGCGCTGGAAACAGAAATATTTTTACAGAAGAACTGACAGACAGACAGATGGACATAGTGATTGCTATATACCCTGAGGTACTTGCCAGGAGAGATATAAAAGGAATGTCTGAGCAGAAACTGATGGTAATGTTAAACATCCTGATGAAGAGTTAATCATGCAGACTTAGGAGTATGCAGGTTTTAAACACATAGGAGTGTGGGAATGACATAATGCACTATTTCTGTTGATAAAAAGGGTGATTTCTTTGCAAATCCACATGAACACCACTGACCTTGCTATCCATTCTGTGGCAAGATAAAAGACTTCTTGGTACTTTGTTCATGTGCAATAGCTGACAAATGCACAATAGTCTTTCCTTTTTATTATCTTTCATTTAATGCTTCTGTTGACATTTAGTAGTTTTGATTCCATGCAAAAGGGTTGAATTTTTCTATGTCAATCAATGGATAAAGAGTGCAAATGTGAGTAAATGATCTGGTTATAACACCATCATACTATGTCATCAACTGGGATGGTCTATAGATGTTGCAAACTTTGTGCATGTGATTAACAGTTCCACCATGTCAATTAACTGAACTACCATACATACTCGCGTATAAGCTGGGTCCAAGTGCAAACAACATAGACCCTGATCTGCCATCGCATAATGCACCGGCAGATCAGGGTTTATGTTGTTTGTTCTACTGATTAGTCCTTACAAACTGCATAGACCCAGTTCTGCCAGCTCATTATGCAACCTGTAATCAAAAGCAGGGCCACTAGCTGTTGTTTGGCATAAGAGTTTGCACAACAATATACAATAAGGATTAGCTTATAAGAACACAAACTGACATGGTCCCACAAACCAGACCAAAATAATGAGAATATATATAAAATAATGAGAATATATATAGTCACTTTCAAATTTAGTAGCTCCAAATATTTTACTGGATTTAGCTCAAATTTTATAGATACTGGTAGTTTATTTTTATTTAAAGCAATAAGTCTGTAAAACTGTGCAATTTGTTTTAGGGTGTATGGGAAAAAGAAGAAATTGTGAAGTTATCAATTCTGATAACTTCCAATCATGCAAACAGGAAACATATCCATTTAAAAAATAGTAACCCAAAATTATTATGTAATCCAGCTTGTTCCAGTTGGTTTGAACCATTTCACATGCCACTTGAAGACAGTTACTGTTTAACACATGCTTGTTCAGGGCCCTGTCATGCAAACAGAAGACAAATGAATCTTGGTAAAAATGGGTGAAAGGAAAGGTGAAGTTGCATGTGTACACATTACTATACAGAGCTCTTAGAAGTACCATCTATACTCGCGCATAAACCAATACCAACTGCAAACTGCACAGACCCAGATCTGCTTTTGCATAATTTGCTGGCAGATCTGGGTCGATGCAGTTTGTAAGGACTAATCAGTAGAACAAACAACATAGACCCTGATCTGCCAGCGCATTATGCGACGGCAGATCAGGATCGATGTTGTTGCATTTGGACCTGGATTGTACACGAGTATATACGGTATGTAGAGCTGTTTTTGATTGACTTCATGCATTAACACAAAAGACCATGCAGTGTGGTTGGTGTTTCCTCCTCAAGTCAAGCTACAGTATAACAAGTTC
This sequence comes from Margaritifera margaritifera, assembly GCA_029931535.1. Taxonomy (NCBI): domain Eukaryota; kingdom Metazoa; phylum Mollusca; class Bivalvia; order Unionida; family Margaritiferidae; genus Margaritifera; species Margaritifera margaritifera. The sequence continues at coordinate 66,759 of JAQPZY010000736.1, read as the reverse complement.
AATCTAGTGGATACTTTGCCATAAACATTGCAGAACTGGGTTTTCAGATATGGAAAACCATGCGGCAATTATATAAACTGAAAATAAATGTATTGATTACAAAATATGATGCATATCAATAGGATAAAGTATTAATGATATGCATTCTGTGGGTAGACATTCCCATACAGGCAAAGGAACTCACCCGAGGCAGTACTTTTGGAGTCTAGAAAGAGTCAGAAATGAAGTGTGATACAACTGAAAGAGGTTCACAAATGTATAGGAAAAAAACAAGAAAAACAAGTATCTGTAAGAAAACAGCACCGCATTTCTCCCATGATAAGCCCATTGGGTTCACCTTGTAAATGCATTGAAAAGTGTGGGGAGGGCTTATCACCATAAGACATCATTCTTCTACCACTACTCTATATACCCACTTATAGGTTAAGATTTTTTCCACAAATTTATTATCATGCAAATAGTGGTAAACTTGTAAGCCAGGCATACTAAAATCTTCAACTTAATTGCCAGGTATAATAAAAGTCTTAAAATAAACCTGTGTTTTGTGCACCTTTGAAATATTTGACTGATGATGAACTTACTCAGAGAACCTAATCTACTTTTTTTCTTGCCAAACCAAAGTTAAATGATCATAAATAAAAATCTCAAGTTACAAGTCACTACAATGTATACAGATATATTGACTGGTATATGTAGTACTTAGAAATATAATACTAGTAGAGCCATCTATTTTCCTGGTATTTCATGCTACAATACACACCTGCTTATAACAGATATAAATATGACAATGCAGCTTAGGATGGATGCATGTTGCACACCAAAAGCTTTAGTCTACCTTCCAGGGTTAATTAAAAATTGCTTAATAATCATGTGCATCCTTCCAATTTGGGCTGTAACTCCATCTATTACCTTCACACTTGCACTGTGGGTGCATCTCGCAATAAATGTGTGTCAGGCACCAAAGCTGGTTCACTGTGACCAACTTTCTGAATTTATAAAAAATTGCTTGAAAATTATTTACAAGCTCTTATTCCAAAAACCTTTTCATATATTGCTACCAAACTTAGCCTGAGGATGCATGTTAGAATTAAAGCATTTCCCAAATCAAATTAGGTCAAACTGGCCTCTTTCCAAGATTTTGAATGCCTACTTAAAAATAGTGTCTGTGCTCAGATTTTCACAGCCTTTAACCTACTGCATTATAGTTGCATCTTGAGACTGAGCTGTGTCAGACATAAAAAACTAGGTTGCTGTGACATACTTTCTACAGTTTATTGAACACTAATTTAAAGACTCATGTCAAAGATGGGGGTTGGGGTTGGGGATTGTTATCTAGTGAGCTGCTGCTCACCAACAACTCCATTTAGAGATAGCACTGCTCTGGTGTACAGGCCACATAAGGACAGTTTTAACATTTTCCAAAACAATATTAGCACTGCAAGCACGCTTGGATATAGTTTTGTACAAATTGTGTCAATTTTTTGGGTGGATAAACTTCCATTTCTAAGACATGCAAACATTGTTTGACATTTGTAACTTTTTCATGTAGAGGCAAGTGAGAATCTTCCAGCAAAGATTAAAACACCAAAGTAAAATTTTCTCTGGAAACTTGAGACTTGGATCAAATCCTCAAATATTGCAATATTACATTTCATCTGCATTTTTAGATAGGTCCTTATGATAAAAAAATCCATGAGAGAGAGGTAGGCTCTGTTTTGTACATGTCCAAAATAATGACCTTACACAAGACAGCTTCAAAATGCAGTATCAAACAAAGCAGCACAAAATTTGCAGACATGAATTAACTGCAAGATTTGTTAACAAAAATGTATTTTATTTCTTATTACATGTAGTAGGTAAATTTAAGCATTGTGTTTATTATGTGTTTTGTAACTATGTTTTAGGATCATATCTGCTCCCTTTTCAATACTACAAAGTTTGTATCACTTCTTTTAAGGTTAATAGTATGTGACATCATCTAGCACATGGCCTTAATCTTCACTGGAAGTTTACCTGTAGCCATTATTAGGAAAATCTAACGATGTAAAATGTTTTTGCAGGATTTGGAGATGCTGACAAAATGTACACAATGGTTGCACCAGAATGTATGCTATACCCATTCATTTTTAGGAAGAAATATTGATGTATCTTATGAACATTACTAAAAGTTTCCATAAAAAGCTATTTCCTTTCAGCAGCTTTAAAAAATTTCCTTTTTGGTGGCATCTCAAGAACTCTTAGGGCTATTCCATTTAAACATACATGGTACCCAGGGAAGATTCCATTTAAACATACATGGTACCAAGGAAAGGCAGTTTTAAAAAATATATGCCAGGGTACTCTGATTACAAATTTATATGATAATGATAGAAAATTGTAAATTGCATCTATGGGTGAACTCTCCATGTTGAAAGTGCCTTCCTTGGATCCCAAGTATGTTTTACTGGAACAGCCCTTAGCACAATATCAGCCAGGTGAGCAATATCAGAGCCTCTTAGCCTCTGGTTATTAAAAGCAAAAGTTAGATAAAATGTTGCAGAAAAAGCTGAACACGAAAGGGATAAGAGAATGTAAGCAATTTATTCATGTACAATTGATGGATAAATATGCAATAATTAGATAGATGGTACACGCATATAATTTGTAGAAAGTGAATTAATCTGTATAAAAATGTATAAAGCATGCATATTAATTAATAAAGTCAAAACAGTAAACTCTCTCTCTCTCTCTCATGTTTGTCAAGATCCCAGATCTTACAATATTAATTCATTTTTCCGAATCAATTTGATTTAAATCAATAAAGCTGGTTTAGATATATGTGACAGACACCCTTTAACCTTATTTGTTTACATCAAGGTTTTTGATGCAGTGTGCACTATCAATACATTAGGATACAAAGTGAGACACTCTCTCTCTCTCTCTCAATCCTCAGCATGAAATTATGAATCCAAAATGTTGGGCTCTGTTCCAGACTAATAAGATAAACACTGAGGTTTTAACATTGCTCTCTTTCATGACAAGTGAACCAATAATAATAATATCATCAAATATGTAATCAAAAAAACAGTCGTTTGATTGTTAACAATGTTCTTTTGTCATAAAAACAGACCTTTTCACAGCCCTCTACAAAAGACTTCTAGCTGAACAGTGATTATTAATAGTCTAGACACATTTCACACCTGAATGTACATGTCTGTACACATGGTGAATTATTCATACCTGAGTAAGTGTTTTTCAGGTGAATGGTGCTCATAATCGCATTTTGTTGAACACAGAACACAATAAATCTGTAAAATTGTGACAAATCTTCTTGAAGTACCACTGAAGCATATATTGAGTACCGGTAGTTCATATAAATCATCCAAAGATAAAACCAAATTCCTGTGTTGTAAATAACCTATATTTATCATCCTTAGGGAAATGTGAAGATAGGCATGAAGATGACAGGTGGCATAATTATAAATTGGTTTGATTTAAGAGCAGTGTCATCATAATTACTGACAGCACTAACGACTTGTACTCTGATACGCACAGACATTTGCTCACAAGTTATAGATCACTCATTTTTCCCCAGCACACCGTCTTCAATACATGTAATGTGAAATATAGTCTTTTTTGTTGGTTAACTGGATGATATTCATTGTTGTAATGCTGGAAGAATTAAAGTATGTGCCCATATAGTCAGCATATTTTAGCACTGTAGCAAATATATAATTAAATTATAAGATAAAAACAAACTTTTCTTACTAGTCTTGTTTTGCCCTCCATCATTACTTGGAATTTAGGATTAAATGTTGAACTATTTTTAAGCGGATGGACTTTAATGTTTTTAACACAAGTTTTAGTGTTGAATTGGCAAGGAACTAAGACCAAAATTACAGACTAGTTTCAAAGACTCGTTTTAAGATATGGTTTAAACTCTTATATATTCATAAACCAGTTTATATTTATAAGGAGCAAAGGCCAAAATTACAGACTAGTTTCAAAGACTCGTTTTAAGATATGGTTTAAATTCTTAAGTATCCATAAACCAGTCTATATTTATGTCATTTCAGTGCTGATTCAACACTAACAGTTCCAATGAAAAAAATCTAAGTTTTGTTTAGAAGGGAAATTTGAAAGACCTCTGAATAAATACCATATAAACTTGCTTATAAGTTGAGTCCAACTGCAAACAACATAGATCCTGATCTACTGTCACATAATGTTCAGACAGATTAGGGTCTATGTTGTTTGTTCTACTGATTATTCCTAAAAAACTGCATAGACCCAGATCTATCGGTACATTATGCGACAACAGATCTGGGTCTGTGAAGTTTGCAGTTGAACTCGACTTATAAGCAAGTATATACAATATCCAGTGGTCATAATGGGCTAATTATCGCTCATAGGTTGGTCATATTTATCTATCGTGTCCTGTATTTATTAAAATCCATCAATATGCTGAACATATTCATGTATATAGGCAGAAACTTGAAAAAAAAACAACATTGTACAACTGTTTCATTGGATCAATTAGGAGAATAAAGATACTGTAGTGAATTTGAGGGTGCTAAAAATATTTTACCACAAAGAGTTATTCCCAATCAAACATTGAATGAAAAACTTTGTGCAGACATGATTAATTGTTAAGCCAATCATATACATACAGTTGCATGTCAAGTTTGAATTATACTGAAGTTAGAAAATCACAAGACAATACATATTTTATTGCTGGTTTCAGTAGAATTATTGTCCAAAGAACAAAATATTCACACATGTAGCATTTATAAGATCTAGACAATTCTTTCATATTTGTTCTGTCCCTGGCTCTTTGGCAAAGAAAATCAGCTACACTTCAGCTTCAAGTGATTTCTTCCATATGACTCGGATGTCACTCTAAATTTTCAATTAAATAAGTTATATAACAGCAACAATTTCTTGTATTTCTGAGACATAATCTATCGATAGAAGCTCCAGATCACAATATCCTACATGTACACATATATTCAAGGCTCATTAACATAAAGAAAATTGTTTCTATTGCAAATATTTCATCAACCTCACTTTTGGATTTAAAAAATTGACTATAATGGACCTCCATTTAATTGTTCACATTTAGTGCATTCTCTTATGGTAACATGTATCATCAGCATCATGGACCAGCTGAGAAACATTTGTTTCTGGTTTTCTATTTTCAGTTTCTCCTTATTTACTCTGAACAGCTATTTCAGCTGAGAATGCAAATTCAGAACAATTTTTGCTACAAAATTTTTTTTTATCTTTAATAATTATTTCAGAAATTTATACAGTAGAACGTGTCTTGAAAGATGACTTTCTTACAAAAATCATGGTCTCTCAAGACAGGTGGTCTCTCATAACAGGTCGTAGCACCATATAATCAATAAATCCATGCAATATGAATCTGGTCTCTCAAGAAAGGTGGTCTCTCATAGCAGTGGTGTTTCAATATAGGTTTTTCTTTAATCTATGCAATGTCAAAACACTTCCTGCTTTTAAACCAAAAATGTGCACGTGCTGTGTGCAAACAAAATTCCATTAAGTCATGCAACATTGTTTGTTTTCATCATGGAATCACCCAATGTTACTTGCAACATTTTGAGCCTTTCCATCAAAGGAAAAATATGCTCATACAAAATCTGAGAAGTTGTGATTACCTCCAGTGTGTAGAGAACCTCAAGTCAGAACATACATCATCAGTGGGTTTATATTATCAGAGCTGCTCTTACTTCTTAGTTTTTACCTATTTCATATTGTTATGTTAAAGCAATAGTCAAATAAACGGAAATCAGACTGACAAGACTAGATGTTCACAACACAAGATCAGTTATTGGTCCGTATCTAAGCATCAGTGGCAGCCATTTTGTACACTGAATGGTAGGCATTCCTCAGGAGGGCATAGGGGAAGCAGGATTCCAGAAGATCCATAGTCAGGAAGGGAGATTCTTGAACAATCTGAAAAAGAAATGGAAAATGGATACTGCAGCTTTATCAATCAAAGGGATATTAATCGTTCTACAGTTTAAAATTTATTTACTATATATGTATGATATTTATACATCAAATTCACAAGCACTTATACCACATACTCATGATGGATAGGATGTTTGCATGAGCTGGTGGTGGAGTAAACCAGAGAATTTGTAGGAAACGACCAAATCTGGATGATCAACTCCTTCCCCGTACAGATGAAGCAACCTGGGATTCCACTACGGATCACTAATTTGTATCTTTAGTGTCTTACTATTACACAAACGCCCCTGCCTTGACCTATACAATTATTTGGCAGTGGTAAAAAAATTTTTTTAATAATTACAAGTTACATCCTTATTTAGGCTATTCTTATTCTTTTCTGCTGACTAATGACTTATTCTCATACTGGGGTGGATATAACAAAGCACTAAGCCAAAAGAGATATGTACACCAAGATTTTAGCCTGTTGGTGATGGAGCTATTACTTTGATAAACTGTGGCTTTAATTTCTATTTATTAATTTGAATAGATTGCTTTGCATGTAACTTATGTAATTATCCTTGTGCTTTTGATACAAAATGTGGGGATTATGATGTGATCATGCCTGTTTGTGTGCGAATGCAGGCATGCATAATGTTGTGCAACTCCCCCCACACCATTCAAGATGGAGACTTCAAACCTTGGAATATGATTTGGGTGGTCTGTACATGTGCACAATGATTTTAGAATTTTGATGCAGTTAGGGGGCTGGGATTGGTTTTACTCCCAAATAATGAAACAAACAGCCCTCCCATTGCGAGCTTGACTGGCTACTGTGTGTTCACAATTGTCTGAGATGTTAGTAGGAATTAAAAGCAAGAATACTCCTTGCCCTCCCATTGCGAGCTTGACTGGCTACTGTTTGTTCACAATTGTCTGAGATGTTAGTAGGAATTAAAAGCAAGAATACTCCTTGCCCTCCCTTTGCGAGCTTGACTGGCTACTGTGTGTTCACAACTGTCTGAGATGTTGGTAGGAATTCAAAACAAGAATACTCCCAGCCCTTCCAATGTGAGTTGACTGGCTACTGTGTGTTCACAATTGCCGGTCGAAGCACATGGAATGAACAGTTCTTATTATTATACCTCATAATAGTGTCAGTGATTGGCACACAGAATGTTACATGTCAGGAATACAATGTTGCGTCTCCCTCACGCAATTATACCTCGTGTGATCATCGTTCCCTCATGTGATCATGTTTTCCTGTCTTGTTTGATTCAGTACAATAAACAATTTTTTGCCCTTGTTTGGAGGAGATATGAAAATTTGTTCGCCCTCATGGAACATGACTTGCCTGGGTGAACAAATCTTCATATTTCTCCATAACAAGGGCATTAATGTATATTTCTGTATTTTACCATACATGCTGACAGCAAAGACTACCGAAATATTCTCAGTAAATGAAAGAGAGAAATTTTCCATTGCATTTTTTTTGTTGTTGAAGTTTCACAAAATGAAATAAATTTTGGCCACATCCATTTTAGTTGATGATAAATTTTGACAGGATTTATTTTTAGCGATCTTAATCAGAGTCAACAAAAAGTTAAATTACTCCACAACTAACATAACTACCGTATATACTCGTGAATTATACGGATCCAAATGCAAATAACATAGACCCTGATCTGCCGTCGCATAATGCGCTGGCAGATTAGGGTATATGTTATTTGTTCTACTGATTAGTCCTTACAAACTGCATAGACCAAAATATGCCGGTGCATTATGTGACAGCAGATCTGGGTCTATGCAGTTTGCAGTTGGTATTGGATTATATGCTAGTATATACCGTATATGGTATAAACCTAATGGGCATGAAAAGACAAATTCAGATATGCAAATAAGATTGGCCCAGGAGTTTATTCTTACTCCACAGGGCTTGAGCAAAGGGAAACAGATTGGGAGGGGGGGGGGGGGGGGACAAAGTGTGGGGAGTGCAGGGATATGTATTTTACTAACACTAGTTTCATAAGTATATACCTTGTCTAATAATAAATAGACAGACTCTCTGTTCTTGATGGCTTCTTTTTCATTTTCCTGGCCCAGTCGAAGAAGACTTGAGGAAGCAAGCTGAAAGAAACAAATAGCCTTTAAAATGAAAGTATGTATGTATCTATAGGGTTTAACAGCATGTCAGCACAATCCTGGCTACATAGTGCTGATTATAAGTTAAATTTTCATAGTAAATTGTATCTCTGAGAATACTTACCCAATCACATTAATGTTAGGGAAATAAATTCCACTACCTCTTGAATCCAGCAATCCCGGAAAGACATAAAAATTCTTTCTCATCTATATAAAATATAGACTAAGGGAAGAAACTCTTATCCATTACCTCACCTTATCATTGCTAGGTTGCTACCCAGCAACCAGATGTTTACCAGTTTAAGCAGACCGATATATCAATGAGGATGCTCACATCTGTGGAGAGGGTGGGAGGGTTTCATGATAATGTGATCGGGTAAATATTCTCTGAAAAATATAATTTACTAAAAAAATTAACTTTCACTGTCGAATACAATCCCCGATCATATTAACATTAGGAGAATAGGTAATTGGAGATAGAAATGTATGAGCATTCTACCTTTACTAAGGGCATCATTCGAGGGAAGAATGGCTGGATTCCCTATATGAAGGATAAATTGCTCTCCTAACATGAGGACAGCACAACCAATGGTCATGTTATCCATGACAATACCCAGATAAGAAGAAAAAAATGATTTTTTTCCCATAATTAGAAAAATCCAGAGAAACTGCTCAAACCACACCTGTGAGAGGGTGTGCTGACCACAGACACTGGACCCACAAGATTTAATTCTTGTCTCTGTGAAGCTAGACCACATAGATAAAAGCTTGAGAAGGTTGACAGTGCATGCCAGCCAACAGTTTCTATTAGGTCTCAAATCAAAATGTTACGTCTGAATGCGAAGCCTGCATAGATTACACTAATCTCACAAGCCGAGATGTTCATGAGGACTATCTGATCTTTTGAGATCTCAGAGTACACCGAGCATATTACCCACTTCGACCACAATGCTAAGGCTTGTGGGATTATATCATCATTCCTAGCCTTCACAAGAAGAATGAGACATCAGGTCCCATGGCCCTTCTCCTTGCGCTTCAAGTAGTGCTTGAGAGCATGGACGGGGTTTTGCATTATCACCTCTCTTGATGTATCAATTGAGGAGAGGTATTGGATGACCACTCTTTGCCCACTGACAGTAACCTATTCTTAGCTACGAAGCCTGGTTGCATCATTAGAACCATGAAACCATCCAATCTGAACTATAGATAGTTTTGGTTCACTGAAAGGGCATGAAACTCACTCACCCTGCATGCTGAAGCTAGAGCCATCAGAAAACACATTTTGTATGATAGCAGCTTCAGCGAGGTTCTAGCTAATGGCTATAAATAAGCCATGTCCATCCCACAACAGATTCTATTTAGGAAACAGGGTGAGAGATTTTAGTCTATTTAAGTAAAAAATTGGCCAGCAGGTCTGATGGATCATTATTGTGACAAATATCCCTATACCACAATGCCTGAATGTGTCTGAAGTCATGGAGCAGTAGCCTTTGATAGTAATTGGGGCTAATTTCTTCTTCTTAAAAAAATAGGCAGAGAAAAAGTTAGCCAATTGCAGAATTGAAGCACTCAATGAGATAATGCTTTTGACAGTGCATCAGTCCCTGAAAACCTGCCACTTTCCCTCCTGAGCCTACAAATTGGAGACCCTTCTAGCTCATAAGATTCTCTCCATGATTGAAGGTTTAAATTCCTTTCTACACAAGGCTGACATGAGCCAGGTGTGAAGGAGAAGCCTGTCTGGGCACGGATGAAACACATGTGACTGTGACTGTTTGAGCAGGTTGGGATGGCAGGATTATCCAGGGGACATCTATCACTAGATTGAGCAGTTTGTTCACCCAGGACTTGTCCCACCTGAGAGGGGCTATCAATCTGCATATCTGAACCCTCACTTTCTGTATTATCATCAGAACCAGAACAGCAGCAGGGTAGGCGTAACCCCACAACCACTCCCAACTGGCTGACAGTGCATCCAAGGCACAGGCTTCTGGGTTCAGGACTGGAGAGACCATGAAGGGCAGTTTGTGATTCCACCTTGTTGCATAAAGGTCTGTGATCAGATGCCCCTAAAGCATACAAATCTGAATGCATAGGTTGGGCTATTTGGTCCCCCCATTTTTAGGAGGTAGTCCACCACCACTTTTCTTGACTTATATGACAAGAACTGCCTTTTCACAGAGTTGATCCTTCCAGAAATGAAATGTGTTTACTATAGCCTAATTTATAGAAGGTTGATGTCGAGATAATTCCTCTAGTCCTTACTTGTCACTGACCATGGTGAAGCCGGGCAACAGGTGGGCTCACCAAATGTATGAACTGGTGTCAGTGCAGATCGTAATATTTAGTTTGGGATTTTCCAGAGAAATTCCAGCTGTAAGGTATTGTTTGTTGCACCATGGATGCAGGAATGATACTATTTCAGTCAAGCTCATAATTTGCTGATCAAGTCAATCATAATTCGCTGATCACTTGCCATCAGGGTCATTTGCAAAGGGCACATGAAAAGGCAGCTGAAAAGAATCAAATCCCTGCTGCTGCATAGATTAAACCAATGTGCTGAAACTCTCTCATTGAAATCCACTCCCTGTTAGAAATCAACTCAGTAATCTCAAGAATCTATGTGAGGGAGGCAAATTGGTTGAGACAGGTAAAAAATCTCCATGCCAATGCAAAAAATGATGGGATGGGTTGCGATCTGACTTGTACCAGTTGACTAGAAACCCTAAATGACTCAGAAGAGAAATAAGATTGTTCCTGCCCTTTAAACAAGATGAACTTACCATGTGGTTTTAGAGAATGTCGAGGTACACTGCAGTTGCTGTTGATGAGATGGACCATAAGAGATTGACAACATAGTAGATAACCTTTGTGAATGCCCATGGGCTGATGTTGAGACCAAAAGGGAGTGCCCGAAATTGGTATATTGTTCCTTGGAAACCAAACAGAAGGAACTTGCATAAGGGCAAGTGGATTGGGACATGAAAATGTGCATCAGTTAGGTGTTGACTGACTGTAAATTCTTCCTTCTTTATTTAAAGCCACACTGACCATGCTGTTTCCATTTTGAACCTGGGTAGCTATGTCTTTGTTGAACCAGATGAAATCTATGGCTGGCCCGAGTTTTCCATTGGTTTTGGGCACTAGAAACAGCAAATAAAAAAACAGAGAGTTCAGCATGCAAACTCTCTCCATGGCCTGCTTGTCGAGTAATGACCAGATCTCCATTTGAAAAATGTATGCCTTCTCCAGATCAGATGGCATGTCCATCATGAATGGGAAAGATGAAAAAGGGTAGAGGGGCTGGATAAATGAAGTCCAAAGCCACTCCCAAAAGACTTGGATCACCCATTCATTTTGCAGAAACCAGTCAATCCAAGACTGCCAAAAATGAAAGAGTCTGGTGCCAACCTGCAGGCTACCTGGCCATGGTGGCAGGTCAATGATGGCTGCTGGAAGGCTTAGGAAAGATGACACCTTGCTTACTGTTCCATTTATTGGAATGCCTCCAAAACTGCGAGGCCTGTTGCTACCTGAAATTCAACTGAGGCTGAAACTGTTGCTGTTGGTCAGTGTTCAGTCTCCTATCTTTTTGCCAATGATCTTCTCTCCATTGTGACTGAGACTGATTTGGCCTGAACAGCAGTGCAGGCAGCAAAAAAAAATAACTCTGTATGCTTCATTGTGAGGTCAGAGTATGCTAACTCATTGAGGTTATCCCCACACTAACTGTGGGGGTTGTCTTCATCAGGCAATGTGTCTATGTCCATGCAGAACATACTCAGCGGCCAGGACAAGGCAGTGCCATCGTCCTTGTGTGTAGCATGGTGTCTCCTCAATGGATACACCATGAATAACTGACTCACAAGTTGAACTGGCACCCAGGCAAGTGCCATGGCTTGTCTTGCTGATATAGATAGCTGGTATAGATCCGTCTCTCATGTAGGTGATGGATCCCAGGTCATAAATCAAAAAGTATGGTAGGGAAGGATGGCAATATGGTCATCAATATCCCCAAAATACCCCATGCGCCCAGACTTACAGACCCAAAAGGCCATGTTCAGACATGCAGAAGTACTTATGCCCACTGGGCTGCCAAAATAAGGGAGGACACTCTCCCTTTAACTCCAATACATCATTGGAGATTTGCAACGGACGTAGGGACACAAATTCTCCTGAGTCCAGCAGCTACACATCTGCGACTCCAGCATCAACTGAGAAGAATGTGGGGTCTGCATCACCACAACCCCTTGTTCCTCCATAAGTTGACCATATGTAATAGTCACAGTATTTATTGTATGCATCATTTTTTATTGGGAGGTGGGGACCATCACTGCATCCCCCTCTACACTGGCAATTGATGGTGTCTTCAGGTGAAAACTCAATATGTCGTATTATGTTGACTGAGACTTCATATGTTTCTCTTCACTCTTTAGACTTTTACATAAAACTGTTGACCAATTCCCTTCTGATCATGTTGCACAAACACTGTAGACAGAAGTCGACATCCACTTTGTGCAAACTAGGCACATATCATGTGCATCTTCATTGGTTTTAAACTTCTTGCACTTGGGATATTTCATCACCATTGTTCAACTTGAAAGACAAGAATGACAGAAATATCAGAAATTAATAACCCAGAAGTGTTCGTATACAAGAACAACCAACAATTCTTACTTAAACAAGCAAAATAAAATGGCAGTATGCATGAATAAACAACCCACAATGAGCACCAATGATACCATGTTGGTACACAAGGTTAGAATAATGAAGTCCTCACTAGTATGTGAAGGTATATGAAATGTATACAGACATAACTGGATACAGGTAATGAGTCAACAAAAAATATAAACATTTGGGCACTATTTTTCATAATAATAATGCATCATTGTTTAGTCATCACATGTTTGACTATAATTTCTTGTCTCTGTCAAAATTATTTTAACTCTCATTGTTTGTATGCAAGCAAACTCATGAATATTAAGCTTTGGTGATACCGCAAGCATAAAGTGCTTTTTCCCTCTTCATTTTTATTTTGAAGCTTTGAACTTCAAACATTGCAAACTAGTGCTGGGACGATTCATCAATGCATCAATGTATCAAGATTTAACAAACCCAAAGATTCGCATATTGATACATACAAACAAGTATCAATTTCCATCAGAAGCCAGGTGTTTGGTAGGAAGTTTAGTCTTATCCCAAAATTAGCCTCCACTGTGAAGAGTGTCCAAAGCATAATGTAAGATGTAAAATGATCGAAGAATTGATCTTCTGCTGGTGTATACTGACCAATCAGTCTAGCAAATGCAACAATTTGCACGTAAGTAACATGGGTGACGAAGGAGAGATTGTTGATATTTCCAGTCCAACAGGGTCAAAATCATCTGTGTGGGACCATTTAAAACACCTAGTATATGTGCAGAATGGAGTCCGAAATACAGTAAAGACAAAAACAATGTGCAAAATCTATAGAGCTGTCCTGAACCATACTGGGAACACAACAAATATGCGAACCAATCTTACTCAACATCACCCTACTTTTTTCGATTCTAAAGCTAAAACTCAAAGTAAAATTAAATCTGAAAAATCTGTTACAAAACCGGTTGGATTTGGTCAGCCCAATATTGCTGAAATGTTTGGAAGTCAAAATAAATATGCAGCTAACTCCCAACAAGCTCAGACAATTACATGCCAGACAGGAATTTTCATTCCTTCTGATATGAGGCCCCTGTCAATAGTTGATCACAAAGAGTTCAGAAAATTGATCCATGTATTCGTTACTAACCAGAAAACATTTCTCCGAAAATGTAATTCCAGAACTGTACAATAAAATGAGAAATATTGATTTTTTTACATTTTACTGACGAGATATTTCACAGTGATATTGACATATTCTGGTCATGAGTTTGAAACCTCTAGTTAATGATCTATGGCTTAGGAGAAGTTTTCTCTTGAAATTACTCTGATTATTTTCTTTCTTATAATAAAGGATAACAGACAACTTTATATATTTATTCTTTATTCATTCATTTTTACAATATTTTCTTAAATATCCATTTTAATATAATCGCACATATTTACAAAAAATACCATGAAGAGTACAAGTACTTGTATGACTAAACACTTGCTTTGAAATATATGAAATAATATGTGATATGTATTGTATCAAAACACCTATATTATGATACGTATCATATCTACTCGTATACATATCATCCCAGCCCTAATTGCATCACACTGCTATATCAAAGGCATTAAAGAAGATTGAATGCATTATTTTTTTATTAGAATGTTTTTGTGTGCTATACTTACTGCTAGAAACTCTTGTAATCTTGCTTCCACATCTCCAGGCCCAGACAGTGAGAAGAGAGCACCTGCTAGCTGGTTGATTGCTTTGGCTAGGCAGTGGCAATTGTTTAGGTGTCCTGTAACATTTAGTGAAAGATGTAATTACTCACAAAGTAAATAAAGTCTGAAGGACTTTATGGCAACTTTGTGAATGATTAGGTAAAATTGTCACTGTGATAAATACCAAACCATGATCATTTAATCCTTCTGCATTCAAACCCCTCAAAACTGAACCCTTGGTGTACCGGAATCCCCTCTATATCAAAAATTGTTTTTAGTTCCAATTCTTTCCTTTTTTAACATCATTTTTTTTCAAGTAAACCGAAACTCCTCTACTCTGAAAACTGAAACAAATTTAGATCCCAAATTTCAATTTTACACTAAAAAACCTCCCATGAAACCAAAACTCAGTTCAAACTTGGAAGTGTAGTTTAGCTGCTTAATTCCTGATACACCCTGGACCAAATTATTTATGGCTATTCATTGGTATAAAAGATCCACAGAACATTGTTTGTTTTTTTTTAATCCCTGGGCTTTATTAACCAGGCATGAGTCCTTGCTTTTGTTGCTTTGCTGACGGAAACCAACAAAACTATTCTAAAAGTCAGATTCACTCACTTGATTTTCAAAAGAGAAAAATCATTACATACACATATTTAAGTACAGTGGTCCCCCTCTTATAAGGACACCCCTTCTGCAGCAAGAAAGTGGCCTTATAAGACGGGTGGCCTTTCTAGAGGGGGATCACACAGTTGTGAGTAATAACTACATATAAAGTATAAAAGATGTAACTAATTTTTATATATTTAATATTTGCATTTAAAAATCACAGGAATATTTTCTGGTTAAGGACTAAATATGATAAAACTAATATCAATGTTATTTTTTAAAAATATGAATAATCATGAATCGTGGTGCAAAACCACATTGTCGGTAAATTCGGGGCACAAATATTTGGTTGCAACTATCCCTGTACGTCCGTTGATTCCGTCTTCCCACTCAAGTTGAAAGTATATTGACGATGTTTATTTGAATCTTTCTGACATAAAATTTCTCAGTAGTTATCAAAAGACTCTCCCTCTTTTCATTTTAATTTAATTGCTTTAATTTTTGTTCTAAACTGAGAATGTCTGACGATATTTTGCGACAACTTATTCCTTCGCGGGCAATCACGCGTGAGGCACAGTGTTTACAACGGAAGTGAGTCTGTCACGTGATCTACTTTTTTTCTTCTTCTCCAGTCTGGTACCCGGTTGTGTACATTTCATAATCTTTTAGAATGAAGCCAGAAAGGCTAACATACCATTTTACTATCTGGCGACCGGATGTCACGCTGACTTGAGCTGAACAATGCCGTGCTTCTCAGCGGTTAGCTTTTGTCATCTTGATAATTATCGGTGGTAATAATAGCCAGTAATTATCAAAGTGTCAAAAGCTAACATCTAAGGAACACATGGCAGTAAGGATAATCGGATTACTTATCTCTTTGTAAGGATTAAAGTTACTTTATTGGCATATTGGAACAAAATGTCAATGTGTTGAATTGAGAAATTAAAAAATATTATCGAGATTTTATTCTGTAAATAACCATTATGTGGCCGCTTGCGAGGGGTAAATTTGACCGTTTTTGCACTAAAATGCTGGCCGCTGGTCGCGTTAGAGGGGTGGCCGTCCTTGAGGGGTACTTTTGAACACAAACTCGTTGGTGCCAAGGGATTGTGGCCGTATAAAGCGGGTGGCCGCTGGTCAGCGGGGCCGTTCAAGAGGGGGACCACTGTAGCCATGGCTGTTATTTGTCTTCACTCACATGTGAAGATGTCAGAACGAAAAGCTAGCATTGAGTTATCCATAAAGGATAAAATTAGTCTGATCAGAGAGTATGAATCTGTGCCAAAACCTACGTTGAAGAAACTAGGAGAAGAATTCTGCATATAAACATTAATGAATTATACAGAGTATATAAAAATTATGGATTATCATTCACAATTCTAATGGACTTAAATTACAGTTATAACAGTAACTAGTTCCTTAAATGTTTCTTGAGATCTATTTCTGTGTGTAACAAATGTATTTTTTCAGGTGACAGGAGTTACTTTGTTCAGCTAAGTTTTCGTCAAATGTTTTTTTTAAAAACCCAGCTTTCTAAATGTGTGCACTCTTACACACACATACACAGATGTTCTCTCATAATTATCCTCTCTTTCAAGTCACATAAGCACTACTAAAAAGAATTGCTTTTTCACATCTGTGAAACCCTCACAAAACTGAAAACGTCTCAAAACCAAAAATTAAATTTATTACTAATGGTTTTTGGTTTTGAGGGGTTTCACTGCAATTCCAATTCTCCCCACTTTCTGTCATCAAATCAGCAGATTCCATGAACAAATTATGTTGTAGGCAGCATGTAGTTTTCTTTCAGTAGCAACTTCACATGGCACCAGAATATCTAGCCTCAACTTTGCAAACCAAGGGTTGTCGATCCACTTTGTGCATTATTGATGTGGACCTAAGTGTATCAACAACTCTTTGCTAGCTAAGATGACAGCCTGTACAGAATCATAACACAAGAGTTGATGAGGGTGACAGTGATTTTTTCGTGCAAATATACTTTACATGTTAAGCATTTCACTGTGTTCACTTTCTAATCATTTAGATCTTTCAAAACAAAAATCATGTCTATTTTTAGAGATCCACTGCTATTTACGTCATATGACAATGACATTGCACAACAGCTAATTGAAGCACATTGTCAAAGCAATAATGCAATAATTGAAGCACATTGTCCAAGCAATAATGCAATAATTGAAGCACATTGTGAAAGCAATAATACAATAATTGATCAACTCAAGAGTTGTTCGTAAAGCCTGCCATATGCTTTGTTTGGCTATAGTGGAGTGTTGGAATGCAGAAAGGACTGTTTATGCAGTTTAAAATTGGAGATTTTATCTGGGGTAGCAAATTCTGATCTGAAGTCATTGGGGAGGTGGGGCGTTGTTGTTGTTACTATTATGGAAACTGATTGAGATCCCAGGGCTTTAAAAATCCACTTGCCTGACTCCCGTGATAAGCTCAAATTCATCTTGGGGAAGCTCATGTTTGCAAAATACTTGCCTGTGGGCAAGAGAGAGTGTTCTGCAAGTTTTAAACTCTGCAATCACACCACAGTACATATATCAGTACCTTTATTTCATGTTTATGTGTAATGCATTCTTCAAATACATAACTGACAGCAGTTTCCTTCATCTATCGAATGTTTATTTCACACGATATAGTGACAGTCGGTCATTTCCTTGTAGTCAACGTCCAGGTCAGTCTCACATTTTCTCATGCAGACATGATAATGTGAATGTACTATTTAAAGAAAGTTTTGACAAATAGGAAATAAATATTTATATTTTAACTCACCAGTTATATTTTAATTGTAATATATGTACACAGTTGGGATTTGCCAACTTTCAAGTCCTAACCAAGCCACAGGCAGTTTGTGAGCTTGAATGTGCCAAGATTGCAGACTTGTGTCAAAGATTGTTTTGATGCATGTCACCAATTTCAAGGTGACTGGGTGATAATGGTTAATAATATAACCCGTTAGATATCTTTCAAAGGTGTGTTTGGAAATAAAAGGAAGTCATTTCTAATGATTAGCCACCTAAAAATCTAGCACCCACAAGCCATGTTTATCATCTATTGTTTATGTGATTATTACAGGAGACTGATACATACTTACTGTTTGGAAAATAATTAAATGGATCAAAATAAGTGTTCTCAAATCATTCTCAAAAGTTGGCTTGTCAGAGATTGTTTAGATGCATGTCAATGTTTTCAAGGTGAAAACTGGATAATGTGGAAGTGGAAGTAGACATACAAGTGAACACAACACTCCCCAGAAAAAAAGCAAACACTGAATTCATTGACATTGGATTATTTCAGTGAGGGACTCAGTTTTACCTTGTTTTCTTACTGGATTTCATACTAAAATCAGCATTATCAATTGAACTTTAAGTGGAAACTAGATAAAATTATGTTATGATATATTACAACATGATTAAAATTAAGTTAATAGAGTTCTGTTTTGGCTGTTTAATTTTTCAGTTTAAGGTTTTTAACCTAAACATTACTCTCTCTTACAAATCTAGCCATTTGCAAAAACCCTTATCTATCGGTCCATTTACCTGTCTATTTTTATACATGTATATGTCTGTCTTTGCTCTTCTACCTATATCTGCATTCTAACCCTTCCTTTCTTTCCTAATCTACATATCTATCTACATGTACTATTTATATATATCTTTTTTGATAACTTTAATTATTGACATACTATTTTAAGGAGCAAACAAAAATAAGAACATAAAAGCAGGAATTGAACCCAGTGGCCACTAATCCTTATACATGCTGCAACCAGGAATTGCACCCAGTGGCCACTAATCCTTATACATATTGCAACCAGGAATTGAACCCAGTGGCCATTAATCCTTATACATGCTGCAACCAGGAATTGCACCCAGTGGCCAATAAATCTTTATACAGGCTGGAACCCAATGGTCAGTTTGATTTGTTCTCGTCTACAATAGGAGAGAGGACACAGAAGCAGAAAACCGTGTCAAAATCGAACACCCCACCAGCACAGATGTAGTGTTAAAAAAAGGCAATCTGCCACTGTGACATCTCTTGTGATGGTGGAGGAAGATGACAAAAATGACTTTATATATTTGTAATCTTACATGAATTTTGACATTTTGTTTTCAGCCAGTTTGCTGAGGGAAGACTTGGTATGCACTATAGATTTCTAAGACACTTAGGCTTTGTGCAAAACAAAGATGTTCAACTCTGTCAGTCTGTACATGGATGCCATAAATCTTCTTCTAATGAATATTTGGAAGAGGCAGAAGAGCTTCTGAGATATCATACAAAACAACCAGAAGAGGCCTCTTTTTCTTCCAGAACTGCAAATCAAATGGGCCACAGGAGTGCAAATCAAACGGGCCACAGGAGTGCAAAGCTACAAAGCACAAGATACCACTTTACTATCCTAGTACCACTTTTTCTGCACTAGTTCCTTCAAGTTTTAACAAAAAGTTCATATTGTGTTTATGGTTATAAATACCTTCAAGTGAAGCCTTGAACAATGTGGAGTCTAATCTTGCCAGTTTGGGGATGGATGTTGCCACAAAAACCATCAGCAGGCAAGCTATCTCATACTGATTCTCTGAATTCTCTGCCAGAAGAAAATATTGAAATTATTGTTCCATATGTGATGTATCTAATCCCCTTTTAGAAAAGCTGACCTTGGTATTTTGGACAACTTTACAGTAGGGGCTTTTTAATTGTCATTTTATGAATTATCGGCTAGTTCTGATGACAATCCAGTCTAATATTCTGTACTCTAGACAATACCATTCGATTTTGGAAAATGTGAATTTTGTGTCCTGAGCTATTTTAAAATATTGGAAATACATGTTCCACTTAACAACAAATACATATTTTGACAATCTTGTTTAAGGCAGTTTATCGGAATAATTATGTTTTGCTGACAGTAGATGAATCTAGGAACAGATGGACATGAAACAAGGTCCAGTTACACGTGTACATTACTATACATATTCCAGGCATCAAATTGCCAGAAGACGGAGGTGTGGTAGGGTGGATGTGTGTGCACTCAAAAAAAGAATTGATAAACTGATATATCATGTCAGGATAAGTACAGTTTGTAAAGATTGAACCTTTGACAAAATACTTGGTAAAAAAACAGAGAAATCATAGATGTCTTTATCTTCCTTAACTTCTTCATGTGAGGAGAATTCTCATGTTACAGGGGAGAAGAAAAAATAAATCTGCACCTCAAAATGGGCTCCTACCTAAGACCTACCTACCGTTAATACTCACGTATAATCTTATACCAACTGTAAACTACATATATCCAGATCTGCCGTTGCATAATGCGCCGGCAGATCTGGGTCTATGCAGTTTGTAAGGACTAATCAGTAGAACAAACAACATAAACCCTGATCTGTCGGCGCATTATGCGACGATGGCAGATCAGGGTCTATGTTGTTTGCATTTGGATTCGGCTTATACGCAAGTATAACCGGTAACTCTAGATGGGTGTTCTACCATCTGAACTATCCAAGCAAATGCCCTTAGCCAATGCTGGTGACACTTCCTACTGCTTTTGAGAGACACGTATCTCACCCAGAGCTAGTTTTCAAATGTTACAGATCAATTTTCATATCATATACAGAATAATATGACAGTCATGGACAGATCAAATTTTGGAGTGACATTGACAATATAAGATGAACATGGAATACCATTTTTCTGCTGTCTCAGTGCCTGAATAAGAGTTGGGTCAATGTCACATGGCAGTCCTGCTGCTGAGGCCAACTCACTGACCACCTGGAAATACAAAGATTATGGTAAATGCATGCAAAAAATGCATTACAAAAATGAATCAGAACTATGGTTATTCTATGTCCATGTTTATTTTTTCAGATGGGTGTCAAATACAGATACATATTAAATGAAGATCAATGTATATATTATATCATATCTGAAATATGAATAGAATTTCTACTATTTTATTTTCTTAATGTGTACAGTTAATCTTTCTACTGAGCCCTGTTTTCTTTTGGAAACTATGTTCATTTAATTTTATGCTATATTAACAAATATATATCTACTGAACATATCTTAAACATACATGAAATATGCAGTTGAAAGTATATTATTTTAAGAAAAACAATGGTCCCATTAAACACTGTTTCTTCTGAAAGATATGCTGACTTTAAGCAAAATCTTCCTGCAAACATTTGACATAATAATATCTTAGTGCCACTACTACCACAATTACCCTCTTCCAAAGAAAAGTGACAACTATATCTGTAATTTTACATCAAAGCAAAAGAGCTCAAACAATTTAATGAACATGCCTTTTGATCACAGTAATGGCTGAATCATGATAGCTATGACTGAAAATGAGCAATTAAAATAATTCATACTCTAAGAGTAAAAGCTAAGGGCTCTATCAAAACATGGAAAAGTACATGAATATTGTATTTCCTGATAGATTGACTGATTGGTATTGTAACAAGGAGGGGAGACAAAGTGTTACTGTCACATTTGGGTATCAAACCCAGTTGGTCTGTCTCACAGTCAGGTGCACATATCACTTGATTAAAAGGCCTGGACCAACTAGGTTGGTTAGTAAGTGGCATCATATACATAGACCGGTACACTCCTCCCCCTTAGCTTGACATTCATCCTCAAATGTCACCTTGATTCTCCTCTCAGAGCAGTCAAAACCCTTTCTCAACCAGGCCATCAGCTACTGAGAGTTGGATAACTGCCAAATGTAATGGAAGGGAAGAAAAAGTCTAACTGTTTTGGTTGGGAATTAAACCCAGTTCATCTGTGTTACAGTCAGGTGCACATACCACTTGACAAAAAGGGCCAGACCAGCTAGGCTGGTTAGGGAGTGGACTCATATACCTTGACTGGTACAGTATTTACTGGCACATCAACAAATTAAAGGTGTTATTGTGCAGAAGCAACTGGAGGAAAGTTAAGCCCACCCACCCACCCCATTTTAACAAAAGTTAGGTAAAATACTTACAAAGAATATCTCTGTCTGATAATGAGTCTGCCAAATACTTTTTGACAAATTTATTAAGTTGGTCCCCTGGTATTATCATGGAAGAAATGCAATACATAACCCCAATGCTAACCAGATGCTAGCTTAGGAATTACATCCTCATAATACAATTTTCTATTTTGGAACAAGCTTACACAAAGCACTGATCTAATCTAGACAATCAGCATCATCTAACATATACTGTGGCAAGAATGATAAAACAATATATTATGCCAGAGCCGGATGAAGCAGCAGCAACAGCAGTCACTAGCCTAGATGTTACTGCATCTTAACAAGGGAAAGTGAAGCAGAAGTCACTAGCCTACCATATATACTCGTGTATAAGTCGGGTCCAAATGCAAACAACATAGACCCTGATCTGCCATCACATAATATGCCGGCAGATCAGGGTCTATGTTGTTCGTTCTACTGATTAGTCTTTACAAACTGCAGAGACCCAGATCTGCCAGTGCATTATGCGATGGCAGATCTGGGTCTATGCAGTTTGCAGTTGGTATTGGCTTATATGCAAGTAAAGATGGTAGATCTTACTGAATCTTAACAAGGAAAGTGAAGTAGCAGTCACTATTTGTATAGGTTACTATATTTGTATGGGAAAATATGAAAAAGTTTTTTCTGAGTGATACTGTACAATATTAGGAGTGCAGTATCGCTCAGATAACACAAGTTTATAATTTCCTATTCAAATGTAATAACTTGTTTATTATATACAAATTTTTCTATATCTAGAAGTGATTCTAAAATGAATGTGTTTTGCCACCCTATATAATGCATGAAGGAAAGAGCAACTTATCTTGCACAAAAGATGCCTCTTTTCAAAGCCTGTGTATTTCACCAACAATAATGCTCATTATAATGTAACATTCCAACATCATTACTGACATGCTTGGGGATTACTGAAAATTGCAACATTTAAAACAATCATTATTTTTAGACGTGTTGTTCAGTATGAAGCAGTGCAGTATGGATAAATACATCTTAATTCTGACAATGTAAACTTAACGGAGAAAAAAAATGAGTACATAATAATAAAATTTACTGCATCTTAAGGCAGCAGCAGTCAATAATACTAGATCTGGCTGCATTTTTTTTTATGTAAAACTGGATAATTCGTGGTCATATATATTTACAATCAGAGTGTTCTCCACAAAATAAGAAACTAAAACAACTTTTATGGCTGACCATTGCAAATCACGACACTGCTTATTACGTCTATTCCACCCGCCCCTGAAAAGTGACCCAAGGGTCAGAACCCAATTCCCCTACCCCTGGAAAGTGACCCAAGGGTCAAAACCCAAAGTTTGTTGCATACACAGATACATATTATGTGTCTTCCTGCTGTGGCAGCATATAATAATATGAAGTTTGTTAAAACTAGATCTATTACTGATGGTTCAATGTAAAGAGCACTGCTCACCACAATTGGCTACATAGGGCCTTAAACATAGGGCTACATAGGGCCTTAAACATAGGGCTACATTGGGCCTTAAACATAGGGCTACATAGGGCCTTAAACACAGGAACTTATTTTGGGAAACCAAAGATAGGAAAAGATGGGCATCTGTAACTGATGACATGGAATACCTGAAATCCAACACTTTCAATGACTAATAAATACAAGCAACATCCCATGTAAAGCTATGAAGTTGATTGACAAGGGCTATAACTCTGACCAAAATTGAGGAGATGATACATCTAGGTCTATGAGATGATACTCAAACCAAATTGTATCTGAATATGTTCAATGGTTCTTATCCTATGGTGGTTACAAGCCACATCTCGTCTGAAGATATGAAGTAAATTGTCAAGGGCCATAACTCTAACCAAAAATTGAGCTGATGAGACAAACCCTATAAAATCACATCTTGGTCTATGAGACGATGTTTATACCAAATTGCACCTTAGTATACTGAATGGTTCCTGAGCAGTGCCAGTTACAAGCAACATCCCATATGAAGATATTAAGTTAATTGTCAAGGATCATAACTTGATCCAAAATAAAGCTGATCAGTGAAAAACCATAAAAGGCACATCTAGGGCTATGAGACATATGAATCAGAATATATTAAATGGTTTTCAAGTTATGCTGGTTACAAGGATCTGCTATGGTGGAGATTTAAAATTTATGAAAAAAGGGCAATAATTAATTCAAAATTGGACCCTAAAAAGGCAAAACATTACACACCTATGCATAATAGGTAATTCAGCCACCAAATGGCATCCAATTATGTGTAAGGGTTGCAGTGCTTGGTGATTACAAGTGTGAATGGATGGACAGACTGATGAACAGATGGAAAAGAGGATTACTATACAGCTTCTGCATCTTGATGCAGGAACCTAATAATATTTGAAAATGACCTCTGACCCCCATCCAAACCCCGTCCCCCCCCCCCCACCTCCAAGGTACCCCAAGGACAGAAGCCAAAAATTATATTCCTCCTGCAGATGGTTACCAAATGGGCAAGATAAATACTAAGTTTGGTGAAGCAAAACTATATTGTAAACTGAGGTGATCTGTTAAGAATGCTGATGAAAACAATTATCAAAGCAATAAGTGTGTGTTAGTGAGCTATCAAACAGATATGTACACTAATTACATGTGAAAAATAAAGAATTATACATGTACATTGAAAAGACACAAAAGGTATTTCAGAGACAAAATCTGTCATTGAAAAAATGCAGAAAAGAGAGATAGTTTTATTCAACAAGAAATTCTATAGAGACACAGCAACAAGAAAGGAATGACAAATATTGGCTCCAACATGAGATTTAAGCTTAAAACTGAATGGACAGTCTCCAACATGAGATTTAAGCTTAAAATTGAATGGACAGTTTCCAACATGAGATTTAAGCTTAAAACTGAATGGACAGTCTCCAACATGAGATTTAAGCTTAAAACTGAATGGACAGTCTCCAACATGAGATTTAAGCTTAAAACTGAATGGACAGTCTCCAAAATATTTTTTGCAATGGTAGCTTCAAGTATAATTTGCTGTCTTCTCTCATGTTTGGACCACTATTTGATTAACTCTCATGTTTGGACCACTATTTGATTAACTCTCATGTTTGGACCACTATTTGATTTACTCTCATGTTTGGACCACTATTTGATTAACTCTCATGTTAGGACCACTATTTGATTAACTCTCATGTTAGGACCACTATTTGATTAACTCTCATGTTTGGACCACTATTTGATTAACTCTCATGTTTGGACCACTATTTGATTAACTCGCATGTTTGGACCACTATTTGATTAACTCTCATGTTAGGACCACTATTTGATTAACTGATGCAAAATTATAGGCCTAAAAGTGGTATTCTAATTTTCTAATTCAAATTTGTCTTTAAGCATTTTCATGTCAAAATATAAGAATTAAATCACATATAGTATTCTCTCATGATAATGCTGTCCATAGGAGCCATAAAATATACCACCTTATAGTGAGACCACCTTATAATGAAGTACATTATACTGGGTACATATAATTTTACTACCACTTAATGAAAAATGGGGTTCATGACCATATTTGCCTTAAAACTGGAACTGTTATAATGAAGGGTCTTATAATGAGGGCATGCTGTTGAATCCTTTCAGGTGTACCATAAACTTACCTTTTTCATGTATTCTTAAATTTTGCAGTTTCCAGATGTCAAATAATTTGGGAGTAATGTAATTTTTCACATCTGTCACATTTGATCTAATTTCCTAAAACTGTGTATTGGCAGCCATTTAATCTCATGGCTGTGATCCTCCTGAAAACTCTGAACAAGTGTATCATGAACAGCACATTATCATATGCCTGTCCTAAAGTTTAATATTCATCTCTGTAGGCACTAGCAGGGAATGGTTGACTTAGGAGATTATTGACCAGTGGGTCTCAATGTCCTGGACCTTTGGTCAAGGTATCAAGTCTTGAACTAAACTTGCTATACAGAAACATTATTTTCTTTTTAGACTTACCATGACTGCAACCTCTGACCATCAGACCACAAAATCTATAGGTTGCTTTATTAGCCTAAGTGCAAACCATCCACAAAGTTTAGTTAAGGAACTTACTCTACATAACTTACCCAAGTTTGTTTGAGCCACAATGACCCTGGGTTTTGACCTTTTGACACAAAAATCAAAGATACCTCTTCCACACCTTTGGTGCAAACCCTCCACAAACTTTGGTCATGTTACGTGTATTAGAATTAAAGTAATTATGCAAAAACCATTTTTCTTCTTTCAGTTACAGAGAACTTGACCTTTGAACCCCCAAAGCAATTGGCTTCTTTCTTACCAAAAACACAAGTGATGAACAAATTGTGATCCAGATTTATGATCTAGAACTAATGTTGTTGCATGGAAACCAATTTTCTTCTTTCAATCAGTGAACTTGACCTTTCACCTTTCACCCTCAAATAAATTTTTTCTTCACCCATGTGCAAGCCATCCACAAAGTTCAGTCAAGACCTGTGATGTTGAACAAGAGTTACCATTTTTCATCTTTCAGACACAGTTGCCTTTAACTTTTAATTTTGACCCTGAAATTGACAGGTGTCTTCCTTACGCCAAATTGCAAGCCATCTACAAAGTTTTGGTAATGGTAAATGGTTGAGAACTACTGTGCAGAAATGAAATTTCTAACAGATGGATGGATGGATGAACGGATGGACAACATCTTAATATAATAGACTCTACCTAAATAAATAGCAAACCATAACAAATATGTTTACAACAAGTAACTGAGCACAGTAATATTAATAATAATAATAATAATAATAATAATAATAATAATAACAATAATAATAATAATAAAGTCTTTATTTTATGAGGGTGATACAATTTGTACAAAAACTCATCTCCCTTGCGACCCTCATTTATCTATGTATGTACAGGTAAATATATAAAATACAGCTGGCAAACAAACATGCAAAAAAGGTATTATGGATTAGTGTACACAAGAGCAATGGTGTATGGATTCAGCACACAGAGCATTGTGTATGCAAACATGCATGATTTAAAACTTTTTCATTTTACACACACACACACACAAGTAAACATCCAGAGACATTTTCTATAATATATATATATATATACAAACATACAACAATGTTTGCCATAACCTGTTTTAGACATTATCTGGATTGCATCCATTTCAGACATCTGTGATGAAAGGAAGGCACTGATGCTGCTTCTTTAACATCTTTAGGTAAACAGTTTCAAATGATTGGACCCAAGAATGTCAAACTATTTTTATACAATTCGGTTTTAGGCTTATGAAGAAGCAAGTGATTAGATGACATAGAGCGTAGCATCAGTAGACTAGAATCTGTATTGGGATTATTTGTCCTTTTACTGAACATATCATTTATATAGTTAGGTATAGAACCATTAGAAACCTTCAAAATAAATTTAGCTTTTCTTAAACATATTATTTCATAGACAGTCATGATCTTCAAATTATTCATACATTAGTGGACATTATCAACATTATTGTCAAGGATAATTCTGATGGCTCATTTTTGAAGTCTTTTTTTCCACTTTTTAACAAATTTGTTTTAGAAGCATTACCCCATATGATGTTTCAGTAGTCCAGATGAGGTTGAATATAACTTTTATAAAACATTATCCTGTGGTTAAAGGTTAGGAATTCTTTCATTTTTTATAGTAACCAGATATTCTTAGCCATCTTTTTGGTAACATTAGTGATATGCTCCGACCATAACATATTGTTATCAACTTGAACTCCTAAAAGTTTATCTTGTGTAACATTTTTCAGTTCCATGTCAATTAAATTGTATGCAGAGAATATTATCTTTAATTCTGTTATGTCTCTGATGAGTAGTTATCAGCATCACTTTAGTTTTGTCTAAATTAATGACCATTCAATTATGTTTACACCATTTAGAGAGTTTTACAGGAGCATTATGTAAGTTTCTACAGTATTTTTAGATGAGCTAATATCGTATAAGGTGGTGTCATCAGCATAGAGATCCGTCTCAATATTTACTGCATGCAAACATAGATCATTTATAAACGTAATAAATAGTAGTGGCCCTAAAATAGATCCTTGAGGTAATCCACAAGTCACAAGTTTTTTGTTCGACAGGATGCTTTTACTGAGTTTAGACTGAGTTTAGACTGAGTTTAGCTTCCTAAAATGTAGTAGAGCAGAAACTCACCAATCCAAATTCACTGACTATGACAGCAAACCTGGGGTAATCATAATAAGTAATCATAATTCCTTTAATTGATTAATTTTTAAGTAATCACAAGTAATTTGTAATCTGATACTTTCTGAATGCATGTAATATAATCAATTACAGTCAAAAATATACTGCAATCAAGTTTACTATCTGATTACTACTAAATTACATTGTCATGACAACATACATAGAACTGTAAATGTACTTTTAATTCTTTCAAAATGGATAATAAACACACTGCAGAAAAAATTTGGAGGCTCTGGGCAGTTTTGTACAAATATTGAATTACTTACCTAAAATGTTATAGTCATAGTACTATATCACTTATTTAGAAATAGAGTAATGAAGACAGAAATATACTTGTGATTTCAAAAAGAAATATAATTTAAAGTAATTAAAAAGTAATTGGTTACATTCCAAAAGGAATTTAATCAATTACTCTGCCAAAAGAAACTGTAATTGTAACTGTAATCAAAATTTTCAAAGGTAATTGTAATTTAATTAATTACATTTAAAGTAACTGATCCCAGGTATGCAGAACATAGGTTTCAATAATCCTGGGTTTGGATAACTGAGTCTGTATACACTTTATTCAGGCCTTAGTAACTATTCATATATCCTGGACATGTCCAACACGACTGATTTTGACAGACAATAAAATGCCCAAGAAACTTGTATTTAGGCTTGAAAATCGTACATTCATATTGACCTAACATACTTAAGATGTACATTGCAACAGATGTGAAACTGCCCTATGTATTATCTGTAAACACTACAATGTAACCTCCATACCAGGGAGCTAGTCTCAACAAAGTCTGAGAGAAACCATTCGATTTCATGGGCAAAGAAGAATCTCAAACAAATAGTTGAGTCATTCTCTAAAAGACAGAGCAAAGAATAACTGAAATATGCCCTACACTGACAAAAAATGCTGGGAGTAGCATGTCGGATTATAACAGTAAACTACTCTATCCCTATAACTTAAATGGTTCTGTTCTAAAGTCAGTGTCCAACTACAGCATATATAACATAATCTAGTACCACAATGGCAACTACACCATGTATATCAGAGTGATATAAAGCTGATGTCTGCATTTTTTATTACATTTTAAGGAAATAAAAAGAACTGAGTCAGATTTTAAGCACACTGGCACTTACATGATAGATATAACATACCATATATATTCGCGTATAAGCTTCAACCAACTGCAAACTGCATAGACCCAGATCTGCTGTCGCATAATGAACCCGCAGATCTGGGTCTATGCAGTTTGCAAGGACTAATCAGTAGAACAAACAACATAAACCCTGATCTGCCGGAGCATTATGCGACGGCAGATTAGGGTCTATGTTGTTTGCATTTGGACCTGGATTATACGCGAGTATATATGGCAGAGATAAATTTATACTTATGGAGTCAACTTTCAGAGGTAAGATGAGGGGGAAGTGAGGGTACATGTATGTGGCAATGACCAGAACTGCTCCTGATGAATGATTGACAACAATCAATGAATTTTCCAGACTTCTGACTTTATTAGAAATGTTAGTGGGCATGGTTAACCCAACATTTGGAAAATTGATGCTTGGATAATTAAGGCTTCACTGTACAGTCAAACCTGCCTTAAGCAGGCACCTATGGGAAGTGAGAAAAGTGGCCTCTAAAGACAGTTGACTGCATAATAGAGGTTTATTTCTGCAGTAAAGTGCTCTATAGGACCTTGAAAAAGTGGTTGAGACATGATTGCTTAATATAGGTAACCTTTAAGACAGGTCTGACTGCATTTTGTTTCCTATTTGCAAAGAGACAAAGCATCAAGATGTCATTATTTCACTCAAAGAACAATCCCTCTTCTAACAAGCAGTGATACTATAAATGAACAAAACAAACATGGATTTAGTTTTCTCTTGATCTGACAGATTACAGTCAATGTCAATAATTTTCAAAGCCAGGTACAGCACTCCCTCATTGTAGAGACCTTCATTATAACACAGTTCCTGTTGTAAGGCAAGCGTGGTCATGGATCCCATTTCATTAAGTGGTAGTAAAATGATATGTATAATATACTCCATTATAAGGCAGTCTCACTATCAGGCAGTATACTGCATGGCTTCCATAGGCAACATTATAATGAGGGAGTACTGTAGTATTTTGCAATGCTAAAAATTTGAAATGCTATTAGGACCCATGTTCTGTTGTTTATGAGCTGTGTTGTAATATTTAATTGTGATATTACACTACTTTCCCAATTTCCCTGCTTTGACTAGATATATTCTTAAGATGATATCCCATTTAGTTAATCAATGTGTATTGGTCTTTTCTCTTTACAGTAATAGTCTCTCAGCCCAAACCTCTTATATGTACACTATACCTGATGCAACTATAATGAAGTATGAACTATTTTTATACTCTGATGTTGAAAGGAAAATCTAATTTACTTATATGTAAACATTTACATTATATATACTGATACATTTTGTGTTATTTAGAAAAATGTCTTGGCTGTCATATAAATGTAAAATGAAACAAAACTTTCTAATCAAGGAAACACAAAAATATTTTACCTGAAACTTTAGTATCAGGATAACTGAACATGGCAAACAAAGACAGAGTAAAACAAAAGTCATCTACAGATAGCATATCCGCCAGTAAAATCTCATACTTAACGTACCCTATGGTGCTGCACTATCAATTTTTATACTGCTGATGCCAGTACCCTATTGTGCAGCACTGACAATTTATATACTACTTATGATAGTACCCTATGGTGCAGTACTCACAATGCATATACATGTACTACTTATAATAGTACCCTATGGTGCAGTACTCACAATTTATATACTACTTATAATAGTACCCTATGGTGCAGTACTCACAATGTGTATACTACTTATAATAGTACCCTATGGTGCAGTACTCACAATGTATATACTACTTATAATAGTACCCTATCGTGCAGCACTCACAATGTATATACTACTTGTGCTATACTTTGTTTCCATGGTAACTTATATAAAAAAAACTGAATGCAGAAAATTCTAAGTATCAAAGACACCTCTGCACAACTTGCTTGATATGTGCAGCAATTTTAGATGAAATATCTGGAGGAGTTTGAGAGTTACACTCTGGAAACAAAAATGTTGATAAACAGACAGACAAATATATTGAGAAAGCAATAGCTATATTTTCCTATATTACATACAGTGTACCAGGGGCATAAAAAAACAAATAGAGTCATCTAAATCCCCTGCCACTCCACAATGTCTGCTATGAGACAGAATGATTTGTAGAAGATATAGGTAGCCTGTATTTACTACCTATACAGAAATGATAGACATCATGAGTTTTGCTCCAGAAATGAAAGAATAAATAGTGGATGGATGAAGAACAGACAAACAGACAAAAATGTTAAAATATTGAGAATGAAGAACTGTGAATAGAAAATGCACATCTACATCACTAGTCTGATTGGTGTACAAAATTTCACAGAGATCTCTTACACTGTTTTGTTGTTTTCCACTTGCAGGACTGGAATTTTACTTTTCTACTACTTCATTTGTTTGCAAGTGGACATAAAAAATAAATATGCGAAATCCCATTTCTAAAGGGCAATTTTTTTTATTATCAGTTACTGTTATTACTTTTACTACAATCCAGGAGTTTGTGAATAAGGAGGAACTACAATACTTTTCTATCAATCAAAAATTGTATTTTTTGCACTGCTCAATTTTTTTTTCTTGTTTATAACTGTAGTCTGACTTGTACACATGTCCAAGTTTGTATTTTTTTAACCATTAAAGGTTCATAAACAATGAGCCTCACCAGGACTGAACAAGAACATATAAGGGACAACCATTTTGTTTTAAGGGAATAGTCATGATAATATGTAATAAATATCAGCAATCAGCTGTCCTACACAAAATTATAGCAAAGCATGTCATCAAAGGAGATGCAGTAACAGATTTTAATTAAATGAAGATAATACTGGATAAATATTTCATCATTTGGAATGAAATGGTTGGGCATAGAGATACCCTACTCCCCCTTGAAAAGAATGGTTGTGCCCTAGTCCACTGTTAATATCAGTTGGTACATTTATGGCCACAGAAAAAGGCTACATGCTATCTCACAGTAAAGGAATCAATGCTAAAACAGCTTTGTTCTACATTTTGGAATTATGCATGTGTATTTTGCTGAATTTATAAACTTAAAGAAGTTTTACTAATGATTTTCTGTGTATCATTGGAAAATTTGGTGCTCACAAAAAGATGCAAAAGCTTGGAATCTGAACTTTAATTTTCCACAATTAAATCCCATTTTGCAAGCATACAAGTGTTAATTTTGAGCTCTGCCCAGAACAAAATTGTGGACAATGGATTGATGGATGGGCAAATAGACACAAAATTTTAAATATTGAAACTGAAGAATTGTAAATAGCAAGAGGCACATCTGTACCCCGAGTTTAATCTGTGTACTGAGACTCACTGAGATATCAAGATTGATGGATGGATAGATGAAGAGATAAATGGCTTAAAATGTTAAAAATACTGAAACTGAAGAATTGTGAACAGCAAAAGGCACAGTTATACCACTAGACCAATAAGTGTACAAAAATCACACAAATATCTTAAATGGTTTTGGAGTTTTGCCCCAGAAAGTAATGTGTGGATAATGGATGGATAGATGGACTGACCAACCGATGACCACATGAACAATATTGAAACAGAAGAATTGTGAACAGCAAAAGGCACATCTAGACTGCTAGTCTAATATGTATAACAAATTTCATAGAGATATTTTGAACAGTTTTGGAGTTTTTCTCTGGAAACAAAAGTGTAAATCATTGACAGATGCATGAGCAGACACATTGATGAAAATGTTAGAAATACAGAAATTAAAGAATTGTGACTGTTAGTCAATTTACGTGTATCAGTTTGACAAATATTTTAAATTGTTTTGGACTTTTGCCCTGGAAATGAAAGTGTGGATGATGGACGGATGAACAGAAAAATGGATAAAAACATGAAAAATAATTACATTGAAGAATTGTGAATAGCAACACCAGAAATGAAAATATTTATTGACAGACAGACAGATGGACAATGCAATGTTTAGATAAATCAATGTTTAGAAAAATGTTCTGTAGGTCATATAAAAGTGACATGAAACAAAAACCTCTAATTAAGGAAACAAAGTTATTTCACCTGAAAATCTGGTATCAACATAACTGAACAGGGTAAAGATAAGAGTAAAAACAAGGGATACACAACATCAAAGCACTGGTCTCAAACTGAAGTTAAGCAGAATATAAATACAGAAACTAGCAACAGTCATGTGACATATCATGTGACCTGTCATGTGACCAACCTGATGCCGTATGGATTTATGCTGCATTGAAGGGAATAAAATAAATATGAATACATATATAAAAAGATAATTATTAAATACAAAGAGCACCAGCTATATGTAATCTTATTTGGAATAAAATACTGGATTTTTAATATAGGAAACCTGAAGTGCATCATAAATTAAACAGAAATATAGACAAATGAAGTTTTTACTGCATTTGTCAGGAACAATTTACAGACATGATTACAGTTAGTGCTTAACATTAAAAGTTTGATTAAAAAATGTTCACCATCAAATTTTGAAGTAGAAAACAGTATTTACTTAATCATCATAAATCCTATTCATTAATATTTACAATATAGTACATAAATGAAGTTTAGCATCACTTTTATTTATGGTGTCTCCTGAAATCTTGACATGCTGAAAATACATAACATTAATTTTCTTATAAATTTTCACAACATTAATTTTCTTAAAAATTTTCATATCTGACATCATTGTGAATGTACCATAACATAAACTAACGCCACTGTTCATGAACAAGAGGCCCAAGTGGGCCTGAGATTACTCAGCTACTGACATCTGCCTAATAGCCAAATGCAAGAGCAGTTAGCCAAGAATCTGGGTCAGTAGGATGCTTCCTGTTGAAATTTATTCCAATGCTGTTGATTGCATATGTTATAAAAACAACTGTTACAAGGTTTCTATAGTTTTTTTAAAATTTTTTATCCTAATTTGAGGGCACATCATCATTTGTACAACACTGAAAGACCTCTAAGCCAGGATGCTATCAACATTGGTTCATTCTCTTATGCATTTTTTTTTATAGATAATGTTGTGTAAATGTTTTTCTATTTTTAGTAATGGTGAACATATCTGATGATGGATCAGCAACATTTCTATAAATGTCAAACAGCTCCAAGCTACAATGCTATTGGTCAAATGATACTAAAAGGCTTTTTAGAAGAAGTCATTAAAAGTTTATATATTTGTAGTATCAGCAGCCATATTTTGGTGAAACCTTGATAAAAAATTATCTGATCTGATTCAGAGAATGACATATTCTCATCTATAGTATCAAAAATCTTAACTGTAATATTACAATGGTGAACAGGCTGTTACTATGAACAGATGAGTGTAGCTTGAACTGCACAGATGGTTTAATTATGTGATTAACAGATGATTTACTTCATAATTATTTACTTTCCAGATTCATTTTGTCAGCTGTACAAGCAATCATTATGAATATAAAAAGTTTATTTTGGTAGCACTGCATATCTTAATCAGTTTGACATGAAAGGTGTTGAAAGGCATCATTACACAGTAAAGGGTCTGGCATCAAAAAGCATCATTACACAGTAAAGGGTCTGGCATCAAAACGCATCATTATACAGTAAAGGGTCTGGCATCAAAAAGCATCATTACATAGTAAAGGGTCTGGCATCAAAAGGCATCATTGCATAGTAAAGGGTCTGGCATCAAAAGGCATCATTGCACAGTAAAGAGTTCAAATATGTTAGTATGAAATTTGAAATCATTGATAAGAAAACAGCCCCAGCTCTGGAAATTACATAGCATATTTGCCCATCTGCTTGTCCATATTAAAATTTTTCCGACTGAGGGTATAAAAAACCCAAACTTTTAACTAAAATTTCAATTTTCCCAGAGTTCCCAGATTTTTTTGAAAAATTCCCTAACTTTTTCCTGACCTGTGGGAACCCTATTGCAGTATTTATAATTTTAAGCAAACAGTACAGACTCCAATCTGCCATTGCAATATGTGCCAAGTGATCAGGATCTACACTGTAAACAATGAGATGCAAGTTATACATGGTTAAATTTCAAGAGTCACTAGAGTCTGAAAAGTAGGTCACTGTGATCTACTTTTGGTGGTGGTCAGCAGCATTCTTCAAGATCAAAGCACCATAAAAATTCATAACTGCAAGAGGTTCAGTTAAATAAGGTAAATCACATTTTTCTTGCTGATACCACGAAGAACAATGAAAAAAAACTTTGTAAAAGTGCCACATAGGTTTCATCTATACCTGGTTGGGGAGACCAAAAATGCTTGAAAAATTAATTAACAGGGCTAGGCATTAAAAGTTGCCCAATTGCCCAAGGCATGTGAAACTAATGTCAGGGCAAGTGAAAGCTTAAAAAGCGTGTCCAACTGCGCAAGTGATTTTCAGGAGTTACTGATAAAATCGAGAGGAAATGTTTGTAGAAATTATAATAACTCAGATGATGAGATAAAGTAAATTTTTATTCCACTTCATTTTGCCCTTTCACTTTAAGTGTGATAATTAAAAGACATTTGTTTAAATATTCCATTCTTTACCCAAAACACTCCAAATATAAGCCATGTTGCTGTAAGTCTATCTTGATCTGTTCCAATTCAATAGATGCTTGCATATCAGACTCATGATTATACATGTAAGCATCCAATATATTTATGACATGAGCCTTTTTAAACAACATAATTAAATTAAGATCTGTCATCCGAACTAACAGATTTTGCCATATCGGTAAGATCTGTCATCCAAACTAGCAGATTTTGCCATATCAAAGTACAAAAATAGCTTAGCTTCATTATTCTATCAAACTTGAAGTAATCTTTATTTTATGACATTTAGACAGACAGATGTACAAATGTTTACATGTGCCAAGCACAGTGGTGAAATACAAAAGTAGTTGGTTATTCTTGTTGTTGAAAGTAAAGGAAGATAGAGGGTAGGAAGAAAGTAGAATGTAGAGAATTTTTACAAATAAAGAATATAAAAGGGACAAGCATATAACAGAATTTCTACCAAAATGGAAAGAGCAGTACAGGTGACTTGTTATTTATGAGGATTACAGAGATTTATACTAAAAGATTATAACAATTTCATGATTTAATCATTTTGTTATATTTTTGTTTATGTTTCTTTCTGTCATACAATCATCTTTTGGTTATTTATGCAATAATTTCTAATCATTTACAATTCAGTTTTTGGTATGAAATTTATGTTTATTTAGATACAATTTTTCCTGAAATTTCCATGAGCTTGCTGTATTCAAGTTTTATTAACTGTACAGTATTAACACAATTATGTATCACTAAGTTTGCTACTGTTTTTTCTTTTGACCCAAAATTGGTCTGGGCAAGTAATGAATTGGTCAGGGCAAGTAGGTTCTGTGAGAACATGCCTGACTGGGCAAGTGATCTTAAATATATATGTCGAGCCCTGTAATCCCTCCAATAAGTGCAGGTTGTATATATTTAGGAAAAAGTAAGGTGTAATAAAGATTTATAATATAAGACTAATTTTAATGACTTTTTCTTACCATTGAGTCTTTGGTGCTGGGTACGTAGTGGTGAATATCCTTGATCGGTCCCATCATGAAAGAGATACGGTCCTCTAGCACCTGTCAAAAGTAACATTTTTATTCAATAAGGTAATTATTTAATAATTCACTATTATAATTAATTATGAATGATTTAATAATAATTATTATCATAAGATAAATAATAAATGTAATGATTAATAAATGATATAAGTACTGAAAGTTACTTTTTGAGCAATCTTGAGGTGATGAAAACAGTACCCCTACAATGTAAGACATTCACCCTGACATTTATTTAGTCTGGATCGACCCAAACATCATAAATATCATGGTGGACATCTTACATTGTAGAATTAATAAATACAGTAGCCCACTTGCAAATTAACCATAACTTGCATCAGGGATTCATGGTAAATTTGCAAGTAAGCTAATGCGTTCATCACTTCATGATGCTCAAAATGTAATATTCAATCTTTTCATTTCATCCTGAATAATTTTTAAAATAATGAAGTTATCTCTATGGTATTGTTCTGTATTGGTCAAGCAAAGTTGTTACAACTGAAATAAAAATCCTGCAATGGCAACAAGACTGTTGCTAGTGTTGTCATTGATGTCATCCTTGGGCATAATCTGGTACCCTAAAGTTTGTTTTGAATTGAATGAGGTATGATAGATGGATGGATAACAGACTAGCACTTGAATTGAACTGGATCACCCATCCAGCATGCAACCAACTCCTTTCATGAGTAAATTGACAACAGTTTGGTTTCTTCTGTTATATAAGGAAAACACACAGTAAATATAAAGATTATAATTTAATCAATTATGAATTTGATTACAACTTAAGTGGTAGTAATTTCAATCTGACCAAACACAACAATAAAAAAATACCAGTAGATAAGTTCAAAGATAATATTGATGATAATTTCTACAATAATATTTATGACCTATGTATGCAACAATTGGTGTGATATTAACTTTGTGAAATTATCTGTGAGAAACATTATCTACATGGACTCTGTCAGACGCATGGATGTATCACAGATATAACTTACTGAGTCTGTAAGAATACATTTACAATATAAATAAAGTACCAGTATTTTGAGAACAATTATAACACTATTAGCTAGTTTAATCTTCTAATGCAGAACAAATTATATCATATCTCAAATTGATGTCGTAAATGATATGACATTTGATAAACATATTTTCCTTTTCTTATATCTGATATATAATATCATTTTATAACATCACATGTGACCTTCTGATATCTTAAAATCATTTCACTAGAGTATTTTGCAATTTTATTAATTAAACATGGGTGAAATAAAATCTAAAACAACAACACATTTCATTTAAAAATTATGACCTCATATGATAACTTCACTATTTTTGCATGCCAATGCTCATAAAAGCAGGATTTAATCTAGGCTGGGTTTTTGTGCCAATGATGCAAACAAATTTATGATGACCTATTCAAATGAAAGATATGTCCACACTGCGTGGTATCAAAATAATCGGCACAAATTTTGCACAGCTACACACCAATCATGTTTCTGGTTGTGAATTTGGCCATTTACCCGTAATGTGCATTATGGAGATGAGTGTTTGACTGACAGAGACTGATGGTTTAGCTAGAATGGTTACATTGCCTTATTCTAGAGACTTCATATTTAACAGAGCTAAATGATAACTAGTCACAAATATGTTTTCATGAGGTAATTTGCAAACAAGTTTTCCATGAAAAATCGCCTAATTTAATAAATCAATGCTATACTATCTCAATGAAAATATCTCAATAGGCTTCAATTTCTTCATTCAGTCCACCAAAGGAACTGAATAAAATGATTTTTTCGAAAGAAAATTCAGCAGTATAGGCATCATGCCTTGCTATGACAATGGAAAGAAAGTTGTCAAATTTAAAATCTGTACCTTTTGCTCTGTAAGGATGAAAACAGTGAAGTGAAGTAGTAATTTTAAAATTGTCTCCCTTTAGATGGATACACATAAAGAGATTGTCATTTACATGTTATTCAATATCTGCTTTATAAAATGCTTCATACTGCTAGTCAAAACACTTTTTTCAGTAAAAAAAGTACATCAAGAAGACTGCAGTTTAGTAGGCACAGTTTGTAAC
The DNA here is from genome assembly GCA_029931535.1 of Margaritifera margaritifera. Taxonomy (NCBI): domain Eukaryota; kingdom Metazoa; phylum Mollusca; class Bivalvia; order Unionida; family Margaritiferidae; genus Margaritifera; species Margaritifera margaritifera. The sequence continues at coordinate 27,666 of JAQPZY010000736.1, read as the reverse complement.
TAGTATGCAAAATTTAGCAGAATGAACTCGGGATGATTTTGTGTTTCAACAAAAATAATGTTATGTAACATTTTAAATTGTGGGGACTGCTGCACCCAAACCCCAAGCACATAATGAAAATATCAAATATGACAGAGGGAACATGTGCAATTTAGCCAACACATTAGCAGTGAGCAATGACTGCAGCATAATGGCTTGGCACGAGATTAAAAGCCCCTTAAGTAAATTTAATTCAATATAAAAATGTGATAAACTTTTGACTGCTCTTCATTATGTTTATCCGTCACAGGCAATCCATCATAAACATCTAATTTTACTGCTAAAATGAAATGCTGGATAGTTATTTTCAATGAAAGAATGCAGATGATGTGACACAAAGACAAGACTCAAATGAAATTAAGAAATTTATTAATTTCTTAACATTTAATATTATAAATTACAAAAAAGGAAATTTAAACAATATTTTTGTATTCCAAAAGAGAAAAAAGAAAAACAGAAACCTTGCAAAATATTGGCCCATCTAAATCTGACCTGGCTACATTAGAAAATATCAAAGGGCCATTAGCCCCATATCAGTGAATCCTAGATTCAACCCTGCAAAAGATAGAAAGTAGTCATCTTGTTTTATAGGAAAACAGAATCTTAAAATTTGTTCACATCATGTAAAATATATGCAACTAGTTGCATAATATTAACTTTCTGCTTGCAAATCCATTAATAAGACAGAAATCAGTAAATTCATATCATAAATTTCATAAGAAATAAACACAAATGTAATATCTTTCATATCTTACATCCAGTAATGCCTCCTGAGCAAGGCTACGGAATGACAGGAGCACACCAATAATCGTCATCCTCAATAGCAGACTGTCCACATCTGTAAAACCAGTAAAATATCAAACTTTTCATTACTGAAGTAGTAAAATCATGATATTTTGAAATACATGAACACGTTTACAACAATAATACTTGGAGGTAATTAAAGCCACAATTTTCAGTTTGAGCAGTTCAGTGGCTGCATCTCAAGCTTTACTATGAAGTCCGTTTCAAACCTGATATGATGGCCCAGTATTTACAAAACGAGACGAGTCTATCTGACAGAAATGGGGATAGCATATTCTCCTCCTCAACACCAAATATGGCCATGATATTCACATCAAAAATTAATATTCCCACTGTTAAATATATCCACGTACTGTATATACTTGTGTATAAGCCAATACCAACTGCAAACTGCATAAACCCAGATCTGCCGTTGCATAATGCGCCAGCAGATCTGGGTCTATGCAGTTTGTAAGGACTAATGAGTAGAACAAACAACATAGACCCTGATCTGCCAGCGCATTATGTGACGGCAGATCAGGGTCTATGTTGTTTGCATTTGGACCGAGATTATACATGAGTATATACTGTAAGAGGCCTATGCATAAACTTAAAGTTTATACTCACGTATAAGCCAGGTACAAATGCAAACAACATAGACCCTAATCTACCGTTGCATAATGCAACCTATGTTCAGTCAGATATGATCTGCTGTTGGTCTATGTTGTTTGTTTTACTGATTAGTCTTTACAAACTGCATAGACCCAGATCTGCCAGCGCATTATGCGATGGCAGATCTGGGTCTATGTAGTTTGCAGTTGGTATCGCCTTATATGCGAGTATATATGGTAACCTGGTACAATGACAAGTCAAACAGATACAGGATTGATAAAGCTAAAATCAAGACATCGTCCCCATTCCCCTACCCACTGATGTAATGATAGACTCTGTTTATGATCTGCCATGATGTGAACACTGCAGATCTCCATACTGAAAGAAAATAAATAACTTGAAGATGCTTCAGCAATCAATGCTATATGTAACATATACTCACACATGAATTAAACACACTTTTTAAAACTTTCACAATCAGAAATTTGATACAATTTCACAATGCATAAATTTCTCGATATATGTTTATAGTTTAAGATACATAAACTGTGAAAATATGAATTCTTATTAACTTTAAATCTACATAATCTGAAAAGTGCTCTCAATGTTTGCTGGTAAAACTGAAACCAAAAACATGTCATTCAAATTTTATACAGCTCTCATGCACTTCATGCAAATGTATAATTTATATATGACAACTGTGTCATCTACAAATAACAATTCATTGAACATGCTTGAGGAAAAGATACTCAAAATACAAGATTCTGTGGTGACTTTTTGACTCAGTGGTACTAAAAACCTAATTCTGCCACTAAAGCATAACAAGTTGCTTAAAGTTATCAACTTTTGGTCCTGTAAGGAAGAATTGCCTAGGATGCATGCATGCACCAAGTTCCATGACTGTTCAGTCAACTATGTTTGAGAAATGGTGCTACAGTAAAGATTGTTTATTACATTCTCAGATAAAATGTTTTCTCTGCTAGAACATTCAAGTTTAACTTCCCCCAGCCAAAATTCCTAATTACTATGTATTACAAGACTTTGTTAAAACATTCCTTCATTAAAACATTTAATTGGTTAAAACATTTCATTTGTGTTGTCCATCAGAGAAAATTAGGTCAGTTTTAATGTTTTTATTACCAGATGCACTGAAGCCTGGTAAACAATGGCTGCCGTTTAAATAACAAAGAAGTAACAAAGCCGCCAGGTAACAAAGGTGTGATAATCACACCTCATTCATAATATCTAAACAACTAAGGTGTAACAAAGGTGCCAGGTAACAAAACTGATAATCACACTTGATTCATAATTGGCAATTTAGAATCGCGGGTTCCTATTCAGTGCAATTAAAGTATGACCAGGAATGCTTTGTTTTGTACTTGTTTGACCCAAAATAATTGAAAAATATCCTTTAGCTATCATTCTAATGTTAAATAACTGAGTACATCTTTAAGTAAATCTCTTATGTTCCAAGGAGTCATCCAAACATACCTCGCAAGCCTTGACAAAAATACTGATGGTGAACTATATTTATAATCTGCAATCAATATGATTTATCATGTATGGCACGATGTTTCCACGGGCTGTGTTGCATACTGTTTTGTTAAGACAGGGTTTAGTGGAAAAACAGATGATAATGATGATGATGATGTTCCCCTTGCTACCTGCATTTGGTAACGAGGATGTTGATTTCTTGGATCATGTTAATTCCAATAGTGACATTGTGACATCTGTGATAGTAACAACTGAAGATACTGTTTGTAAAATTAGTAATTTTTCTTCTACTGGAAGTGATGAGGACAGTGATGACTTAGTAACACACCTGATATTCTTTATGAGCATTTGCATGTCACTGAAAAACATATGAACAAAAAATATCAGATTAATAAGAAACAGATGACTACTGACAATTTCTTTCCAGCTGGTAAATGTACATGCATGTTGACACTTTCATCGGATGGTAAAACTTATTTACTACATGTGAGTCCAACGTCATCGACATGTATATCAACATGGACATGAACATAAACATTTTGAAAAATAAACTATGAATTTGGATAAAACATTTCTCGGTCATAACGTTATAAAAAATCCAGTCCCCTGTGAAATGTTATAAACAATCTTTACTGTATATGCACAGATTAATGCTTCCACATGCATGTCAAAAATTGGTCAAAGCAACCTATGTTCAGTCAGGGAGGGCAGTAGTCCTCATAAATCATCTACACATCAAGTTTCATGGTTTTACAGTCAACAGTTTTCAAGAAATGGAGATAAACACAGGAAATAACAAAACTGACCAACAATGTTTTTTTTTTAATGGCAGCATGAACAATATTCAGATGGATGAAGTTAACTAGCAAAAGACACCTTTGGAAAAGTGATACCTATGTCAAAATGAATGGTTCCAAAACAGCTGTATTTGCCAGACATGTCCAACAAATAAACTGATATAACCAGCTGCTATTGCATGTTGGCCATCTGATAAAGGGTTAAAAAAATTGCAATTATTCCATTATTATGTTGTCCTAATTATTTAAAAACTTTATGTCCACAAAGCACAAGACAAAAGAGATGTGAAAACTTATCTCCTGGACTTATCAAAATCTTACAATAGAATGATTGCCCCCAGTCCACATAGGCCTACTATAAAAACATCAATCCCTCACACCATTGTGATTTGTAACTCCCTCACCATGTGATTTGTAACTACTTTGTGTCAGTGTGGCAGTGTGGCAGTATGGCAGTGCATACAACAACTAAAATCTAGCCTTGAACCTAAAACCTAGAAACCAAAGAAAAAAAGACTAGCAACAAAACTAAAAGTTTGATAACATCTTTCAATACTTTGTTTTGTGACATAATCAGATAAAACTTTACCACCATACTTGACCTGATATGTCTGCCATTAAAGTGCTATGTATTTTTGAGCCTGTAAATCTGCCTATTGACAACAGAGCTCTAGATGAGAATTTAATCAAGTGGGTATTTTACTCTCTGATGAGGAATTACAGTATATCCTTGCGTAAAGGCCCATACCAACTGCAAACTGCATAGACCCAGATCTGCCATCGCATAATGTGCCAGCAGATCTGGGTCTATGCAGTTTGTAAGGACTAATCAGTAGAACAAACAACATAGACCCTGATCTGCTGGCGCATTATGCGGTAAATGTTTTTTTTAAAAACTGGTGGGGTATTTTGTGAACACTACAAAACACACTCTTAAAATGCCAGTGAGTTTTAATCATCAATATATTAATCATGCCTTCCAAAATTAGTCAAATGGCTTAGTGTCCATGACTAACTAGAGGTGAGTTCAATTATATGGTTCTACTTTAGGGGTGTTCTCACATTTATCAAGTGAGAGTATTTAAAATGTGCATGAACGTTTCTGGAATTGGACCCTATAAATTGTTTACCTTGATTGAATGTGCCATCATTAAACATGGACCATGCTTACGGCAAGAGCAACACATTGACAACTTTGGACTAAATACTTCAAATTAAATTGTTTTGCATAATTTGAATGAATTAAAAATTCTCTAATGCATTTTAAGTCAAATTGCTTGTGTAAAATATGCAACTATAAATAATTAATTATGAAAACTATTAAAGTAGCATAAAATACTGTTGTTGGGCGAAATAAATAGTTTGAGAGAAAAGAAGTTATGCATGGAAGGCTGATACTAAAACTGAAGCACCAGCAATCTAGAACAGAAAATAGCACATCTTGCAGTACATCTAATAATACAGTACCTCAACATTTTCTTATTTATTAACCGTATAACTAATTTTGCCTCTTATTAATGTATTTATATTAAAATTTCACAAATTTCCGATGGCCATGTTAATTTGCTTTAAAAAAACAAATGCCCTACAAGGGCCAAGAGATTTTGGGGATCCCTGGTCTATACACTATGTTTTAAAGGCAAGGGAATCAAAAAGGGAAGAGAATAGTCCATTTATCATGTGAAACCCTATTCCTTGTTTGTGTAAGACTTGTCAATATTCTCAGATATATAAATACTCTATGGTCCAGACCTGCCCATCATTATATACTTTTGCTACATACTGTTTCTATGGCAACATGAAAATATTGGAAAATTCTAACTAGCAAAAGGCCCACTGGTTCATAGACGTACCAAGTTTGGTTGAAATACCATAAATGGTTAAAAAAATGTATGCGCTGGAAACAGAAATATTTTTACAGAAGAACTGACAGACAGACAGATGGACATAGTGATTGCTATATACCCTGAGGTACTTGCCAGGAGAGATATAAAAGGAATGTCTGAGCAGAAACTGATGGTAATGTTAAACATCCTGATGAAGAGTTAATCATGCAGACTTAGGAGTATGCAGGTTTTAAACACATAGGAGTGTGGGAATGACATAATGCACTATTTCTGTTGATAAAAAGGGTGATTTCTTTGCAAATCCACATGAACACCACTGACCTTGCTATCCATTCTGTGGCAAGATAAAAGACTTCTTGGTACTTTGTTCATGTGCAATAGCTGACAAATGCACAATAGTCTTTCCTTTTTATTATCTTTCATTTAATGCTTCTGTTGACATTTAGTAGTTTTGATTCCATGCAAAAGGGTTGAATTTTTCTATGTCAATCAATGGATAAAGAGTGCAAATGTGAGTAAATGATCTGGTTATAACACCATCATACTATGTCATCAACTGGGATGGTCTATAGATGTTGCAAACTTTGTGCATGTGATTAACAGTTCCACCATGTCAATTAACTGAACTACCATACATACTCGCGTATAAGCTGGGTCCAAGTGCAAACAACATAGACCCTGATCTGCCATCGCATAATGCACCGGCAGATCAGGGTTTATGTTGTTTGTTCTACTGATTAGTCCTTACAAACTGCATAGACCCAGTTCTGCCAGCTCATTATGCAACCTGTAATCAAAAGCAGGGCCACTAGCTGTTGTTTGGCATAAGAGTTTGCACAACAATATACAATAAGGATTAGCTTATAAGAACACAAACTGACATGGTCCCACAAACCAGACCAAAATAATGAGAATATATATAAAATAATGAGAATATATATAGTCACTTTCAAATTTAGTAGCTCCAAATATTTTACTGGATTTAGCTCAAATTTTATAGATACTGGTAGTTTATTTTTATTTAAAGCAATAAGTCTGTAAAACTGTGCAATTTGTTTTAGGGTGTATGGGAAAAAGAAGAAATTGTGAAGTTATCAATTCTGATAACTTCCAATCATGCAAACAGGAAACATATCCATTTAAAAAATAGTAACCCAAAATTATTATGTAATCCAGCTTGTTCCAGTTGGTTTGAACCATTTCACATGCCACTTGAAGACAGTTACTGTTTAACACATGCTTGTTCAGGGCCCTGTCATGCAAACAGAAGACAAATGAATCTTGGTAAAAATGGGTGAAAGGAAAGGTGAAGTTGCATGTGTACACATTACTATACAGAGCTCTTAGAAGTACCATCTATACTCGCGCATAAACCAATACCAACTGCAAACTGCACAGACCCAGATCTGCTTTTGCATAATTTGCTGGCAGATCTGGGTCGATGCAGTTTGTAAGGACTAATCAGTAGAACAAACAACATAGACCCTGATCTGCCAGCGCATTATGCGACGGCAGATCAGGATCGATGTTGTTGCATTTGGACCTGGATTGTACACGAGTATATACGGTATGTAGAGCTGTTTTTGATTGACTTCATGCATTAACACAAAAGACCATGCAGTGTGGTTGGTGTTTCCTCCTCAAGTCAAGCTACAGTATAACAAGTTCAATCTAGTGGATACTTTGCCATAAACATTGCAGAACTGGGTTTTCAGATATGGAAAACCATGCGGCAATTATATAAACTGAAAATAAATGTATTGATTACAAAATATGATGCATATCAATAGGATAAAGTATTAATGATATGCATTCTGTGGGTAGACATTCCCATACAGGCAAAGGAACTCACCCGAGGCAGTACTTTTGGAGTCTAGAAAGAGTCAGAAATGAAGTGTGATACAACTGAAAGAGGTTCACAAATGTATAGGAAAAAAACAAGAAAAACAAGTATCTGTAAGAAAACAGCACCGCATTTCTCCCATGATAAGCCCATTGGGTTCACCTTGTAAATGCATTGAAAAGTGTGGGGAGGGCTTATCACCATAAGACATCATTCTTCTACCACTACTCTATATACCCACTTATAGGTTAAGATTTTTTCCACAAATTTATTATCATGCAAATAGTGGTAAACTTGTAAGCCAGGCATACTAAAATCTTCAACTTAATTGCCAGGTATAATAAAAGTCTTAAAATAAACCTGTGTTTTGTGCACCTTTGAAATATTTGACTGATGATGAACTTACTCAGAGAACCTAATCTACTTTTTTTCTTGCCAAACCAAAGTTAAATGATCATAAATAAAAATCTCAAGTTACAAGTCACTACAATGTATACAGATATATTGACTGGTATATGTAGTACTTAGAAATATAATACTAGTAGAGCCATCTATTTTCCTGGTATTTCATGCTACAATACACACCTGCTTATAACAGATATAAAAATTAAAATGTGTGCAGATTTTAATTGAGATGGGGCCAAATGCAGGTCAACTTATAAACAGATGTATACGGTATCTATATATATCATACTAATTTACCATAAAACCGAATTGTAGCAGGAAATAATAACCTCAAGTCCAACAGAAACACGTCACAAAGAAAAAACTAATTTGTACCTTGAACATGCAGGTCATATATCAGCTAAGGAAAAATGTGCTCATTCCAAGCAAAATTTTGCTGTGAACAAAAAGAAACAGAAGGAAAACACAATCATTCTGAACTTCATCCATGCTTAGTTGTGACAAAATGTTTTTTTTTTGTTTTGCAAATTACTTTTCTTTTCTATACACAACAATAACATACACCCCAAACATCATATCAAGAGGCCCAAGATACACATAACATGAAGACAGGTTCCATGGAACATTGTATCTTCTCACATTTGTGTTTCCTAGAAACTTAATTCTTCTTTTTTTTTATTTTTTTTTTTTTTTTGTTTTTTTTTTTTTTTTTTTTTGGGGGGGGGGGGGGGGGGGGAGGGGATATTACCAATAGAGAAATTTAACAGTGCATGCATGTTTTAAATGGCTGACATGTGCTTACATGTACCCTCACATCTAGCAATGGTGACACCTCCTCCCTCTCCCTGTATATGAGGTAAATCGGCCCACATAAAATGTGAAATTTTTCCAAATGTGGAATTTGGATACAGTTGGCAATAATAATGTCTTGCTGTTCACTTAAATACATGATTGCATTTCATTATGTCATATTCTTGCATGTTTGATTATTAAATATGGGATTTCTCACTCCAAAACAACAGCTATCACAGAGATCCCCAATTGCACTATCAGAGCTTCATTTCAAAAAAATTAATTAAAAATGGTTCTAACACCTATGACAATATAGCTGCTGCTGCAGCTTGTTACAAAAATATGTAACTGACCTGTCCCTAAACTCTGCAAACTGCAGAATTTTATCCAACGAAAAAAATCACTCTCATACTGTGCAAAGTGACTCAACATTAGCAACGAGCCTGCATAGATAAAGGCTGCCAAACTACTCGCCATCATTGATTTGTGAACAATAGGCTTTCATTCCCTGAGTTTACCCTACGTATAGAAATGAAAATTATATATAAGAATGGTTATGAAAATTTCAAAGCAGATATAATTATTTTTTATGTAAGGGAAGACTGTATAATAAAAAAAAGAAAAACAAAATCCCAGGATAAAGTCAGTACAATGGTCACATACTTATCTGGGTATAGTGATGATTTAGTTCTACTTTTACGATTGTAAAGTCTGGATAATAAGCTAATTTGTTTATTTTCCAAATTAGCAAAGGTGGTATGCCCCTATGATTGATGTGTAGGGCTTCTCTCGCAAATGATTGAATGTCTTGACAAGTTTGGGACAATGCATCACAAAAAAATACAAAAAATGATAAAAAATTATTCATGAAAAGGTCAGGATACCAAAGTTGCATAGAAAGGCATCTTTTGGTCTTAAAATATATTATATTCATATTTCTTGAGGAGATTTAGTGAGAGTCAACAACACAATATCTTTCTCTTGCATACTTTTCATAGCATGAAAAATCCTCAGAATACCATCTGAAGGTGAAGACAAGAGCTATCAGCGATGGGTGCACTGCAAAGGGACCCACTCAATGCAGTTGGATTCATAAGGCCTTAAACAGAGGAAATTGTGTTCGGAAACCCAATTTAGGTGAAGACGAGCATTAATTGGCCATGACTCCTCTAAATGATGATGTGGAATACTTTAAGTCCAACTTCTTCAAGGTCTCATCAATACAGGCAACATCCCATGTAAATATATGAAGTTGATTGAAAAGGGCTATACCTCTGTCCTTACTGAAGTAGATGAGACAAAACCCATAAAAGACAAATCTAGGTTTAAGAAACAATGTTCACATCAGAATATGTTCAATGATTCTTGAGCCATGCTGATTACAAGCAGTATCCCATGTAAAAATAGGAAGTTGATTGACAAGGGCCATAACTATATCCAAAATGGTGTAGATGAGAGAAAGCACATAAATGGCACATCTAGATCTAACAGACAATGTTCTTACCAAATTACATCAGAAGACAAAAATTTGCTCAACAAGGGGCATAACTCCATTCAAACTGTAGTAGATGAGACTAACCCCATAATAGGCACATGCAAATCTATGAAACAATGTTCATACCAAATGGCATCAGAATTTGTTGAATGGTGCTTGAGCTATGCCAGTTATAAGCAACTTCCCACGTGAAAACATAAAGTTAATTGTCAAAGGCCACAACTCTATCCAAAATGAAGTTGACAAGACAAAACTCGGACTTTAATACCCTAACAAGTTCTGCTAAGTAAGAGAGACAAAATTTGTCTGTATGTTAGACTAATTTTCAGTAAGGTGTTATAAAATTTCATCTACTGCTATTGTTGACATAGAAACATGAATTTAAAAAGTTCAGAAGTGTGATCTGAGACTAATGCAGCGAAGGCAAACATTATGTTCAACTGAAAAAGTTTGTAAAGTACACTTGGACCATCATTACCTCCAGTACAGTTTCATAAACTACAGTTCCAAACCCATGGAGCTGAAAGGCTTCTTGCTAAATCTCTCAATTTGATGTATTCTTTGGGGTTGTTTCGTTTTGATTGTTTTGTGTTTTCAATTTCAGTGGTGACAGCAATCATCTCCCCCAACATGAGACATACTCAAATCAACACGACATGATGTCCAATAAACGTAATTGATGCCGTTCCTGCTTTTTTTCCCAATAATCTAAATATTACTTTTTATATTTCTATTCTGACTGTTTAAACTTTTTAAGAGGCTTATTGTCCCTTTCATCTTCAAAGTGTTTTTGTTCATTGGATGCCACTTGCAGAAAATGCTATATGCATCAGCTTGATCATGTGGACGTTTTGCATGAAAAATATGGGCAGTTTAAAGCATATGAGGTACTATTGTAAAAGCTAGACTGGTTCCCTGACCAACACCACTGAACCTAATATGAAACCCAGATCCAGATTCAACAGGGACAAGCCAGTTTCCAGATTTGACTGCAATGAGCGCGTTTTCATCATTTTTGCTATTGTTCCACAAGTCCGTAATTTGAGGGTCATTTCAGTAAGACTTAGTGTCAAATCGTAAGGTTTGACATCTAGGTCAATAAGACAATGTTCATACCAAATTGAATCAGAATATGTTCAATGGTTCTTGAGCTAAGCCAGTCACAAGCTGCATCATGAAGATATGAAGTTAATTGCCAAGGGCCATAACTCTATCCAAAATGAAGTTGACAATAAAAAACCCATAACTGGCACATCTAGGTCCTTGAAACAATATTCATATAAAATTGCATCAAAATAGGTTAAAAGGTTCTTGACCTGTACCAGTTACAAGCAACATCCCATGAAAAGATATGAAATCTATTGTCAAGGAACATAACTCCATCCAAAGTGGAGCTGATGAGACAAAACCCATAAAAAGCACATCAGGGTCTATGAGACAATGTACACACCAAATTGTATCAGGATATGTTGACTGGTTCCTGATCCATGCTGATTACAATGATTTGCTATAGCAGAGATTTAAAACTGATGGAGAAAGAGCAATAACTCCATCAAAATTGGACCTGAAAAGACTAAACTATCATAAGGCAACATCTGCATGTAATAGAAAATTCATCTATCAAATGAAATCCAATTATGTGCATACGCTGCCAAGCTTTGGTGGTTACAAGAAGTGTGAAATGATGGGCTGACAGACAGATGGAAAAGATTATTAAATACTCCTGCATTTCAATGTGGGGCCCTAATTAAATCAAAGACTTGGTTTTCTTTTATTTTCTTCTACTCCAAGAATCAGTATAAGAGATACTGTATATCTGTGCTGTTATAAAAAAGTATAATACCACAGCATTTTGGGAATATCCCATTCCAGCTTCTAAAATTTTCATTTTCCTCTGACACCATTGATAAAGGTGACAGTCATGATTGATTTCTTCCTTCTCCACCATGTTGAGTATTTCTTACAAGGAATTTTATTTTTAAAAAAAAACAAGTATCCACTTTCTTGTAAGCTACCGAGGTTGGGTCTAACAAATATACACAATATGACTACACAAGTTTTTCAGATCTACCCAGGAACATCCTAAAGGGTCGGGATGGGGTGAGTAGTGTGCTGAACCATCACAACAGAAATAATATAAAATCACAACAAAAGAACGATCAGATTAAACTCATGAACAGCAGCACACAGCACTTAATAAACATGCCCCTGATGAACAAAAGCACATAACATCAGTTTTTTGGGTTGGTCTGTTAAATAAGCCTGACCTGGTTTACTTGAAGCTGTCTTTGGTCCTAGAATGGAGAAGTTGGTATGTATAATATTGTAACCAGCAGACAAATTGCAGATTAAGTTCAGATTCTAGGAAAACAATTCTATGCTGCTTATCAGGGTCTATTATATCATGGAGACATCTTCCTGATGTGTGTGTTGGTAAGATGGGCATACTCCCTAGTACAAAACTAAAGGTTAAATTTCCCTATCTTGTCCGCACACACTGTAAAGAATCTGTTTTGCACCTACTGAAGGATCTGATCTTATCGAACCCTTTGGCAAGATACCAATTTTTGGAGTGAAATATGTTTCTTCAATAATACTTACCCGATCATAATACCTTAGGAGTACAACCACTACCTCGCAAATCCAGCCCTCCCAAGCTAAAATGTTGGCTATAAAAGCTAACAACTGTCTGCTCACATAGGTGAAGTCATACAGAGTGATCTCCCATTAGATATAGGGATTGGAGCCTAATCTCTTCGATACCTCAGTTACTGCTGGAGCAGAATGCATGCCCTGTCAGTAGTATGTGACTGTGGGAAGGTTGTGAGGGTGTATCCGTATAATGATCAGGTAAGTACTATTGAAAAAACATTTTACTCCAAAAATTGTTTTCTTCTTCAAATATGTTACCCGATCATAATACCTTAGGAGAATAGGTAAGAGGTGGAGGGAGTTACATCCCCTTACCCCGGAGAAGGGCCATCTCCAGTCCCAAAAGGTATGCGAGGCAGCTTCTAACTCTTAATATACCCAGCTGGAGTAGAGACTCCATATGTCCAGATGCGGCTACTGAAAATAAATTTCCCCGGAAATCCAGCAGAAGTCATAGAGCAGCATCACTAAGAAGCTGGGAAGGTAACCTGTTGTGCTGCTGTTATAGGTCCCATAAGGTCTAAAAGAGCCTTATGGGATAAAAGATCTTGGAGGTAAAAGCTAGAGAAAGTTGACTCTGATCTCCATCCCAAAGCTAGTATAATATCGTTAAGAATGCTTGAAGGTAATGCTGGGGCGATTGCCCTAACCTCATGAGCTGAAATGTGTAATAACTTCATTTGATCTTGGGTTAATTCTCTATATGCAGAATGAATAACCCATCTTATCCAAGATGACGAACCTGAGCTGATATATCGATCATTCCCTCTTTCAAAGGCAGAAATAGATGAGATCTCCCTCTTCGCACCAGCTCAGTTCGCTTTAGGTACCACTTCAAAGCCCTCACTGGGTCCTGTATACAGCCCTGAGGTGAAGGGTCCAACATAGAAAGAAGTTTCACCACAAAAGACTGATTGCCCATGAGCGGGAGCTTGTTCTTGGCAATAAAGGCAGGGACCGTCATGAGTGAAATCGAACCATCCTGATGGTTCAGGTCAACCAACAATGTGTTTCATTTATCCTGCCTGCTGAAGCTAGGATGAGTAGGAAACAGGTTTTATATGAGATTAACCAATGATGCTCTGGAAAGCAAATGGTGCTTTATTCAACCATGTCAAAACCCATGGTAGATTCCAAGTTGGGGGGCACTGGGCCAAAGTCTTCGGTCATGACAGATCAAAGTTTGCCAGAAGGTCAGTGAGGTCTTTGTTTTGTTCTAAATCCTCCATTCCATGGTAACACAATGTGTCTGAGATTGTGGAACAGTACCTTTTTATCATGATGGGTGCTAGCTTCTTCACGTTTAAAAGTCATTGGAGAAAGTTAGCTACTTAAGGTAGTGATGTCTTTAGTGGAGAATGTGTCCTCGCTCACACAACTGTGAGAGAATAGTCCACTTCCCCTCATATGCTTTCAAAGTGGTGGGCCTTCTAAACTGAGCAATTCTCTCCACCACTTGTTCTGAGAACTGTTTGTCCCTGAGGGCTTGTTTGATATGATCCAGACGTGCAGGTTCAACAGATCTGGGTTCCCATGAAACTCCTGCCATTGAGGTTGCTTGAGCAGGTGGGGAAAAGTCATGATTTTACTTGGAATTTCCACTGCCAGATTTAATAAGTCATTTATCCATGATTTTTTCCACTTGAGGGGAGCAACCAAGATAAGACAGCACTCCAATTCCCTTGCTTTTTGTAAGATCTTTAGGATCAGAGGTGTTGGAGGATAAGTATAGGTGTCCAAAATGTTCCAATCTATGGAAAGAGCATCAAATGCCCAGGCTTTCAGATCTGGGACTGGAGACAAAGTTTGGGAATTTTGCATTCCATCTTGTAAATAGATCCACCAGTGGTCAATTCAACTGAATACAGAGGGATGAAGTGACATATTTGGTTTGTATTAGTTGATTCCTTTGGGACAATGTAATCCAAGGGGCCCCATTCAAGGCTGAGTAGGGGTGAAACAAGGGAACTCATATCTTGATTTAATATATAACTCACCTGGTGTTTTTGTAGTTATGTCATCCAGGTAGTTGGATGTCACAGAGACACTACTCTGTCCATCATTCTTATGAACACCCAGGGATTGATGTTGAAACCAAATAGGAGTGCCCTGAACTGGTATACTGTATTTCTGAAAATAAACCACAGGACTTTCATGAAGGACATGTGAATTGCAACATTTAAGTATGCATCTTGTAGATCTAAACTGATTGTGAAGTCTCCCTCCTGAACGACATTTTAGAACCAGTCTCAGAGTTTCCATTCTGAACCATTGTGCCCATATGATAGGCTGAGAGACCTGAGGTCTACACTGATCAAAGAGTGCTGTTGATCTTTGGTACCAAAGACAGTCTTGAATAAAATTGTATATTCTGAACAATCTCTACTGCCCTTTTTGTGAGAAGACTGTTTATTTCCTGCAGAACGGATGCTCTGAATGTATCTTTTGGGATGTCTGTAGCTGAAGGAACCCTGGACAATGAGGGAGGCGCACTAAATGTGATAGAGTGGCCCTCCGAAATGTCTTGAAGTCTTTAACATTCTAAAGCAAAGTGGCTGAATCTCTATCCCCTCCCCCTCCAACTAGGATACTTGACAAGGGCAGCATGAAAATGTCATGTCTTTCTGGAAGGAGGCTGGTATGGAGAGAAAATGAGGCAAAAATGATCTCCCTCTCTCAACTTTCTGTCCACATTCGTTCTCGATAACCATGGTGTTAAATGTATATAGGGTCTGAAGAACTGTTTCCCTGTTTGGCGTGCTCTTGGGGTGTTCCTTCTGTTCAGGTCCAGCATAAAGCAATGGCTTTCAGAACCAACAGTTGTCTATCACTGAAATGTTTCACGGTCCATATTTACCAACGAGGGTTTTGACATTCTCATGCCTGCTATGTCTGTCTATGGCGGGAACTTCTGTATGAAACACCTGTGTGTCTTATAGTATGCTTTACTGAATTGGATGGCAGTCATTGCTGTGAAAAGAAAGGTCTATTGACACTTGGGTCCTGATGTTGCCTTTCTAAACAATGCAATAAGTCAGCCACTCGATCAGACTGTGGTAACTGTTTGAATGCTAGCTGGTTGATTGGTTTTTCTTGGCCTTATGGATCAATGCATGCTGGGGCTATGAACAAAGCTGCTGACAAAGTAGGAGGAGATGGACATAAATCCGGTGGTAACAGATGAAACGCCTCTTCGATTGATGCCCGGAAGGCAGAGTCTTCTCTTGTCATCGTTAGGTAGAGCAAAAACAATGGAGCTTGTGAGCGTGATTCGTCATATACTGAAGAATATGGTGATGCAGACGCCTCTTGTGAAATCTCAGATAGTGTTGGTAAAGCTTGCATAAAGTGAAGTCTAATCATACTCTAAGTCCATTCCGATTGAGATACAGTAACTTCAAGGCAATCACTAAGTGATTCATTCATAGTCCTAGCATGGTGTCAGGCATTCAGGGCTGAAACATTTCTGTAGCTAGAACCATAACAGTTAGTTTTTGAGGGGTTGTCCTAGGGTCATTTGATGTTGATCTTTGGCATAGGAATGAGACAGAACTGTAGAGGTACCAGGTCTACTTTGTTCAGTATATGGTATGGACTAGTTCAATGTCTCTTGGTCGAGTTGAGTCCATATCAACTGGGTACTGTGACACTAAACTGGTCATGGAGAGACCTGGGTGCATTGTGGCACTAGAATGGGTAGGCTGATCCCTGTAAGTGCTGGTGTTCTGATGTCAGGATGGTATATGAGATATCTGATCAACGTAAGTAGTCCCATCATTCAACAGTATAGGGAAAATCGGCTTCGGTGTTGACCTTGTGCAATCTAATTCAGATGTTAGAGTCCAATCATGAAGAAACAGGGTCATTTTATACTCCCTATTGGTGCCAGGTTCATGATGCCGGAACAGGTTATGGGATATTGGATCACAAAACTGGTCCCCCCTTGCATCAGGTGAGGTAGTGTCTAAGCTGGATTTGCCTGTCGATCTGCATTGTATATCATCGGAAGAGTAGACTGGCTGTCATACCTTTGCAGCATAAGTCTTATTGGTACCACCAAAAGCATCTCTTCTGGTTGAGGAGGCAAAGGTGGAGCTGGGGCTGTACGTGTAGCCATAGCTGAAAAGGTCTGCCTGATTCTCTTACTCAGTGGAGAGCTCTCCATAAGAAATTTGTTGACTGAGGCATCATTGGTGTCTATGCTGATGACATCCTTGTCTATAATATTGCACTTATTCACCTTCCCTTTCGTTCTTGATTGTCTGGCCAGGACTGCAACCCATTGATTCTCTGTCTATAGAGTGCCAACTTCGCATGTATTTGCCTGAGTAACATCCCACACATTCCAGGCATGTGCTATGATTATCATCCACCAGTTTCTGGCGTTTGCACTGCTTGTGCTTTGTTCTGCCCATTGTAAAGAAACCTGTAAATATATGGAGCAAATTGATAGCTATACAGGTGAAGTCAGTCAAGCGTTACTTTATAAACTGATGGATTGGACAAAACTGGACTATTACACAGTCTATAGATTACACTATCTATAGAAAACTACCTGCAAACATAGAAAGCATAAATGCTAGCTTATACAGGTAAAACCAATTAAGTTTCACTTTATAACTAATGAAGTGGATGCTACTGGACTATTACACTATGTATAGAGAATTACCTGTAAACATAGACAGCATAAGTGATAGCTTGTACAGATGAAGTCAAAAGTATTGCTTTGTAATTAATGAAGTGGACACTAATGGACTATTACACTATGTATAGAGAATTACCTGTAAACATAGACAGCATAAGTGATAGCTTGTACAGATGAAGTCAAAAGTATTGCTTTGTAATTAATGAAGTGGACACTAATGGACTATTACAGTGTCTGTAGAAAACATACCTGTAAATATTGAGAGCATAAGTGATATCCTGTACAGGTTAAGTCTGTTGAGCGTTGATAATAATTTTACTCAAAGTGGACTTTACTTAACAATCAAATTTTGTCTACAGAAAACTTACCTGCTCAACCTGATGATCTGTAATTATACGGTCAATGACTGAAGAATATAAAAAGGTCAAGTACATATTCCTGAATGTACATACTTGCAACCAAGGTAGGTAACACAAAATGGCGCTGTCATGTATAATGTACAACGAAGTTGTTGTTTTAATAAAGTTAGAAAAACTTCGTCTCAGACAGAAAAGAATGAGACATAGTTCAAAATATTGATAAAGTATATACCCTTATATGAGAAACTCCTTCAACTCGCTCTGCTGTGTACAAAAAGTAATTCTTGCTGTTGGATTTTTGGGAGATCTCTACTGAGCGTATTAAATTGCACGAGTGGAATTAGTAACTGAAGTAAAGATGGGATTTGGTGCCAATCCCTGTATCTAAAGGTAGAACATTCTCTCTGACTCCCACCAATGTGGGCACAAAACTTTTAGCTTTCATAGCTAAAATTTTAGCTTGGGAGGGCTGGATTTCCGAAGTAGTGGTCATAGTCCTAAGGTATTACGATCGGGTAATGTATTTGAAGAAGAAAGATTTATCTAGCTTAGCAAAACATTTGGTATAACTCCATCTGGTGAAGTAGAAATAATGGTTATGCCAAGATCCATTTCAATTATTTGAAAATAAACTCCAGCAAATTAAAAGAATAATCACCAGTCTGATGTACATATCACTGAATTATTGTGTTTAGGTATCTTGAGATGATACCATGGAAAATCATACTGGTGTCATTTTCTGTCAGTAAAGGTTAGTATGAATGATCCATCATTTTACATATACTGGGTACATCCTAGATCACTGACTGATATACTGGGTACATCCTAGATCACTGACTGATATACTGGGTACATCCTAGATTACTGAAGACTTATCTAACAGTATGCAGATTGTAACCTTGATGCCAAATATTCTCAGAAGAGAGTTTTACACAGAAATACTTACCTGTATTGGACTACAGACTAGCCTAGCCTGCATTATTATTTGTATTTAATTCTCTTTATGGCCTTATAATGTGTGTATACATTAAGATATTCACTGTTTACATTAGAGAGCTTTTGGTATAATGGTTTCTAACTTGTACCAGATGCAAACCTTTTTATTGTAACTTTTTATGTATTTATTTGTACTAAATCATCACTTAAGTTTCCATTCCTAACACACAAAATAAAGCTCTTTGTATATATTTAAATTTAATTGAAGATTTGAACACTGAAATGGTAATCATGAAATACCATACTGTTTCCACATATTCAGACATTGCTTACATCAAGTTTTTAGCCATTTGCAAGGATTGGGTTATGTTTTTGTCCGTATGATGCAAAAAGTGCAATATTCTTGATATTTGATTGTAAATCTCCAAACGGGCGTTGCAACAACTCTGTCCAATACAACATAATACGCCCATCCTAATTCATTTGCAATCCAATCTGATTAAAACTGATATCTCTGACATAGCAGAGATCTGAGATGCACTTACAGAATCTCATCATCTAGGACTTTTGGAATTCTCCATCCAATTATTTTTAGTAGCCTATCAGATAAAGTGTTGCAATTTATGTTAGGGAGAATTACTGTTAGTAATGATATAATCCAAATTACCTTTTAAAACTTTTAGAAATTTGAAAGCTGTAATATGATGATGAATCAAAAGGTCAAAAGAATATGACCTCATATCTGTGCCCATCAGATCTACTTTTTGTAAGTATATCTCAATTTTAATTAGATTGTTGGCAATTCATTCCATTTTGTATATTTAGTCCAACTTACTGACTAGTTTCTTGAAGAGTTCCCTCATCACTTCTGGCTTGTCAAAACTGGTCCTCAGCTGGACAAGTACATCCTTGTTGGCTACAACCAGTTTCTGAAATTCAGTATGAGGTATTTTGGGTTAAAAGTTAAAAGGTTCAACTCCTCCTAAGTCTTTGTGGCCAAACTTTTTATTGGTTTGGTTTGGTTTGGTGTTTTATGGCAGAGCGACACAAGTAGGTTATTTAGCGCTTGCAATCGGAGTTAGGTGCCTTGACCAAGGACACACCACAGTAGCAGACCTGGGCTGATCTGAATGTAGGATTTGAACCCACACCCTTTTGGCTGCAAGTATGGCACACTAACCACTGAGCCAATAGAGCTCCTGCCTCCATTTATTGCCTCTTACCACATGCTGGTGGGTGCTTTGAGCATATTCTACATCACTGAGCCTGCAGGGGTCCTAAATTTCGAAAATGAGTTGATGCTTGGTTTGATAGAATGGATATGACTATGCAATATCTACATGTCTCTAGACCGTAATTGCTGAAAATGAGAAAGTAAAATTGATTCTCTTGCCTATTGGATAGAACAAGCAAATTCAGTAAAATTTTGTCCCCTGTCTATGGTTGTGTGGTCACCAGAAGAATGCAGTGATAACATCTGACCCTTGTATCAGAGCTGTATAGTTAATACACACTCATGGAAAATAAACAAGTTTCATGGATCTAGGTCAAAGGGCATCAGAATGCTGATAAGGGGACTAATAAGTGACCTTGACCTTGAAGACGAAACTCTGTGATACATGAGATACCATCAAAAAGAGAAACATAAGTTGTACCATGGTACATCCCTGAACCTCAAGCAGCTTATTAGATATAGAGCTAAAGTGCATTAGGTTAAGTGTATGACTTAAGGTTATAACTGCAATGACTGCCGCGAGAATCTAACTCAAGACTTTCTGATCACAAGTCAATAGTGCGAACAATATGACTGCCAACCATATGACTGTCCTTCCGCTAAATAGGGATTTTATCATTTTCCACTAATTAACAATGTTAATAGAAGGGGAATAAAACTATTGTACACTAGATTTCCTAGAATGCGATACATGGATTTCTTGATGAGAGAATTGTGCAATTTTTGTGCAGTCAAAACATGATTCTTAGTTGTTCTGATTTTTTGGGAGACAAAAGACCTAAAGAGAGGTAAAAGTGAAATCTACCACAATCGAATCTTACAACCATTTGACACTGAACACTTTCATCGGGGCAGAAAATAAGAATCTGTACAATTGTAAAATAGAATCTGAATGTAGGTTGACAACATCAATTCAAATTTCTTGAAAACTAGCAATGCACTTCATGACTGTGATCTGATCTCACAGTATCAAGTATGTATGCAATATTTCCCCAACTTGAAACTGGTACCCTGCTCAAAGATCTATCAATGATAATTCATAATGTTTTAAACAAAAATACAAAACCAATACATTGCTATTTAACAAGTTTTGTATTGGAGATGTTGAAAAGAGAAGCAGATGTGTTAACTCAAACTGATGGCTACCAGTAGTTTGACTAAGTCCTGTCTGTAATTTTAGCCACCTACCCAAAGTTTTATATCCTAGCACATATAGTTGGTCTATCATCAACAGTTTAGAAGTACATTAAAAAGTATCTCTGTGGTTATTTCCAGTGTTGATGATCCCCTATTCTATTTACCCCCCACCTCTATACCAACCAGAGTTTGTATGAATATACTGGCTGATGAAAGATGTATCTCTTCATTTCTATAAATAAAAGACCATCTCATCTGCTGATCAAAGCGACTACAAATCCACATGCATTATTTTCCTTGTCAACAATACATCACAACTCCAAACTCGCAGGCTTGACACTTGGTCAGATTCATGATTACAAAGACCCTCAAATTTACCATATTACAATACAATCAAGCACTTCTGTGATAGATCTTAATGGACTAATACATGGATACAACTCTGGCAAGACACATCTTTGTGGAAAACGACACAGCCCATTAAATTTATACTTGACACTGCAGCCCTTATTTTTTTCAAAATTTCCAAAGAGACTATGGTGAAAATGTATCAGTAAACAGCTCTGAACAAGATGTAGGCCAATATGACTTAGATTTAATACAGAATGAATCATGCCAAAGCTATTTCTCAAAAATGTAGATACCATCTCCATTCCATTATACATGGCAAATAAGACAATGCATTCAATAAATAGCAAAAACACTAATGCAGTTCAAGCTGCTAGGGGTTGGATCACCAACAATTTTGAAGTAGGGTAAATTTGATTTTAAAAAATTGTCAGTTGTTAAAATATTGTAAAGATCAAAAAGTTTATGTTTTGTTTTCAAATTTTTCACAATGATTTTACTGCTAAAGATGCTGATGGACAGACTTCTGTAAACCATCAGTATTTGAATGAAGATGGACAGACCTCTGTAAAAAAAAACATCAGTATTTACATGAAGATGGACAGACATCTGTAAAAAAAACATCAGTATTTGCAAGAAAAGAAAGAAAAAACAGGATGTATATACCTTTATTTCATCCACCTGCATGGCCACATGGATCATTAGCTTTTCACCCATGTACTTCATTCCATAGGGACCAATCAACTCAGCTAGAGCATGCAATTCTGTAAGACATTATATCATATGAGTGATCTCTCATTGTGGTCTTTGATGAATGCTACTGTAAATTTACATTAGTGATAATGTATGATAATTTAACACTTAAATTCATCTCCAACAATTCAAGAACTGAGTTTGTGTTTTAAATACAAATATGCTTATCAATTTTCAATTGTCTACCTCAAGTGGTTTTTGTTTAATCATTCTAGCAAGGTTTTTGCAAAAATAAAAAAAAAGTCTTAACTCCAAAAAGTTAAAAAATAAGTGAAAAAACATATATATTACTAAAATGGCCTGATACTCTAATTAGGTCATCACCAAAAATGTATACAACAATTAATTTTCTAACTCAAATTTTTGCTTAATTGTGTTAGCAAGGTTTTTGTTAAGAAGGTGCATGTCCTAAAAGTTCAACAAGAAATTCCAAGGAATTATAAGTTTTGCCTGCTTCCCTGCTTGATACAGATGTTTTCATTTTCAAATGACCTTGACCCTACATTAAGTCAAAGGGGTATGGCATGGGTGCATGAATATGAAAGGGCGGAGCTTCCTAATTCTACAGCCCAAGTATAACAGCTATTCATTGATAAGTTTGAGACCTATTACCATACAGAAAAACTTTAATCAAAAACTTTACCAAGAGTTTCGAATGACCTTGACCTTGCATGATGGTCAGAGGGAGGGATGGGGTGCATGGATATGAAAGGGCAGAGCTTACTAATTCTACATTCCAGGTATGATAGATATCCTTCTCAGGGTTTGAGACTTAAGACCATACATAAAAATGTTTACCATAAACTTATGATTTTCAAATGACCTTTACATTGTATGAGGGTCAGACCAAGGGTGGTGGTGCACGGATATGAAAGGGCAGAGCTTTCAAAGTCTACAGTCAAAGCATAATAGCTATTCTTAATAGGATATAGATCCTATAACCATACAGAAAACTTAAATAAAAATTAAGAAAGATTTTCAAATGATCTTAACCTTGCATGATGGTCAGAGGGTGCATGGTTATCAATTGGGTACAGAATTCTGATTCTTCAGTGAAAGTATGATAGCAATCCCTTGCAGGGTTTGGGACTTATGATCATACAGAAAAACTTTAACCAACAATTTAAACAATGCTGATGTTACTGATGCCACCCCTGGAATGAGTGATACATAGATCTCGCTTACAACAGGCGAGACAAAAATGTGTAAAAAAGCTGAAAAACTGCTGAAATGGTCTGAAAGTCTAATCAGGTCATATACTTATGACCATGATAAAATGTGCAAAATATTATGGCTCTAAGCTGAATAGCTTTTGTGCTAGCACTAACTTGGATTTGAGATGGACACATGGACAGACAGCAGCAAAACAATGTGCCCCCTTCTGTTATTGCAGTGGAGGCATACAAAATCTTTTTAAGTACTGTAAATCTGAATTATGATATGCTAGTTTACAACAATGAGTAAGTGAATGCTTTGTCTCTTATAAAACCTTTCTCTAGTGTAACAAGAGAGCTGCATATGGTACATGATACACCCATTTTGTGACCTTTTCCCTCTAGTGTAACAAGCATACTGCAAGTGGCACACGATACACCCTTCTATCTAGTGCAACAAGAGTGCTGCAAATGGCACATGACACACTGATCTTGTGACCTTTTCCCTCTAGTGTAACAATAGTGCTGCAAATGGCACATTATACACCAATCTCTCTAGTGTAACAAGAGTACAAAAAATGGCACATGATACACTAATCTCTCTTGTGTCACAAGAGTACTGAAAATGGAACATGATACACCAATCTTTCTAGTGTAACAAGACTACTGTAAATGGCACATTATACACCCATTTTGTGACCTTTTCCCTCTAGTGTAACAAGAGTACTGCAAGTGGCACACAAAACACCCTTCTCTCTAGTGCAACATGAGTACTGCAAATGGTACATGATACACTGATCTTGTAACCTTTTCCCTCTAGTGTAACAATAGTGCTGCAAATGGCACATTATACACCAATCTCTCTAGTGTAATTAGAGTATTGAAAATGGCACATAATAAAACCCATCGCTCTGGTGTAACAAGAGTACTGCAAATGGCACATTATACACCCATCTCTCTAGTGTAACAAAAGTACTGAAAATGGCATATTATACACCCATCTCTCTAGTGTAACAAGACTATATAAAATGGCACATGATACACCAATCTCTCTAGTGTAACAAGAGTACTGCAAATGGCACATTATACACCAATCTCTCTAGTGTAACAAGACTATATAAAATGGCACATTATACACCAATCTCTCTAGTGTAACAAGAGTACTGAAAATGGCACATTATACACCAATCTCTCTAGTGTAACAAGACTATATAAAATGGCACATTATACACCAATCTCTCTAGTGTAACAAGAGTACTGAAAATGGCATATTATACACCAATCTCTCTAGTGTAACAAGACTATATAAAATGGCACATTATACACCAATCTCTCTAGTGTAACAAGAGTACTGAAAATGGCATATGATACGCCAATCTCTCTAGTGGAACAAGAGTACTGAAAATGGCACATGATACACCAATCTCTCTAGTGTAACAAGAGTACTGAAAATGGCACATGATACACCAATCTCTCTAGTGTAACAAGACTATATAAAATGGCACATTATACACAAATCTCTCTAGTGTAACAAGACTATATAAAATGGCACATTATACACCAATCTCTCTAGTGTAACAAGACTATATAAAATGGCACATTATACACCCATCTCTCTAGTGTAACAAGAGTACTGAAAATGGCATATTATACACCAATCTCTCTAGTGTAACAAGACTATATAAAATGGCACATTATACACCAATCTCTCTAGTGTAACAAGAGTACTGAAAATGGCATATTATACACCAATCTCTCTAGTGGAACAAGAGTACTGAAAATGGCACATGATACACCAATCTCTCTAGTGTAACAAGAGTACTGAAAATGGCATATTATACACCAATCTCTCTAGTGGAACAAGAGTACTGAAAATGGCACATGATACACCAATCTCTCTAGTGTAACAAGAGTACTGAAAATGGCACATTATACACCAATCTCTCTAGTGTAACAAGAGTACTGAAAATGGCACATTATACACCAATCTCTCTAGTGTAACAAGACTATATAAAATGGCACATTATACACCAATCTCTCTAGTGTAACAAGAGTACTGAAAATGGCACATGATACACCAATCTCTCTAGTGTAACAAGACTATATAAAATGGCACATTATACACCAATCTCTCTAGTGTAACAAGAGTACTGAAAATGGCACATTATACACCAATCTCTCTAGTGTAACAAGAGTACTGAAAATGGCACATTATACACCAATCTCTCTAGTGTAACAAGAGTACTGAAAATGGCACATGATACACCAATCTCTCTAGTGTAACAAGACTATATAAAATGGCACATTATACACCAATCTCTCTAGTGTAACAAGAGTACTGAAAATGGCATATTATACACCCATCTCTCTAGTGTAACAAGACTATATAAAATGGCACATTATACACCCATCTCTCTAGTGTAACAAGAGTACTGAAAATGGCATATTATACACCAATCTCTCTAGTGTAACAAGACTATATAAAATGGCACATTATACACCCATCTCTCTAGTGTAACAAGAGTACTGAAAATGGCATATTATACACCAATCTCTCTAGTGTAACAAGACTATATAAAATGGCACATTATACACCAATCTCTCTAGTGTAACAAGAGTACTGAAAATGGCATATTATACACCAATCTCTCTAGTGGAACAAGAGTACTGAAAATGGCACATGATACACCAATCTCTCTAGTGTAACAAGAGTACTGAAAATGGCACATGATACACCAATCTCTCTAGTGTAACAAGACTATATAAAATGGCACATTATACACCAATCTCTCTAGTGTAACAAGAGTACTGAAAATGGCACATTATACACCAATCTCTCTAGTGTAACAAGAGTACTGAAAATGGCACATTATACACCAATCTCTCTAGTGTAACAAGACTATATAAAATGGCACATTATACACCAATCTCTCTAGTGTAACAAGACTATATAAAATGGCACATTATACACCAATCTCTCTAGTGTAACAAGAGTACTGAAAATGGCACATTATACACCAATCTCTCTAGTGTAACAAGACTATATAAAATGGCACATTATACACCAATCTCTCTAGTGTAACAAGAGTACTGAAAATGGCACATGATACACCAATCTCTCTAGTGTAACAAGACTATATAAAATGGCACATTATACACCAATCTCTCTAGTGTAACAAGAGTACTGAAAATGGCATATTATACACCCATCTCTCTAGTGTAACAAGACTATATAAAATGGCACATTATACACCCATCTCTCTAGTGTAACAAGAGTACTGAAAATGGTTCATGATACAACCATCCTGTGACCTGTTCCCTAATAATGACACCTTTGAGCAAGGGACTTGGACTATTGTATAAGGTGTGGACCTAGGTAAAGTTTCACCAAAATATCTGTAGGGGTTAAAAAGTGACAGCCTGAATAAAGAAACAGAACATTGACTTACATTATCCCTTGTTGTGACTTTGACCTTGAGACAGGGGGTATGACTCTTACTATGCAAGGCACCATCAAGTCAAGATATATAAAGGGTCTAGAGTTTCCTTAAAAGACCTTCACTGGTTTGAAAGTTATACCAATGGATAGAGGTTACTGTCTTATACATTCCCTTGCATGACCATGACTACTTTGAGATGAGGCATAGTTATGCTCTGTGGCATACTGTCTAATCATGATACATATGTGGTTAAGGTTTCATTAAACTATCTTCATAGATATATAAGGTATACTTTGGACAAGGATACAAGTCAAGGGTTACATTCTCCCTTGCCTGACCTTCATCCTATGGCAGGGGGCATGGCTATGGTGTGTGAAAACACCATCTATACATGATATATGATTGGCTACAGTTTCATTAAAATATCATCAGTGGTTCAAAAGTTATACACTGGACAAGGATAGACATCACAGAATTACATTTTCGACTGACATAACCTTGATATTGAAGCTGGAGGCATGGTTATGGCATGCAACACACTGTCTAAACATGATATATATTGGTTTAAGTTTCATTTAAATATCTTCAGTAGTTCACAAGTTATACTCTGGACAAGGATACAAGTCATAGAATTACATTTTCCCATGATGTGATCTTGACCATGAGGCAGGGGGCATGGCTATGGTATGCAACACACTACATAGCCACGATATATAGCTGGGTAAATTTTTATGAAAATCTGTCCAACTGTTACAAAGTTATGGGCTGTAGAAGCAAATGTTAACTGATGGGAGGACAGCACCAAAACATAAAATACACCTGACTTAAGACAAGCATTAAAAAAAAATAAGAAAGGCTTAAATTTTTTTCCTCCTTGATGCAAAACAATGAAATATGATTC